>OY731405.1:27658885-28258885 GCA_963425845.1 Sphenostylis stenocarpa
TATTGTTATATCTTAATAATATAAAATTATATTATTATTTATATTAAATGACTTGATTCTAATAATATTATTATTTATATTAAATGACTTAATTCTGTGGTGCGATGTCTCTTAATTATAGGTTTAACTTTTGGGATTATACGATCTCCACATCATTGACCATAAGAATTAAGAAAAAAATCAAAGTACGTGAATAAATATATTACATAATCGGTTAATCTGGAGATATTGAGATTTAAACTCTTATTTAAAAATAATTATAATATCAATAATTTAAGATTAATAATAAGACTAATGATCAAAATTAAGCAAAAAAAATAAGAAAAAATAATGAGTATTACGATCTTTAAACCTAATATAACTAACAATTAATAATTATATATTTTTAATATTGGTTAAGTAGACGGTTATTATGGAAAATGGCCACTTGATCTAGTTAGTTGCACATGGATGGATGAATGCTCAAACATACAATCATAAAAACATCCTCCAACACAAGTTAACAACATCTTGGTTTTTTCCTCACCGTCGAAGCACTTGTAGGCCACACCTTCCAAACCATAACATGAATACTAAAATACTATGTTTCTTTTAACTGAAGACATTCTATCGCAATTTCATCGTGTTCAAATAAAATCAAACCCCAATTTTTAGTTGAGAAATTCAAATCTCCCTCACCTATACCATAAATTTTTAGTTGAAGGACAAGCACCCCACCCTCTGTTAAAACTTTAAAGTGGAGAGAGAAAATATACTAGCAATCCAAAATTTAGTGTAACATTTATTTATTACATTCCCAATAGTGTAGCAGAGGTAAGTGCATTTTAATTTCACGCGTTTGTAGGTCCAAAGCAGTGAAAGTAATAATTGTAGTATAAAAATAAAATCAAATAAGAGAAGACATTAATTAATTGTGATACAAATACTGGTACTCCATCATACTAACATTAGTCAATAAATAAATAAAGAATGAGTGGGTGTCCCACCACACACACCACCCTCTGCACCTTCCTTCATTACTCATCTGAGATCCTCTAGTCTTCTGTCACTCATTTACAAAAACCCTTTCAAAAAAAATAAATAAAAAAATCAAAACTTGTTCAAGACACAACCTCCCCTTAAATGCAACAGAGAGAGAATCAACCTTTTGCTTCACAAAACTCTCTTTCATGGCTCTCCTAACCTCCTTGCCTGAACACTCCACCACCCCTAAACGCCACAAAAGAAAACCACCACCACAACAACAACAACAACACCAGAAACAGAACCAGAAGCAGAAACAGAAACCACCCTCTTCATGGGACCAAATCAAGAACCTCTTAACCTGCAAACAGATGGAAGGTTCGAGGGTTCACGACCCTTCAAAAGGGTACTCGAAGATAGGGTCTTCTTGCAGCTCCATATGCAGCTTCAGAGACGTTGTTCATGGGAACACACGTGTGGTGCATAGGTCTGATAACTCTTCACCAGAGAGTAGTTCTCTGGGTCAGGAAACTGGCTTACTCACTAGGAAACCGGTAACCGCTTCTACACGCTCCACAACGACAAAATCAAACGCTGGACCAACCTACACGTCCTCATCTTCCAGGGGAATGCAATTCAGAAAGCTATCTGGCTGTTATGAATGTCACATGATCATTGACCCTAGCAGGTACTACTGTACACACACATGCAATTCAACTTAATTTTGTTTATATTCAAAATTCATACTTTAATTGATGAAAATGGCTTCAAAATATTAATTCAGGTTACCAATTGCAAGGAGCACTGTGTGTGCTTGCTCTCACTGTGGTGAAGTCTTCCCTAAAATGGAATCTTTGGAGCTTCATCAAGCTGTTCGTCATGCTGGTACTCTTTCATTTCTCCCATCTATTTTCAGAAGAATATATATTTTTGTTTGTTTCTTTAATTAATTTGTGATTTAATTTTCAGAAGAATACATGCATCATATATACATTAATTCCTTTCCTTAATGCCATTTAATTATTTATTTCTAACGGTACTACTAGTAAAGGCTGATGATCTTTACATCTTTAACACACACACACACACATATATATATATATACACACGTTGCATTGGTGAGAAAATTTTGTTGGTATTATATTTTTTTTAATTATATTTATTGAACATAGAACATGATACATTATTATAAATTATTTTCGATAAAAAAAATATTAATAGGAAAATATGAACAAATTTATTGAAAATAATCAAAATTAATATTTATTTTGATTTATATAACTCAATTATATTTTGAAATAAAAAAATTATTTTAAAACAATAGGATATCAGTTTTTTCTTCATTAAAAAATGATATGTTTAGTATATAAAAAACGTCATAATTGTTAAGTAATAAATGTTTTTAAAATCAATTAAGGATATTTTATAGAATGGATTTAATGCTCTTTAATTAATCCATTTAAGTGAATTCATTGGCAATAATTTTTGTTATTAAAATGTAACTTCTTTTATTTTCCATTAATAGAACAATTAAAGTACTATAAAAACGTTTTTTATTTTGTTTTCCATTCAATAATTAACATCATGAGTGTTTCACTTTACTGAGGAAATGAAAACTTTAGCACCGATGTACGATATAGATCTGATGGGTTTGTTTCAAGCATGATAACAATTCTGTCTATGTCAAAAGGTAATTAATTGATTGAATTGCCTTGTGCTTGAGGGAACCTGTTTGTGGGGTTAAAACCTAAAAGTAAGCTTCGAAGTTTGAAACATGGACACCATCCATGCATGTCATGATGCTCGTTGCTTTGTTTGGAACCTTTTCTCCCGTAATTTTGCTCTTCATTTTTCCTTCTCCCCCTTCCACACAAATCATTGAAACATGTCCCAATCAACATTTGAAAACTACACCAGAACGATGTTTTAGGATTGAGTTCATCTTAACATGTTTGAAAACTTAATTATTATGATACTGACACTAACATCCCCACATCGAAATTTGAAAGAAACACAAGCATTGAATCACCTCTTGAGCATTCACAAGATGCACCCACCAAAACTTCAGTGCATTGGTTGTGAGGGCATTGAATCTGTGGATAAGTTGTTGTAATATACGTACGAGATCACAGCTGTATGCTGTGAGGAAGATAAATTACCTGCCTCCACAACGTGCCACCTCATTATTGGTTCACACCCCACCACCCCACCGAATATAGCAAAAAAATTTATAATTGAAATTTTTTTATTTTTAACAATGTTTTGTTTAATTATAGTTTTTATATTTATTGTTACATTAAATAATTTCTGCAATTAATGTTAATTTTGTGTTTGGGGAACAGTTTCGGAGCTGGGTCCGGAGGATTCGGGTAGGAACATAGTGGAAATAATATTCAAATCGAGCTGGTTGAAGAAGGATAATCCGATATGCAAGATCGAAAGGATACTAAAAGTGCACAATACCCAACGCACCATCCAACGGTTTGAGGAGTGCAGGGACACGGTAAAAAACCGTGCGACGAGTAGCAGCAAGAAAAACCCCAGGTGCGCAGCCGACGGCAATGAACTCTTGCGGTTTCACTGCACCACCTTAACGTGCGCACTGGGCGCACGTGGGTCCTCCTCGCTGTGCGCCTCCGTACCCGGCTGCGGTGTCTGCACAATCATCAGGCACGGTTTCCAAGGTTGCGGCGGAGGCGAAAACGCTAAGGCCAAGGGCGTGAGGACCACCGCCAGCAGCGGTAGGGCCCACGACTCCGTCGTGTGCGGCGACGGCACGCGGAGGGCAATGCTGGTGTGCCGCGTGATCGCGGGGCGCGTGAAGCGCGTGGCGGAGGACACGCAGCCGTCGGAGGAAGAACACATGTCGGCTGCGTCCTATGATTCCGTAGCCGGGTACGCTGGAATCTACTCGAATCTGGAGGAGTTGGTTGTCTTCAATCCAAAGGCTATCCTTCCTTGTTTCGTCGTTATTTATAAAGTGCCTTGTTAGGGTAAAAAAATTGCAACTAGTAATTTGTATCAGTAGTAGCAGAATTACTCTATATTTGAATTTGAATTTCAATTTTCACACCACTACCAAATAACAATGAATAAGTTACTAGTTATCAGTTACAAGTTAATAACTAGTAATTTATTGATCGTTAATTACGTGGGTGTGTGGAGTAGTGAAAAGTAAAAGTGTAAGAATACCATGGTTACTGAATATGCTAATTAGAATGTTGTAATGTACTTTCTACATGCTTCTGTGTGTCTGCTGGTTCTTTCATTCACAAGCATGACCCAACAATGGTGGAAGGTGGATGTGGAACCCAGTTTGATGTCACCCTTATGAATCTCACTTACTAGTTTCTGTTTTTCTGCCATGAGTTTTGTAGTACAACTGTGATTATGTTAATGAATGGTTAGGGGGTAATTAATGGAGATGTGGAGGGTTGATACGAGGAGACAGGATGGCGTAAATGAGTTAGTGTACAGCTAAAGCATTAAAACATTGACCTGTCATCTTCCGAGCACACTACTCCTGCTCCCAGGTCCACTAATAATTAGCAAGTCCACGCTTATCTTTTTCTTTCGGTTTTCATTCGTAAGGTAAGGATCACAATTCCAAAATGTTACCTCCAAAGTTTTTAAATGAAATGAGTTTTTCTTCTTTCTTCTTGAATTTCGTAAAAAAATAATAAAATATATTAAAAAATTTCACTCGAAAAATTCTAATTTGTTTAGATCTAAATAATATACATATAAACATAATCTTTTATAATTATATAGTTACCCTATATTAGTTAATTTGTCGGTTTATGATAAATATGTTACAACTTTTAAGAAAATATTGGGTTAGTCAATGGAAAAAGTAACAGAAGAAGAAGATGATGATGAGGGCAACACATGCGCGAGCACATGGAGATTTTGAGTGTTGTTTTGTTGGTGTCTTTTGCGATTGTATTTTGGGACACGCCATGCATTCCAAACAGAATAGTTTGTGACGGAATCTAACATCCCACAAGGTCTTGCTAGAGGAGTAAGTAATGACTGATTTTGATGCTTCCATTTTCTTAGTCGTAAATTTAGGACCAGCTTTAAAGTTGTTGTGCTTTTCCACCGCAAAAACGACAGATTTAGGGTTAGTGTTTTTCTTATCTTATCACTTATTCTTAACAGCTATAGCCACTTTAGATAATTGTTGTACGTGTACACAAATAAAAGATACAAATTTAGAGAGATTTTATTATTTATTCTCTGTATAAATTAATTTTTAGTTTATAGAAAATTCAATTTTAATTTTCTTCTTATTTATGTTTTTTTAACTTTGTATTATAAATATATGTATCGGTTTGTTGGTGTAAATAATCTTCTTATTCGATTTTGTTTATTATTTTTTAAAAACAGATTTAATAAATAATGCCAAAAATAGTGTTTTTGGAATTAGTTAAAAACTATTGTTTATTAAAAAATAATATAAAAAATGTTTTAAAAATGAGAAGAATGAAAAAGCTTATTTGATAAATTTGTTTTTGAGAATAGTTTAAAAAAACTCGTTTAATTATAACTTTTTATTAATTATTTTTTTAACAAATACATTAAAATTGCAGTCTTTATTAAATGGGAATAAAATATATTTTTCTTTATAAAATAATACAAACAAAATAAAAAATTATAAATGTTATAAATTATAAATAAGTTAGGTCATAGTTCCAAATCACTATTTTTAGTATTATTTGTCATCTATAATGAATGAATATTAAAATAGTTAAACATTATTTATAATTTATAAATCATATAAAAACAAATTGAAAATAAAAATTCACCTATTTAGAATAAAAAAATCACTTGCTAGGAAAGCGGTTTAGATGTGATTATAAATTAAAAGGTTGTAAAATGATTTATAATGAAAAAAAAAACTAACAAACCAAAAATAGGATGGAGATGATAGGTTAATAAAAGATGTAGATGGAATGAAACTTTCTAAATAGTTAATTCATTATTATAAGATCAAAGATGTTATGAATATTTTTGTTTGAAGGTGAAGAGTTTCAATTTTAAAATGTTTATAGTTTGTTTAATAATGAAAACTAAAAACACACTCTTTATAGTTAAAAGTGGAAAATTATATTTATCTATTAAAATAATTATAATAAGAAAATTATAATTAAATTTATTATTTAAATATAACTTTCTTCTATAATATTAAAAAAAAACCTCTCTTATATGTTTTTAACAAATATTAAATATTTTTAATGTTTATATGTTTAATTATCTTCAACTTCATTTTATTTCATAAGATTAATATATATTAATAAAACAATAAAATTATAATTGTATCATGTCTCCTCTTAATCAAATTAATATTCAAACTAACCAACTGATCACTTTAAATACTCTGTATTCATATATAAAATCATGATCATATCAGTTGAGATAAACCATCATACAAATTAGAGTAAATTAGTAAAAAAATTTCTATCATAAAATAATTTTAACATCTTCACATAATACATCAAAATTTAATCATTCATACATTAATCAAAATACAAATAATTGAGTACATAATCTCTCAACCTAAATCATACATCTTATGTCATCATACATTAATATTTATAATTAGGTACACTAGATTTTATTTTTGGAAAACTTATATATATTCAATTAGACTCAATATATACCTACTTATCACACTATCTTTCCTAGATATATATATTTCTCACATTGAAATAAGTTATCTCAAGTGACAATATTAATGTTTATGACTTATTAAAACATATTTCTTTCACATTACAATCTTAAATTATAAAGACTTTCTTCAATTCTATCTATCTAATATTTTATTCTACATGAGTCTAACATCTATAGAGTTAGGATATCTTTTTTAGAATATCAAATTCAATATACTACTTTTATCCAAACTATCCATAAAATAATTTTTTAAATAATTCATATATATCATTCTATCTTATTCAATCATGCATACAACATATACACAATCACAAGTAAATTATTTAAATGTATAAGTTAAAATATTTTTCTTATAAGTTCATGTTTTTCTTTAGGGATTCGTTTAAGTTAGAATTTTTTACTTGAACTCTCATTTGAGCTAGAAATTCTTGTTTGAACTATAATTCATACAAAGAAATACCCCTAACTTTTGGGTGTCTCTTGTTTAAGAAAAAAAATAATTTGAGTGAGGTATTAACCCTCTTAACTCTCTCCTTTTAAGATCATCTCACTTGAATGAAGATAAACTCAAGACCACCTTTCCCAATTTGGAGGCCTCATTGTTCAAACAAAAATACCTTATTTGAGTGAAAATCATACCCATAATAAGTCTACCTAACTTTCCAAGACAATTCCAAATTTTAACTCAAACAAATAACTCAATTCTACATATATTTTGTGACATCACCACACTACATTGAAATTCTCTTAATTTGAGCTCTTTTTAGTGAGAATTCTTCCAAAATTCTTAATTCAGAACTTAGCTTCACAATATTTTTAATTTTTGCTCTCACATAACCTTAGTCTACAAATCAAACACAAAATCCTAGGTTAGTAAAAATGTTTCCTTACTTAATAATTGACATATGCAAGCAATTTCTAGGATACATTATTACTCGTAAACCCACATACAACCCACTCTAGAAAAGAAGGTAAAGAGAAACTTACAGTATTAAAAATTTTAACCAAATGGAACTCTTTTTTTCCTCACTAAGAATGCCAAGACATGTTTGGATCTAAATAAAAAATGAGTGAGAAATATTGATAAAGATGTTAGAGTATTTGAAGTTCAAATATATGATGATTTTTAGAAATTAATTTTAAAATATTAGAGTATTTTATTTCAACAATTTTTAATTGAGAGGTAAAAACTTAAAAATTTCTCCTATTTAACCACCAATTTTCTTTAACCTATTAAAATTTTAGTCTTGTAAGAAATGCGTGTAAACAATATTTAATATAGAGAAATTTTATTTTATAATAAAATAAACTTTTTATCATATTTATATTATTTAATTTAATCATTGTTTTAAAAATTGAATTGAATGGACTAGTTTAACTGGTCTAACCTTCTTCTAAATAATCATATTTTAATTAAGTCAGGATAAAATTAAAAAATCGACAAAATTTTGAGCCAAACCGATTTTGATAAAAAAAAACTAAAATAATTTTTTTAATTATCTTTTTGTTATAAAAGATATAATATATTTTTTATCTCGTCCACTTTAAATAATAATTATTTTATTATATTTTAATTTTATTTAAACACGTATTATATTATTTAATATATTTATATTTATAATTTTCAATGAAACTCTTAATCTTCATTAATTTCTTTATTTTATAAAAAAATATTATTATTAATAAACTTATTATATATTTATTATATTATAAAATATTCTCTTATTAAATCTAGTTAAATCCTATCTTATTGAATTTTTAACCTTAAACTTATATGTTAATTGATTCAACCATTTATTTTAAGAACATTTGAATTTAACTTATTCTAATCATGGAATAAAAAAATCCTCCAGCTTAACTTATATGCAAAAGCCAAAATCAAGTTATATGATAATAATAAATTATTATTATTATTATTATTATTATTATTATTATTATTATTATAAAATAATTATATTAATACAGTATGTATAGTAATTTTCCATGTATATATGAATAATAAGAGATTTGTTTTTCACCTAAATAATCTTTAAGAAGAAATTTGTCCAAATTATATCTTACTAAATTTCGACGTTTCACCGGATTTGGAATCCAAGTTTTGACTTGGTTGTGGGCTTAAGGTTTGGTTGGCCCAACAGAGGCGAGACTGATGCAATACTTGACCCAAAAGGTAATTAAAGCTAATTACCAACTATTTTAATTAATTGCGTTAATCACCTTCTAATCCACTTCATCATTTTTTTCCAAACAACTCTTTTTAGCACTAGTGATATTACAATTTAAAAAAAATTATGTCCAATAATAAAAATTACTTTGATTTAAAAAAATAAACATGTAAAATCTTCTTTCCTTTTATTTCATAAACAATAAAAAACATTAATAATATGAAAAATAATATACCAAAATACTAATTATATTTATTTTTCTTAGAAGTAAAAAAAATCTAAATACTTACTATAACCACGGTAATAATAAATAAATATATAAATTCTATTTATAACCATTGGAAATACACTTTGATGTTTTAATTTAAAAATATGAATATAAGAAATTTCATTCGTCAAAATAAGTTTTTTTAAAAAGACATAAAAAATAAAATATAATAATATAAAAAATTAATTAAAATTAAATATTTTTAATTATATAATTATTAATTAATTTTTATTATTAAAATATTTTTTTAAATAATATCTTTAGATTAATATATTATTTTTTCAATAACATTTTTTGATATATAATTATAAAATATTTTTATTATAATTTTTTTCTAAAACTATTTAAAATTAAGTTAATAAAATAATATTATATTATAAACAAATACAAATATATATCAGTTTTTTAAAAATAATAATTAAAAACTATATATATATATATATATATTAAAATTGTAAAAAAATAAATAAATATTTATTTAAGTGAGAATAGTTTTATAAAATAATTTTATTATTATTTTTCATTCATATATCAATAAAAAAATAAACATTTATGTTAGTGGAAAAAATATCATATTTATTTTTTTATATATAATTATCGAATAAGATATTTTTTCATTCATTTTTATATACTAATAATTTTTATTTTATATTTTTTCTTTTAAATGAAGTGATTAATTTGTCTTATATAAAGTAGTCTTCCATAGAACTAATTATATTTTCAATTAAAGATGCATTAATTTCTAGGTCTATCAATATAATAAAATATTTTATTTTCTAATAGAAATCTTTGCTATCAAATCATTATTTGAATTAAAGTAAATGAATGAGAAGAGAAAAGAATTTTGTTCATAACTCGATAGAATGTTAGGGTTTTGAATATGTGTATTTTTTATATATCATAGGGATGAAAATTAAACTCGTCCCCGTGAGGACCGACCCGCCCCGCCTCGAGTTTGACTGGGAAAACCCGAGTTGACCGGGGCGGGGCGGGTTCGGGTTTTCCCGCTTGTAAAAGTCGGGGACGGGGATGGGTAATGCAATTCCCACCCCGACCCCGTCCTCATCCCCGCCCCGACTTTATATTTAAATTTAAATTTTAAAATATTAATATTTTAAAAGTATTTTCTTTTCTTTTTCTATTACATATAAGGTTATTTTTTTTTATATTTTACCAATTTTTATTTTTCTTCTACCTATTTTTTATTTTTTTTTATTTTTTAATCTTTTATATCAATTAATTTATTACATTATTCTCTCTTTTACCTTTCAGTTTTTCATATTTCCTTAATCTCTCTCATTAATTTTTTTTTTCAATCTTTTCAATCAATTTGATGAACACAAAGTTAATTTTTTTATTCTTTATCTTTTTCTAAATATTTTACATAAATCTTAATACTAACTAATATTATTTTATTTATAATTTATATTTATTAGGTTTTATTATGTCATATTTTTATCTTATTATTCTTATTTATCATATATCAAATTTTATCTTAATAAAATAATTGTATTTTAAAGGATTAAAGGAATTGATAATTTAAACTTTTATTACTTTGAACTAATTGGATAATAATTAACTTATTAAATATTTCCTTATAAATTATATATTTCATATTTTTAAATGACAACTTAAAAATGAATTACCTTATATATATAATCAAATGTTTCAATACAGTATTATAATAATAATGTTATAAGTATTCAAATATTTGAATACAGTATTATAATAATAATAATAATAATGTTATAAATAAAAAATGATTAAATATTTCTTTTACATACATATTTTAATATAAATATAATAAATTAAAATGTATATTTAATTAATACTTATTATAAATTATAAAATTATAAATATTTATTTATATATAAAAAATAGATAGTAAAATTAATTTATTATAAATGTAATTATATTTTTAAAAATAATATAGATCGGGGACTGGGCGGGGCGGGAACCCGAAACCCAACGGGGACGGGGATGGGGACTTAATTTCTAACCCCGACGGGATCGGAGCGGGGATGATTAAAAAGTCTGACGGGGATCGGGAGGCAAAACCCGTGCCCCGCCCGTTGCCATGCCTATATCATATGAGTTTATCTTTTATTCATTGTACTCTATATATATATATATATATATATATATATATATATATATATATATATATATATATATATATAGTAAAAATATTACAAAATATTAAATATTAATAATATTTCAATCATAACTCGCTTAAATCAAAATAATAATCTAATATCTTTTTATTTTCTTTCTTAAAAGATAATAAAATATCTTAATTCCTAATTTAAATAAAAGATAATAAAGGTAATATTCCCAACATTTCTTCTTACTTTAAGATCTGTTTATTTGAATGGGATATTATTCCTTATATTTTGCTTGAATTTTTTTTTCCTTTTTTGTTTATACTTGTTGTATGAGATTACATCTTCATTCAACTTCACTTTCTTCATCAAAATATTTCTTCCTTTATCAATTTAATTTTTTTTTGTTTCTTTCAAACTTCATAGTAGTGTCATTGACCCTTTGATGGACGTTGGAAACTATTTCTTCATCTACATCTTTATTCTCCTCCTTAACATCAAGTTTCTTCAAGAAATATTTTTCATTGTTTTTCTTTGACTTTTCTTTTATATCCTCGTTTGTAGTCAACTCTTCTTTCATCAAATCTAAAGTAATTTTTTTTTTCTTTTATGTGAACTTTGAATATTTCCAAGTTATTTGCATCTTTAATCAAACACCTTATAACTTTTCTCCAATAATTAAGCAACACTTAACAAGTTATGATTAATATCAGGAACATATAAAACATAAAAAATTAATTTGAGACCCGAGTGACTTTTGACTACAATTGTTCTCGTACCTTTTACATCCATTTGTTCTTCATTACCAATTCTCACCTTAGAAATAACATATTTGTTGAACTCTTTGAAAAATTATCAATCATGAGTCATGTGGTTTGTGCAACCACTATCTATAAGCCAACTTGTGGATTTGTTGATTGTAGAGCATGTTGACGTAAGAAGAAATTCCCCTTCTACTTCATCCTCTATAACCTTGACGGCTTCTGTTGGTTGTGATTTTCATATTTTTTCTATATGTTTCAATTGACTACATTTGCGATATTTCATATTAGGCCTCCACCAATACTTGTTGTGTGGGTGATTATATTTTTCTTGCAATAAGGACAGATGGAGAAAACACGTGATTTGGTACCTTTGTTGTTCTTGGCTTGGAGAAAACCTTTACCATAATTTAGTAAAGAACCTTAAACAACAACATGATCTCCTCTCATCAATCTTTGTTGCTCTTGCACTTGTCAAGCATGTAATACTTTTGCCAAAGTAATATTTGATAACTCCTTTGTGTTTTCCAATGAAGCAATAAATGCTTCATATCTTTCTGGCACAATTACCAGAATTTTCTCATTTTTTTCTGGAATCAAGAAATTCCTTGCCTAACAATTTTATTTTGTTAGCAATACCCAACAATTTGTTTGAGTATTCATTAATTGTCTCAAACTCTTGCATCCTTTGTATCTCAAATTTCCTTATCAAGTTTATAACTTTTATACCTCAAATTTTCTCATCCCCTTCATATTGATCTTTCAAATAATCCCAAATTTCTTTGGGTGACTTTAACGTCATGATTCTGGTAAGGATCATTTATGAAACACCAACAAATAGACATGATTTAGCTTTTGTCTTTCTCTTTTTTTTTTCTTTCTGAAATTTCATTTGAGCTATGATATAATCTTCTTCCACAACTTTCCGTACATCCAATCTTTCAAGATAAGATTGCATTCTCACAACCTATAGGTCATAACTTTCGCCATCAAAAATTGGAATCCATTTTCTCGTAAGAACCAAACCTCTGATACCACTGATGAGAATTTTTAGGGTTTTGTAGATATATCATATGGGTATATCTTTTATTCATGTACTCTATTATTTATATATATATATATATATATATATATAGAGAGAGAGAGAGTAAAAATATTATAAAATATAAAATATTAATAATATTTCAATTATAACTGCCTAAATCAAAATAATAACCTAATATATTTTTATCTTTTTTCTTAAAAGATAATAAAATCTCTTAATACCTAATTTAAATAAAAGATAATAAATTAATATTCTCAATAATAACTGTGTTGTGTTGTGTATTTCAATGTATTTCATTCTTCAAGGCTTTTGTGAAAACATCAGCCAATTGCATCTCAGTTTTGCAGTAAACCACTGCAATTCTTCCTTTATTCACCAAATCTCTAAGGAAGTGATATTTTACTTCTATATGTTTTCTCTTGCCATGACTCACTTGATTTCTTGATAAGTTTATGGCAGAAACATTATCTATCTTTAGCTGCATTGGTGTCTTCCCAGGGATCTTTATCTCTCTCAGCAATTCCTTAAGTCAAATTCCCTAACATGCTACATAACTCTCAATTATATACTCTACTTCACAACGGGATAAAGCTACTACTGGCAAGAACATTATTTGTAGGAACACATATCGAGATGTAACAAGTCCCACATTGGGGAGGTCTCCTTAACAGGGAGGTCTTATAAGGTAGGAGGTTCTCCAACCTCTTGAGCTAGCTTTTGAGGGATGGTTCCCCTCTTAGCCTTATGGTTGTTACAATGGTGCTTTCGTTGAGAGCCAGCCAACTCGAGAAGGGCTACCCACGGAGGGTTCTGACCACTAGAGGATTCTGACCGGTAAGAAAGCCGAGTAAAGTGCTAGTGAGTGAAGTGCCGGTGAGTGAAGTGTCGTGGAGTGCAGCCATCGAGGACGCTGGCTTTCGAACGGGGTGGTATTGTAACAAGTCCCACATTGGGGAGGTCTCCTTAACAGGGAGGCCTTATAAGGTAGGAGGTCTCAATGAAAGCACCATTGAAACAACCATAAGGTTAAGAGGGGAACCATCCCTCAAAAGCTAGCTCAAGAGGTTGGAGAACCTCCTACCTTATAAGGCCTCCCTGTTAAGGAGACCTCCCCAATGTGGGACTTGTTACACGAGATGTGTTCTTTATCTCCACTAGATCATCACAATAATAATAGTTAGCAAATCCAGACAACTCTAACTCTGATTTCTACCTCCCAATAAGAAACAACATTTCATAATCTGTTGTGCCTTGAATATATCTCAACAATCTCTTGGCAGCTTGCATATGAGACTTCTTAGGATTACCCATGAATTTGATCACCAGTCCTATATTGAATGATACATCTGCTGTTACAAAGATACCATAAAGAGCCAATGATTTGCTTGAAGATTGTCTCATCTACAACCTCTCCATATTCATATTTTGTTAATTTCAAATTAACCTCAATAAGACTCATTGTTGCATTGCATGAAACTATGTTGAATCTCCTCAACAATTTTCCAGCTGATGCATTACCAACCCTGCAACAGTATAAGTGAACTCCATGCTTAGGAAATAACTTAGTGATGACACTCGAAATAAAAGGGAAACAATTTAGGGTTAGGTTTTGGAAAGTCTTTTGATTGGAAATAGAAAATAAAAAAATATAGGACAATGTAGGCACCACAAATAAGAATATTTGATAAGCCAAGAAGGATCACCACAAGAATTGGAGAATTCTTGATAAGATCAAAAGATGCAAGAAAGAACCTTAGCAGAACAACAACTCACAAATTGATTCTGAATAATACGTACCTTCATTCTGAATTTCCAAAATGTTTAATACAACTTAAGTTTATGAGTTTGTCTCATTTGAAGAAAATAAAGATAAATTAAAATCTTAATATCCCAAGCAAAGTTAAGTTGCCCTAATGGTTCAGTGAAGGCATTATAAGCTTTGGGTCTTGGGTTCAAATCCCCATTGTAGCCTCCTAGCTCTCCAAGCATTCTATGCATGTGATAGGTTTAAACTCCTCCATATTTGGAGCTTTTAATAGCTAGGCCTTTCGCAAATTGGTCACTTTGTGTTGCAATGCTTCTTTTGCTTTTCTGAGTCTATGAATTCATCTCCTGCATCAAATGGAGTCAAGTCAGCAACATTAAAAGAAGAATTTTGTAAGCATTATCATTGACCTTCTCTAAGACTTAGAATGACCCATCTCCTCTAGGTTAAAATTTAAACTTTCTTTGTTCAGGAAACCTTTCCTTTCTCATGTGTACCCAAACCCAATCACCAGGTTAGAACATCACCTTTTTCTTACCCTTGTTAGCTTGCCTTGCGTAACTCTCATTCTTCTTTTCAATTTGAGCCTTTACTTGCTCGTGCAACTTCTTCACATATTCTGCTTTAGCCTGTGCTTCCTTATGCTTAAACATAGAAATGTTAGGCATAGGCAACAAATCAAGAGGAGTCAAAGGATTAAATCCATACACCATCTCAAATGGTGAACAATTAGTGGTGCTATGGATAACCCTATTATAAGCAAACTCAACATGCGGTAAACATGCTTCCCAAGTCTTAAGATTTTTCTTTAAAATCGTCCTAAGCAATGTGCCTAAAGTCCTATTGACTACCTCAGTTTGACCATCAGTTTATGGGTGACAAGTAGTAGAAAACAATAATTTAGTACCAATCTTACCCCACATGGTCCTCCAAAAGTGACTAAGGAATTTTGAATTCCTATCACTCACAATGCTCCTCGGCAGCCCATGTAGCCTTACTACTTCCTTGAAAAACAAATCAGCCACATGACAAACATCATCTACCTTTTTGCAAGGTATAAAGTGTGTCATTTTAGAAAACCTATCAACAATGACAAACACAGAATCCTTTCCATTCTTTGTTTTAGGCAACCCCAAAATAAAGTCCATAGAAATGTCAGTCCAAGGATATTTAGGAACAGGTAAAGGAGTATACAACCCATGAGGCTTAACTTTAGATTTAGCCTTTTTACACACAATGCACTGATCAAAAAACTTATTCACATCACGTTTCATATGAGGCCAAAAGAAATGCTCTTGCAAAATTTCTAAAGTCTTTTGAATCCCAAAATGACCCATCAAACCCCCCCTCATGTGATTCACTCACAAGCAACTCTCTAATGGAACACTTAGGCACACACAATTTATTTACTTTAAACAAGAATCCATTATGCCTAAAGTAATCATTTTTAGAAAGCCTTTCACATGTAGCAAAAGTTTCAGCAAAATCCACATCATTCACATACATGTCTTTCAAATATTCAAGACCAAACAATTTAGTTTCAAGCATATAAAGTAATGCATGTCTCCTAGAAAGTGCATCAACTACTACATTCCCTTTTCCCTTTTTATGCTTGATGACATATGGAAATTGCTCCAAGAACTCAACCCATTTGACATGCCTCTTGTTTAACTTACCTTGTCCCTTTAAGTATTTCAAAGATTCATGATCACTATGAATTACAAACTCTTTTGGTAAAAGGTAATGCTGCCAAGTTTTTAAAACACACACTAAGACATATAATTCCTTATCATAGGTGGGATAGTTTAGGGCAACCCCATTCAACTTCTCACTAAAATAAGCAATTGGATGACCTTCTTGTAGCAAAACAACCCCAAAACCCACATTAGATGCATCACATTCAACTTCAAAAGATTTTGCAAAATTTGATAATCCAAGAAGGAGGGCATTAGATAGTTTGTGCTTAAGTTTAGAAAATGTTTTTTCTTGTTTTTCACCCCATTTAAATCGAACATGCTTTTTGACTATTTCATTAAGAGGTACAACCAAAGTACTAAAGTCTTTAACAAACCTCTTATAGAAACTAGCTAACCCATGAAAGTTTCTCACTTTACTCATATTCTTAGGGGTAGGCCACTCTTGGATAGCTCTAATCTTTTCCTCATCAACTTGTACCCCTTTAGAACTCACAACAAATCCCAAGAACACAACATGATCAGTGCAAAAGGTATATTTTTCAAGATTAGCAAATAATTTTTCCTCTCTAAGCACATTCATGACAGCACTCAAATGTTCAACATGCAAATCAAAATTAGTGCTATATATCAGAATATCATCAAAATACACCACTACACATTTGCCTAAAAACTCTTTCAAGACATGGTTCATCAATCTCATAAAAGTGCTTGGGCCATTAGTTAACCCAAAGGGCATAACCAGATACTCATATAAACCATACTTAGTTTTAAAGGCAATTTTCCATTCATCCCCTTCCCTTATCCTTATTTGATGGTACCCACTTTTCAAGTCAATTTTAGAAAAAATACAAGCACCATGCAATTCATCTAGTAAGTCATCTAACCTAGGAATAAGATGTCTATACTTAACCGTGATGTTATTAATGGCTCTATAATCAATGCACATCCTCCATGTTCCATCCTTCTTAGGGACTAGAATGACCGGAACTGCACACGGGCTCATGCTCTCTTGTACCCATCCTTTGTTCATCAATTCTTCAACTTGCCTTTGGATCTCTTTGGTCTCTTGGGGATTACTTCTATATGTTGGACGATTGGGCAATGACACTCCTAGAATGAGATCAATATGGTGTTCAATTTCCCTCAAAGGTGGTAGTCCATTTGGCAATTCTTTTGGAAACACATCCTTATATTCCTGCATAAGAAATTTAACACAAGGAGGAATAACAATTTTATTTGAATTGTCAGCAACAAAAATATTATTTTTGCAGTACATTAAGTAAAGTGGTTTCTGTGCAAGAAACATCTTTCTCACCTCACTCTCTTTTGCTAAACAACTCATTTTTCTCTCAAGTGTTTCACTCTTTGCCTCAAGTGTATCACTCTTTTTCTTTCTATTCCTTGTAGGTGTTTCACTCTTCTCTCTTTTCTCTTGCATTATTTTTTTTCTCATTTTTATTTGATCCTCACACACATCTCTAGGAGATAATGGTTTGAGAATAATCTTCTGGTCATTGTGCATGAAAGAAATCTTGTTGGTGAATCCATCATGTAGTGCATTGGTGTCATACTGCCATGGCCTCCTTAAGAGGATATGACTTGCCTCCATTGGAACCACATCACATAACACCTTATCACCGTACCTTCCAATTAAGAAGCACACTTCAACTTACTGTGTCACTTTCATCTCTCCATCTTCACTAAGTCATTGAAGTTTGTATGGCCTAGGATGTGGTTTAGTTTCCAGGTTTAGTTTAGATACCAATATGGAACTAGCCACATTAGTACAACTTCCACCATCAACAATTAAAGAGCACAATTTACCTTTGATTAAACACCTGGTGTGGAAAATATTTTCTCTTTGGGTTTGCTCAAGTGGCTACATTTGACTTCCTAGTAACCTCCTTACCATTAGCATATCACCTTGCAACGCTTCCTCTTCTAACGCTTACTCTTCTAATGCTTCCTCTTCTAACTCTTCCTCATCTTCTTCCTCATTAGCTTCAGATTCACTAGTAATTTTCCCATCTTCCTTCATGATCATGATCCTCTTGGTTGGACATTCAGAAGCAATATGTCCTCTTCCTAAGCATTTGAAGCATTTGATGTTTTTGGTTCCAGTGTTGGGAGCATATGTATTTGGCTTTGTTGGTGATTTCCCTTGTGGCGGAGTCGTGGCTGCATTGGATGAATTTCCTCCCTCCTTCTTAGGTTTATCCTTCCAGTTTGGATTATAAGAACTGGAAGAACTTCTCCTTGCTATACTTTTCCTCTTGAGCTGTTGTTCAACCTGAACAACCTTATGCAACAAATATTCCATCTCCACATATTCCTGCAATTCCATAACATCTCTAATAGCAGTGTTCAGACCATTAAGAAAACAAACCATTGTTGCTTCATTTTCTTCCTCTATGAAGGCTCTCATTAATGTCATCTCCATCTCTTTGTAATACTCTTCAACAGTCATGCTACCTTGCGTCAATTTTTGAATTTTTAAACGCAAAGTTCTACTATAGCTGGTTGGCACATATCTCTTCCTCATGACTCTCCTCATTTGAGCCCAAGTATCTATTTCTCGTTCCTCATCTCTTTGTATTTCCTTCTGATATTTATTCCACCAAATGAGGGCATAGTCTGAGAATTCAGCTGCTGCCAATTTGACCTTTTGTGCTTCTATATAGTCATTGCATGAAAACACTTGCTCAATCTTCATCTTCCATTCCAGATAGGCATCTGGATCACTTCTACCTTTAAATGGAGGAACATTCAACTTTACTCCTTCACGTCTATTCTGTCTAGCACCTCCATTATCGCCTTTACCTCCCCTGTTTCGGTTAGGACCTCCAACATCTTGATTTATTTGATTTTCAATTCCTTCAATCCTCTCATAGAGCTCTTGATTATTTTGTGTCAACAATCTTTGCATTTTCGTAGTCATAGCTTCAAGCAACAATCTTTGAGCTCCATCTAAATGATGAGGACCATCATCACCTACTCCTGCCATAATTCAACTAAAGAACCAGAAAAACAGACAGAATGTGAAGTAACAGGACCTTACCACACTTCTCACGTGTTTGCACTCAAAGATGTACCACTCATGTTTACTCTCAATTTGACTTTTGTATAATATGCACTCTTGTCTTTTCTCACTCGTTCTCTGACTTATGGTTCTTACAAGAATCAATCAATCTATAGTTCAAAAATCACTTTCAATTGTAGCAATCATAAGGAATAAAACAGAATTGTAGTACTAACAAAGGACAAGTAGCAAAGAACAATTTTACTACTAACAACAAGCAAGACAAATCTAAACTGTATAGAAAAACAAAGATTAGACAAAGACGCTTGACACTTAAGAATTTTATCAAACAGCTAATGTGCACTGAAATTTAAAGGAAGAACAACTGGCACTTATATATATAATTTTTTTTTTGTTTTTCTTTTCTTCTTTTTTTTTCTATAGAAAACTAATTTCGATATATATATATATATATATATATATATATATATATATATACATATATATATATATAAATGAAATTCAATATCAAAATTGCATAAACAACAACCTTTTTTTTAAACAATACACGTGAACGAGTGTCAATGAATAGTATCGATGAATAATACCATTAACAATGTTGATGAATAGTGCCATGAAAAGTGTCAATGAACAATATCAATGAACAGTACCGCTTTTGAACCTTGCTCTAAATACCAAATGATGACACTCGAAATAGAAGGAAAACAATTTAGGGTAAGGTTTTGGAAGGTGGTTTGATTGGAAATAAAAAACAGAAAAATATAGGACAACGTAGGCACCACAAATAAGAATATTTGATAAGCCAAGAAGGATCGTCACAAGAATTGGATAATTCTTAATAAGATCAAAAGATGCAAGGAAGAACCCTAGCAGAACAACAACTCACAAATTGATTATGAATAATACGTACCTTCATTTTGAATTTTCAAAATGTTTAATACAACTTAAGTTTATAAGTTTGTCTCATTTGCAAAAAATAAAGATAAATTAAAATCCTAATATCCCAAGTAAAGTTAAGTTGCCCTAATGGTTCAATGAAGACATTATAAGCTTTGGGTCTTGAGTTCAAATCCCCATTGTAACAAATAATAATAATAATGATAATAATAATTAAATATTCTAGTTGGCCTCCTAGCTCTCCAAGCATTCTATGCATGTGATAGGTTTAGACTCCTACTCCTCCATGTTTGGAGCTATTAATAGGACCTTTAGCAAATTGGTCACTTTGTGTTGCAATGCCTCTTGTATTTTTCTGAGTCTGCCTCTTGTCATAGGTTCACCTAAGTCTTGGATTGGATCTTGGTCTTGATCCTTCTCGTCATGGGCTTGAGCTTTTATGTCCATATCACTTAGTTTTCCTAGATCTGTCATCTCAAATTTAGTTTTCATTGTCTTCTTAAAGTCTTCAATGTCTGTTAGTTTGATCTAGTCACAAGTAGATCATCAACATAAAGGCAAACTATCAACAAATCTTCTCCAGTGTCTTTCTTGACATACACACCATATTAAGGTCCATGTAAAAAAGTTGATTTTACATCAAGTTGAAACAGTGGCCAATTCCTTGCACAAGTCACAGCTATAACCAACTGAATGGTTTCTATCTGAGCTACTGGTGCAAAGACTTCACAAAAATATAGTATTTTCCACTGAAGGAAGCCTTTTGCTACAAACCTTGCTTTGTGCTTAGAGATTGAACCATCAGGATTCAATTTTGCTTAAAAACCCATTTCACTCCAGTATAATGCTTCCCAGTTGGTAGATCAACTACTTCCAAGTTTCATTCTTCTCAATGGATCTGAGTTCCTCATGCATTGTATTTCTCCAATCAGGCTGTTTTATGGCTTCATTCTCATAGATAGGTTTTGCTCCTGCCATTAGTGCCATGTGAACCAAATCTCCCTCATCATTAACTTGTCCATCAAAGTGTATCTCAAAATCAGAGAATCTGCATCACATTACTCTCTCCCTTTGTGGCCTTTAAGACACAGAATTTGGTTCTAACACCAAAACATCTCTAATTATTACTATCTTTTCTTTGACTGGATCAAAGAGCTTATAAGTTGCAATAGGATGATAGCCAATGAACATCATTACCTCACTTTTATCTTGGAGTTTGGTTCTCCTCTTATCAGGTATATGCTTAAAAGCTAGTGACCCAAAAACCTTAAAGTGACCAATTGTTGGCTTCACTTCAGACTAAACTTCCAGAGGCACCTTTCACTCTAACTTCTTTGTAGGACGTCTATTCAGGATATAAACAGTTGTTGATACTACTTCACCCCAAAAAAATTTGTGACAAGCCTTTTTCCTTAATTAAACTTCTAGCTATTTTCAATTTTTTTCTATTTCTTTTCTTCGTAAGTTCATTATGTTGAGGTGTATGGTGCAGTGACTTCATATAGAATGTCGCTGGTCTGGCAGTAATTCTCAAAGGCATTAGAGGTGAATTAGCCTCCTCCATCTGTTCTTAAAGTCTTCAACAATTTTCCACTCTCCCTCTTTACATATGCCTTGAATCTCAAGAAAGTCTTATATGTTTCACTCTCAAATCTGATTACATACAATCATATTATCATACTAAACTCAACCACAAAGATAATAAAATAATTATTCTCATGCTCAAATGCGCTTGGAATGTTTTTCTGGTTTGTTTTCCAGCTAAATAGACCTTGCACACATTCTCTGCAGTGTACTATTGGGCATTCTAGAAACCATATTCTTCATTCCAAGTTGTTGTAGACTCTTGAAGCTTAAGTGGTCGTCTCTTGAGTGCCACAACCAGCTATCATCATCACTCTTCACAATAGACAAGCATTGTACATAAGTAGCCCTCATGTTGACTTGGAACAGTTTGTTCTTTGAGAGCTTAATCCTCAAGATCAGATTTTTGTTGACATCAAATAATTCAATCCTGTCATAATTTCCCATGACTGTTGTAAATCTTTTCTGCCCCAATTGGCCAATGCGTAGAAGATTGCACTTCATTTCAAGAGCAAGGAAAAACTTGGTATTTAAGTGTGTCCATTAGTGACCCACCTCTCTTTCTTGGGAGCTTGCTTGGTGTATTAGTTCACAGTCTACTATTATTGTTCCAGTAGGCAATACTATTCATAGTGAGGATTGTATAAGTCGGTTTGGAACCATGACAATAAAATATGAGATAGAGAAGTTCAATAAGAGTAATTTCTCATTATGAAAATTGAAGATAAAGACAATTTTGAGGAAGGACAATTGTATTGATGCAATTGCGGAAAGAACCGTGGAACACACGGATGAACGACGATGGAAAGAAATGAACAACAATGTTATTGCGAATTTGCACTTATCAATGGTAGATTCGATTTTATCCAGTGTTGCGGAGAAGATTACTGCGAAGAAGCTTTGGGATACCCTCATTAAACTATATGAGGTGAAGTTACTTCACACAAGAATATTCTTGAAGAGAAAACTCTATACTCTTTGGATGAGTGAGTCCACATTAGTGACGGATCACATCAACCATTTGAATACCTTGTTTGCCCAACTATCAGCAGCAGATTTCAACATAGTTGAAAATGAGCGTGCAAAGCTTCTACTTCAGAGTTTACCTGATTCGTATGATCAACTCAGCATCAATATTACAAATAATAATATTGATGAGAATATGTACTTTGAGGATGTCGTCGGAGCTATTCTTGGAGAAGAATCCAAGCAGATGAGTAAGGGCAAAAGTTCCAAACAAGCAGAGGCTTTGACAATGATGAGAGGAAGATCAACGGAACGTGACTCGAGTAATTATAGATCGAGGTCTCGAAGTAAGAAGAGTTCTAAAATCAAATGTTACTTTTGTGGCAAGAAAGAGCATACGAGAAAAGAGTGTTCGAAGAGAAAGAATGGAGGAAACTTACAAGGTTGTGTTGTAAGTACCTTGGAAGATGGAGATATTCTGGTGAGCGAAGCAGTAATTAACTCTAATGGTGAAAAAGAATTTCATGACAAGTGGATAGTGGATTTAGGTGCAACATGGCACATGACTCCATATCGATATTGATTTCACACTTATGAACTATTCTCAAGTGGATCCGTCTTCATGGGAAATAACTATGCATTGGAGATTACTGGAGTTGGTTTCATCAAAATTAAAATATATGATGATATTGTTCGCACAATTCAAGGGGTACGACATGTGAAGGACTTGAAAAAGAATCTATTGTCCATTGGCCAATTAGATGACCTTGGGTGTAAGATCCATGTTAAAGGTGGAATCTTGAAGGTGGTGAAGGGGATTTTGATGGTCATGAAGGCAAAGAAGATCGTGGCAAATATCTATATGTTTCTTGGAGATACGTTGCAAGAAGCAGATGCATCAGTTGTGGCAACAAGTCAGGAAGATGCAGTGATCATGTGGCATCATAGACTTGGTCATATGTCAGAAAGTGGTATGAAAATCCTTGCAGAACGTAATCTCTTACCCAGGCTTAAAGAGGTTAATTTACCTTTCTGTGAGCATTGTGTGATAAGTAAGCAACATAGATTGAAGTTTGCTAGAGTGACTGCTAAAAGTAGATTAATTTACACATATTGGACTTGATTCATTCTGATGTGTGGGAGTTGCCAGTACTATCCCTCAGAGGAGCAAAATATTTTGTATCGTTTATCAATGATTACTCCAGCAGATTGTGGGTGTACCCTATCAAAAAGAAGTCAGATGTGTTTTCACAGTTCAAGGAATTCAAAGCCCAGGTAGAACTTGAAACTGAGAAAAGAATTAAGTGTTTGAGGATAGATAACATAGGAGAATATGTAGATGGAGAATTTTTAGCATTTTGCAAGCAAGAGGGTATCACCAAACAATTTTCTATCCCACATACGCCTCAACAAAATGGTATAACGGAGCGGATGAATAGAAATATCCTAGAAAGACCTAGAGCTATGTTGCGAATAACTGGAATAGTCAAATCTTTTTGGGCAAAAGCGGTTAAAACTGCTTGTTATGTCATAAATCGGTCACCGTTAACTACCATTGGTTTGGGCACACTAATGGAGTTATGGAAAGGTAAACCAACTGATTATTCATCCTTACGTGTCTTTGGTTGTCCTGTGTACATGATGTACAACACTCAAGAAAGAATAAAATTGGATCCAAAATCCAGGAAATGTATCTTCTTGGGCTATGCTAACAATGTGAAGGGGTATCGCCTGTGTGACCCCACTTCCTACAAGGTTGTTGTTAGCAGAGATGTAATCTTTGCAGAAAATGAACTGCAAAGTGAACAAACAAATGATAGTTTGATAAAAGACAAGGTTATAGTACAGATAGAGAAAAATTCTTCGGATGACTAGTCTTAGTCAGAGGAGGAGCACAAAGATCAAGAGCCAAATGGGGTTGGTAATGAAGATCTTCGACAATCAACACGAGAAAAAATCAGACCGTCTTGGCATTCAAAATATGTGATGGCAAGTCATGATGTGTGTTGTCTTCTAAATGAAGAAGGAGAACCTTCAACTTTTCAAGAGGCTATGAGTTGCTCAGATGCTTCTCTGTGGATAACTGCAATGTAGGAAGAAATTGAGGCTCTTCATAAAAACAAGACATGGAATCTTGTGGAACTTCCAAAAGTTTAAAAAGCCATCAGTTGCAAATGAGTCTATAAGATCAAGAGAGATGATAATGATCAAGTAGAAAGATATCGTGCTAGATTGGTTGTAAAGGGATATGCTCAGAAAAAAGGTATTGATTTCAATGATATATTCTCTCCAGTTGTCAGATTAATGTCCATCAGAGTTGTCTTGGCTATATGTGTTGCATTTGATTTACATCTTGAACAATTGGATGTAAAGACTACTTTTCTTCATGTAGATTTTAAAGAGGAAATTTATATGCTCCAACCGGAAGACTTTAAAGAACAAGAAAACTTGGTTTGCATGTTGACTAAATCTCTATACGGTCTAAAACAGGAACCCAAATGTTGATATAAAAGATTTGATCCCTTCATTATTTGCTTTGGTTACAATAGACTGAGCTCAGAGCATTGTACATATTACAATAGGTTTGGTGATAATAATTTTGTTATCTTGTTGTTGTATGTGGATGACATGTTGGTAGTAGTCCCTAACATAGATCGAATCCAATAGTTAAAGGCACAATTGGCTAGGGAGTTTGACATGAAGGACTTGGGACCAACAAACAAGATTTTAGGGATGTAAATTCATAGAGACAGAAAAGATAGGAAGGTTTGACTTTCTCAGAAGAATTACTTACTGAAAATCTTGTAACGCTTGAACATGTAACACTGCAAGCTAATTTTCACCTCACTTCCTATCAATTGTAAGTTATCCTCAAGTATGAGTCCCTGCAATGAAGCGGAGAGGATGGAAATGTCTCGAGTACTGTATGCATCAGCAGTGGGAAGTCTTATGTATGTCATGATTTGTACAAGACTAAACATTGCACAAGCAGTGGGAGTAGTTAGTAAACTCATGGGAAATCCTGGTGGAGAGCATTGGAGTGCTATAAAGAGGATCCTTAGATACATCAAAGGAACCACATGTGTTGCATTCTGTTATGGAGGATCAGAACTAGTTGTCAGAGGCTATGTTAATTCAGATTTTGCAGGTGATCTGGATAAAAGGAGATCTACTACTGGTTATGTGTTTACAGTTACAGGATGGGCAGTAAGTTGGTTATCCAAATTATAGGATGTTATAGGTCTGTCTACCACAAAAGCTGAGTACATGGCAACCATCGAGGCATGTAAGGAAATTATTTGGATTAGGAAGATAATGGAAAAACTCGGGCACAAGCAACAACAAATTGTTGTATATTATGACAATCAGAGTGCCTTGCACATTGCAAGGAATCCAGCCTTTTATTCCAGGACAAAGCACATAAGAATAGGATATCATTTTGTTTAGGAAGTAGCAGAAGAAGGAAGTGTGGATATGCAAAAGATTCACACGAATGAGAACCTAGCAGATGTTATGACAAAGTTGGTTAGTGCTGACAAGTTTGTATGGAGTCGATCCTACTGTGATCTAGCGAAAAAATAAGCGACATGGATTGCAAGAATAAAGCAAGCATGGTGTGAAGATTTGATTAATTTAATTAAAATCTTCAAGTGGCAAATTGTGAGAAGAAAAGTCCCACATCGAGGAAATCTTAATTTGGTGCTTACTTTTCTTACTATAAAATGAGCACAATGTTTACTTTGTAAAATACACAAAAATCACTTTCTTTTCTTTCTCTTGCTGCTTTAGTACTTGAGAGATAAATTAAGAGAGAAAAATAGTTTCTCCTTTTAGGTTTTCTTGGAATTGTTTTTCTTTTATTTTCAGGAGAAGGTTTTATTATTTTGTCCTTGGAAGTAGAGAGAGAATGATTGTAATTTCTTTCATTAGTGGAATTACTCTTTTGCATATTGTCGATGTTTTTCTCATTTTTTTATTTTAGTTGTGTGTGCTTATGTTTTTGTCTGATACCTAACACTTATTTGATCTACCCTTTCTTTCTACTGAATCAGGCTTGCTATCATGATCATGCATGACTTTATCAGACTTGCAATCTCCCTTTGTTCTTTTCTCTTTCTACTTCTTTTGCTTCTTTCTTTCATCATTCTTGGAATGATGTACTTTCAAGGCTTGCTCAGAATTCTTGATAGGATTTCTATCATCTAGTCTCATCTCATGTGCCTCCAAAGAACTTTGAAGTTCCTCAATCTTTATCATTGACAGATCTTCCGATTCTTCTATCACCACCACTATATAATCGAACTTTTGTGGCAAAGATTTCATGATTTTTTCAACAATCATATCAGTGATAGATTCCCCATAACCCTTCATTTGATTTGTGATTATGGGTACTTTGGTAAAATACTCAATGATTCTATCACTATCCTCTATCTACGGTAACTCATATTGTCTCCTAAGGGTTTGGAACTTCACTTTCTTGATCTTCTCACCTCCTGCATGACTTCGAACCAAGATGTCTTAGGCTTCCTTAGCAATGGTTGCATTCTGAATCTTCTCAAAGTGAACATCATCAACACATTAATGGATGATAAATAGTGCCTTGTTATGATTCTTTTTGGGCACAACCTTCTGCGTATTTGTAGTACTAGAAGCAAGCACCTGACAACCACTTTCAACCACATCACTCACATATTGAAACTTGAATAACACCCGCATCTGTGTACTCCATCGATCCCAATTTTTATCTGTGAGAATTGGAAGATTCATAGAAGGCATGTGATTATCACCACCAGCCATTCTTTACTCACATTTACTTGATCAAGAAATGAAAAAAACACGTTCTTGATACCATACTATGTTGTTTCACACAATTAGTTTTTTCACTTCAACCACTTTGTCTGTCCATCGTACACAAACGTTATTTTTGAAACATAGATCCTAGAATGTCTAGGCTTTGAATACTAATTCTATTGAAACTAACATGAATAAAAAGCAAGAGAAATGAATTTCTTGCATAATTTTATTGTGTATTTCATCATTTATTATATTATCAATGTAGTTTATATATATTATCAATGTAGTTTATATATATATATGAGAATACATGAGAAAGGTTATATTAAAAACAAAAAAAAATCATTAACTAGAGTTATTCCATGTATTACAAATACTAATAATCATCTTATATAAAATTCAAATCATTCAATTTTTTATTTATTTAATACAGATAAAATTGTATTTACTTATGCTTATACCTTAGTAACTTGTATTTACTTATGCTTATACCTCAGTAACTTATATTTACTTATGCTTATACCTCAGTAACTTATATTAGTACCCCTTTTAAATTTTAAGTAATAATTTAACTTTTTTAAGCAAAAATCAATAAAGTTTATATTTTTTTATTTAAATTAAATTTTAAAATGTAAAAGTGAAATTATTTATAAGAAAATATGGGATATTTAATTCTTATATATAATAATTTTAAAAAATATTTTTCAGTCAGTTACATATTATTCTATAAAACTCACATTTCTATAGCTTAAATATAAAAACAGTAAAAAATTATAAAATGTATAGATTAACTTATTAATATTATTGTATTAATATATTTTAATATAAATGTAATATATGAAATATATTTTTTAAAATTAATTTTTTTCATAGAACGATTAGCATATTTCCATAAAAAACTTTTCTGAATCTTGGTTGATATAATATAATATGTAAGAATATATAAATAAATATATATATATATATATATATATATATATATATGAAATTTATTTGTAATGATAGTTTAATATATTATTTATCTTATATTTTTTCTTTTATTTCTTTAATTAAGTTTTTTTCTTAATTTTTTAAATATATATAAAATAAATAAAATTAATAAACAATATTTTCTTTTCTTCATTTCTTTAATTATTCATTTTTGTCTCTTAAATATAAACTAATAAATAAAAATAATTAAAAATTATCATTTTATTTATTTTCATTCTTTTAATTATATATTCTCTTTCAGTTTATCTTCTTAAAATGGTTTATTTGTCTTCAACAAATATATATATATATATATATATATATATAATTTTAATTCATTAAAATAAAAAATGGTTTATAAAACATGTACTCTTAACACATAGGTTCAGAATATTAATTACTCTTTTTTTTTCTTTCATATTAAAAAAGATGTAAAGTAATAAATAATTAAGAGATAAACTAATAAAATGTTTTTTTTTTCAATTACATATAAAAAATATAAAGGTAGAAATATAATTTTTTTATTTTTGTATACTTTTTTTATTTTCTTTATAATTGATATTTTTATCTTATATTTATTTTTTTTTCTTTTTACTGATTTCTGTGTTTTATACGTTTTTTTTTCCTCTATAATTATTAATGATAACGTGATTATATTTTAATAAAACAAATACTTCAAAAGAATCTTAAATTTTATTTTATTTTTTCTATTTCTATTTATTAAAAAATGTCAATAATTTTTTTTTTCATTATAATGATACTAGCGCATAGAGTTATTATATTTATCTTTATTTATTTATTATTATTATAATAATGGTTTTCACTTAGTAATAAAGTTAAATAAATTCTGAACTCATGAAATTTATATAATTTTAGGGAAATATGGAATGATTTAAATGAAGAAAATGACAAACTTTATAAAAAGGTTAACAAAGAATTAATGAAATAAAGTAAAATGTATAATTTTTTCAAAAAGAAATATTATAATATAATTAATATTATAAAATGAAAAATAAATAAATATATATATATATATATATATATATATATATATAATACTTCATCAAATATTAAAAAAACTAGTAATAAAATATTATAAAAATTTAAATTATTTTATTTTCATCCAAATTTATATTATTAATATTATATTATTTTTTTAACTTTTGTTTTTAAATATATATAATTATAATAAAAAATTTCAGGTAAAAATTAATTTTAAGAAAAAATAATAAATAAATTATAAAATAATAATAATTAATTTAAAATAAATAAACTAATAAAATAAATAATAACTTTGGTCGTTATCATCTTACCCAAATAAAAGAAACCTAACAGTGGGCACACAACACGTGTGCACCGGCATGTCTAATAATAACTATAATAAACAGACAGTGTTGTAAGTAACTTGAAAATTAAAACATAATCGTTTTGTGACTAAAAACTGTCATGATGAAGTGAGTTTGGTTAGTGTCTTGTTTTTGTTGGATCAGCTAAAAAGCGATCACAGAAAGACCAAAACAAACATGATGTCTGTTACTGTCGCTGCCCCCACTTCCTCCGCTGCGGGAGCCTATCTTTCACGATCGTCACGGCGGCGATTCACGGTGGCTCTTCGATCTGATGTGTCAGTCACCCCAACTAGAATATTGACGAACCTGAAGCATGAGTGTGCCACTCCTCTGCCCCTTCTTCAGCAAGTGGCCAAAGCCATGTCTGATGACATGCGAGCTGGGCTTGGGCTTGGGCCTGGGTCTGAGCTCGGCCTTCCCATGATACCCACCTATGTTGAAAATCTTCCCACTGGGTATGTTATGATATGTTTATGTTATGTACGTTCCCTTCCTTCCTAGCTTGCCTTATTCGTCAAGGTTCCAGATCAAAGTATATAACTTTAGGAGAATTTCTACATTACACGTTAGGTATGCAAGATTGAGTTAAACTTAATTGAAATTGCAAGAGTCATAGTTAATGATTTGTTGCTGTGGTGTTGTGTTGTGACATGTAATGTAAGGAATGAGAAAGGGTTGTTCTATGCCTTGGATCTTGGTGGAACAAACTTCCGCGTGCTGAGGGTGCAGTTGGGTGGGAAAGATGAGCGTGTTATCGCCACTGAGTTCGATCAAGTTTCCATACCTCAGGACCTCATGTTTGCGACATCTCAGGTAACTAACTAACTAATTCATTTGTTTGCTCTATGATTATTTTATGTGGCCATATTTGATTACTCGTTTGAAATCTAAAATTTGTTTTGTTTGATTGCAGGAATTGTTTGATTTCATTGCATCGGGGCTTGCAAAATTTGCGTCGAAGGAGGATGGTAGATTTCATATCTCAAAGGGAAGAAAGAGAGAGATTGGATTCACGTTTTCATTTCCTGTGAAGCAGACATCTATTGATTCTGGCATACTAATCAAGTGGACAAAGGGTTTTGCAGTCTCTGGAACAGTATGCATTTAACTACCTTTCACAAGTGCAGAGCCACTCTCTATTCTCCATTGTTTAATTTGGTGTGCATTCATTCACAAAAAAACATAAAACAAAACTATAACAAAAGTTGCCACTCTTTTTTAAAACAATCCATAAAGTTTAACACAAGGGCACTGTGCATTATTGAGGGGCAATGCAAGTTGTCATTTAATCAGTATCATTAACCAGAGTTTTGTGTTCTGCTATAGTTAAATAGTAATTGAAATATATTAACCTAATACTAGCATGGCTTGAAACTTCGAACTCTTTACACAGGCAGGAAGAGATGTGGTTGCTTGTCTGAACGAGGCAATGGAAAGACAAAGAATAGATATGCGAGTTTCTGCTCTGGTATGTTGTTTCAATGTCAATAGTTCCATAAAAGTTTAAGAACTTACCCAAAATATACTGATCCAATCATGAATTACCATATAATATAATTCAAAATTGTTGCTGTTTTAGCTATTGACTTTAAAAGTCATGAATAGAATAGTTTCTAATTGGTATGCCATGTGTCAATTTGTCAAAATGAAACTCAAAGTTCAAACTAATATAGTGGTGGTATAATTTTAGAAAATGACTACCTAATAGGTGAATGATACCGTGGGAACATTAGCGGGAGCAGAATACTGGGACAATGATGTTGTGGCTGCTGTCATTTTGGGTACTGGAACCAATGCTTGCTATGTTGAGCAGATCAGTGCCATTCCTAAGTTACAGGGCTATGCCTCTTCTTCTGGCAAAATGGTTAATAAAGACTTGATTACTCTCCTTCCTTTCTTCGCATTCTAATGCTATGGATGAACTAGTTCATCTTAATCTGAAAAAAATCATTCCTTGATTCAGATCATTAGCACTGAGTGGGGAGCTTTCTCAAATAGTCTTCCATTAACCGAGTTTGATAGGGAAATGGATGCTGCTAGCATCAATCCGGGTGAGCAGGTATGTTTTGAAACCATCTTTTATTATTTAGATGTTCTTCTGACACAGTAGTAAGTAGAAGAGTCATTAGTTGTCTTCGTATTACTTGACAGATCTTTGAAAAGACAATCTCAGGAATGTACCTAGGTGAAATCGTTAGACGAGTTCTACTGAAAATGACTGAAGAGGGTGGTTTGTTTGGCAAATCTGTTCCACAAGAACTGTCTACACCTTTCATACTCGGGTAAATTTTAATTTTGTGTCACAAATCTAAGCTGAAATCATATGACAGTCACTCTATGTACATGTAGTTCTAATTTCACTTAACCATTTCTAATTTTCTCCCAATTATTCCTTCTCCAAAGTATATAGATTAATGCATCCCAATTTTCATATTTCACTCTTTGCATGTAATAACTCTATTTTACATGTTACGTTCCTTAGGTATATTTTCAGCTTAAGACTCTTGACCTATATTGAAACTGAAATATGCCTTTGCATAAATTAACAGGACCCCAGATCTATGTACCATGCAGCAAGACTGTTCTGGCGATTTACATGCAGTTGGGTCCCTCCTTTACGATATAGCAGGGGTAAATTTCTTGTCCTAAACTATATTGATGGCAGTGCAGTAGCATTAAGTTTAAGCACCTGTTCCATAACTTTCATTACCAAGTTACTAACGGATAGTTTCTTTCATGTACAGAGAATGATGGTACCTTTAGTAGTATAAGAAGCATCATTTGGTTATTTTATAGTGCAAATATAGAACACATTATTTCAACAGTAATTATATTTTATTTAAAAGCTTAAGTTAAAGGGAGAAAAAAATATCCTTGTGGATCAGATTTTCAAGATGATGCAGAGTTATGAATATATTAATATGTCATGCTGTCGAGCATAAGCCATATGTTTTTTATCACATCTGCTTAAAATATTGTATATAACGCTCAGTCACTAATTTTCATTTTGTGTTGTGTTGCCATTGGCTCATTCTCTTCAGGTTGAATCCAATTTAAGTGAAAGAAAAACAGTTTTAGAGGTTTGTGAGACTATTGTAAAGAGAGGTGGGAGCTTAGCTGGTGCAGGAATTGTGGGGATTTTAGAAAAAATGGAAGAGGATCAGAGAGGTCTCATCTTTGGAAATGGTAACAGAAGTGTTGTTGCCATAGATGGGGGCTTGTACGAAAATTATCCTCAATACAGGGCTTATTTGCAAAGTTCAGTCAAAGAGCTGCTAGGGATTGAAAAGTCAAAGAATGTGGTGATAGAGCATACAAAAGATGGATCTGGCATAGGAGCTTCTCTTTTGGCTGCTTCAAACTCCATCTACAAACAAAACTTATAGGGCATTTACCCTTAATGATTATGGAAATAAAAATTCTTAGTTCATGTAGCATGTATGTAATATTGGAACCCCTTCCCCTTGATGGAGCTTTGGGGGTAAGAATAAGAATTTGCTGGAAGAATCCAACTATAAGACCCTTTTGTATATGGGAGAGGGAAAGGTCACTCTTATGATGGCTGATAATATTTTTATTCATTGAAATTTGAACTTTATGTAAATTATTCAAGTTATATATTATTTTTGTTTTTAGACAAATATGTTATTTTTGTCTTTTTAAAAAAAAAAATTGTTTTAATTCATGTATACCCTCCAATTTTTTAAACACATGTAATTATAATATTTTTTATATTTAAATTTAATATTTAGTAATGATTTCACAATGTTATGAAATTTATAGAATAATTAAATTAAAAAAATGTGATTTTATTTTTTTATTATTAATTTATTATAATTTTAGTGAACTGATACTGTATATAAGTTTTTTTTTAATAAAATCAAAATTACTACAATTTCTAAAAGAAAATAATTATAATAACTAAAAGGGACGTGACAAAAAGTAGAGTTTAAAAAAATTCTTGTAAAAAAATAAGTCGTAAAGGAATTTTCTTTAAATTAAGTAAATTTTGATTTTCATTTCTCTAGATCTCTCTTGCCTGTATTTCACTTTATATTTGTTACCATATCAACATGAATTCACTTTTAAAAATATTAAATAAATGTTATTTATTTATTTATAACAAATATTTAGACAGAAACATTAAAACTACATAAAGATAAAAATAATTGAGAATCACCAAAAGCAAAATTTACATGTTTTACGAGAAACCTATTTTATTACAACAACATTTTTTTAGGTATGGGACGAAATAATTTTAAGTGATAATTGTAAGTGTTTATTCGAAATTAATTTGAACGTTGAAACTTCAAAAAAAGAAAGTCAAGAAAGGGAAAAACCCTTGTCTCTTGTCTGCGTCATTACACGCTAGCTGCATCGCAAAAACAAAATTAAAATAAATAAAATAAAATAAAAGAGAGAGTTTCAAAGTAAAGCTGTCATGGTCATCTTCTTCGTCTCTCGCTCTCGACATTGAAGGAAGAAGCTCTGATACATTCGGGAATTCACCTCTTCACGCAACCCTAATTCATCGTCGCAAATGGTTATTTTCTCGTAATCATAATCTCTTCAATTCCAATTTCTCAATTTCGTTTTTATAAATTGTTTTCCCCTTTTTGTGTTCGCAGATCCGGTTCATTCTGTTGCAGAACAGACAGGGCAAGACTCGTCTTGCCAAATACTACGTTCCTCTCGAAGATTCCGAGAAGCACAAGGTCGAATACGAGGTAACAACAACAACGCGATTCAACTTCTTCTTCATGCAACACATAACGTTTAACCTAATTTTCCCTCAATTTGTTAGGTTCATCGCCTCGTTGTCAACAGAGACCCTAAGTACACTAATTTCGTCGAGGTCAATTCTTTCTCCATCATTTTTTACTACAATCTAATTGCGTTATTTGTCTGATTATTGATTGATGTTATGGAACTGCGACGAGGTTCTCATTTTGTTGCTCTTAGGTTGTCTGAATTGTTACAGCGTTTATTTGTCGGTGTTCTTACCGTCTGATGGTAACGTGTCTTGCAGTTTCGTACGCACAAGATAATATACAGGCGATATGCGGGCTTGTTTTTCTCACTCTGTGTTGACATCACTGATAATGAATTGGCATACTTAGAGTGCATTCATTTGTTTGTTGAAATACTGGATCACTTCTTCAGCAATGTGTGTGAGCTCGATTTGGTTTTTAACTTCCATAAGGTTTGTTTGTTATTCATCTTATTTTTCCTCTACAATTGTGTCCGAATCCCACACCTGAGTTTGCTTTTTATGGTTTATAGTTTATTTTTACTAAAATAATTGTGACGGTGTATGTAGATGTCTATCTGCCAAAATGTCTACTCACAGTATTGCTATTAATTGTTCTCTTCTGCTGCATATATTTTTGAGCTTATATTAGAATTTTGACCTGCAATAACCAGTATGCTACATTGTTGATTTAGCTGCACTAATATGTAATGCTATATACATTAATGTCTAACCGAGTCTCAGACAGGATTAACTCCAATGGAAGATACCTATGAAAAACCAAAGAGATAATCAATATGTAATACCAACCGTTATATACACTAACTTCTTCCAGTGTATGAATGTATGTCTAAATATAATGAGCTTTACTGATCTCTCTATTTCTTTTGTTTTTCTGAGTAGAGTTCATGGTGGCTTAGTGTTAAGATTGGAGTGGTTATTTGGCCACCATATTATTACTAATTTTATTGCTTACTTACTCATGTAGTTTACCTGTGTATCTTGAAGGTCTATCTTATACTTGATGAATTCATTCTAGCGGGTGAACTGCAAGAAACAAGCAAGAAGGTATGCTATTTTTTGGGGTTACTCAGCACTTGATGTGTGGCTGCTGCTGTAAGGTTAAAGCCATACACTACGATTTCTGGCATTGTTGCCTACTTCCGTAACTTCTCGGAGTACATTTCTCTGCTTACGAGAATGGTGTTCGTGGTGTAACTTTTTTGACTAAGCTATAAAGTCCGTGACACAGAAAAATTAAATTCCATAACCCACCTGTTTTGTTGCTCGCAGGCTATCATTGAGAGAATGGGGGAATTGGAAAAACTGGAGTGACATTACTTTTCTGCAGTTTGTTGGTTTCGATGACTTGCTCTTGCCCTTGGCATAATTCTTCAATTTCAATTGTGATACAGAATTTTGAAAATATTTTTTCTTGAGCCATGTATTCAGTACCCTTTACCTACGCATCTTATTCGGCATATGTTTATATTTGTAAGACATTCATCAAATCAGGGTTTTCAATAGCCTTTCTTTTATTGATTATTTCTATTTTGTTTCTTTTTATTTATTTATTTATTTATAAACTTCTTTGCTCGTCTTGAAACAATTGATAAAACACTTAATGGAATATAACAGGATAAGTGTAGTATATAAGCAATAAAAATCGATTAACTTCGGTACAGATGAACTCTCAGGGAACAAATGTTGGTGTTTTATTTTCAGTTAGATGGTGCTAGTTTCCTGCAAAATGAAAATATTAGGGAGCGATCCTTCCAAGTTCCATGTCTTGCTACACTAGTGCTGTGCTACTCTCTACGCTTGCAATGAATTAGACACATACTATCGGAGTAGCTCTAACAATAGTTCTGCGGTACTTCTAACATGAAAGGTGCAGCTCTCTAAAAGCTGCGTTGCAGCCACATTGTACCACTAAATATTCTGTCTCTAATTTCTTCATGTAATGAAGGGAGATGATGAAGGTCTAGTCCATTTGTCTTGGAAGGGGGCAAGGAGCTGCTTCTGTTGTCCAGGGATTGAAGAAATCTTAGATCCAAACATATCTTGTGATGCAGAGGAACAGGGAAGAATGGCTTGGGAACACGGACTCATTGCAGAAGTGTCATGCCTTCCACTATGCCAATTAGGAAATTGGGTCCTCATTATATTGAAATTTACTGTGGACCTACTTTGTTCTGCTTGTTGCAATCCCCAAAAGCCTCGGTTCTCTTGCTTATATAAGAGCATTGAACTATAATTAGTTCCGCTTAACGGGTTACCAAAATAATGAGGTTGCTGCAACCGAACCTGCGCTCAATTAAAAGCATGACGTGACGATATTAGTAGGACAATAAGGGTGACATATTTATGAGGATATTAAATTGCACGCTAGTTTGTTCAATTCATAACTAGCAATAAACTTTAGCCACCTCGTTTCATATAGATAATCACATTAAGCTATTTTTACCGAAGTTGGACCCTAGATTTCCGAGCCCATTTTATTGGATTGATAATACTTTAATAACATTGCTCTTGCAACAAAAGAGATATTTAATACCTGTGGTCCTGCCACAGAAAGCTGATCAAGGAAAGAAGTGGAGGCATACTGACTCTGAGCCGCAGGAATTGGCATGACAACCCCATGCTGCTGTGCTAGTGACTGAAAATAAGGCACTTGCAATTTTGACAATGGTTCCAACCTACTTCCAATTTTGTTATAATTATTATTATTGTCGACCTTGAACCCATTACTTCCTGCTGACAAGGACAAGAAATTGAAATTCTGCATAACAAGATAGTCATTAGTGCATGAGGAAGAGGGGTGTCAAGGGGTGGCATCATTACCAAAATTAACCTTAAGCTTACTTGCTTTTGAGGTCCATACACCACAGGTTTTGGAGCAGACTGTGATATGTCTCGATAATGAGATTGCTGCTGGAGAATAATATTCTTACTTTCATGAGGATTCCTCACAGTAGAAGAAATTCCGTTTTTCATTCCATTTAAGCTGTGCGCTTCTAAAAGAACTCCACGCTTTGATCCTTCACGTGCTGTCGTTTCATGACATTCAAAAAGCTCAGTTTCTCTGATAACCTCTGTTTTTGGCATCTCTAAACTCTTGATTATATGACTGATGCGAATATGAGATGCACACTTCTTCCATGATCTTTTAGGAATAAAAACCTGCATGGTTTGTTATAGGCAACAATAAATAGTTGTTTGAGTGAAGTGTCATAATTTAGGATCAAGAGATTTTAACATATGACGGGTAAGTGTAAGTCAAACAAAAAATAACCCTTACCCTCCCACTAGAAGAACAAGTTGAAGTCTCCATCGAATCCAGTTTGGAGGCACGGATTGCAGCTTCTAGCCAGTCAGGAGCTTGAGTCCTTGGAAAGAAGAAAATGATCACCATTGGACAAACAGTAAGCAAAGCTACCTAACTGGGTGAAAATTAAGAATGAACGAAAACTTACTGCAGACAAGCCTGGCCAGCCGGTGCCAGTGGAGACAAGCCAGGCCACAATGCAAGGCGTTCTGGTAAAAAAAAGGAAACAAAAGAAGTTTGAGAATCAGCCAAATTTTTGTAAAAACTTTCAGCCTATACTTCGGTCACCAAAATCAGATATCAACTGTAACAATAAGGGCATTTGATCTTCGAGAATGAGGGTGCATACCATTTCCTTTTTGCTCCTCGATCATATGTTCCTGTTGCTTACAATCAACGTCTCTGGCCTAAATGCAAACCAATAATACCAATTATACAAGTGTACTAGCTCATAAATAAGAAGTTATTGTAGGACCGAACAAACTGTAAAAGTTGAAATGTTCATTACCTTAAATTCCACATTCGGTTTCCTCTCAACTTGAGCAATCCTTGATTGTCTGGGGATATTTAATCTGCAATATGATGAGAGAGCATGTAAATACAGACAAAGGACTTGAAAAGTATAAATATTTCAGAATGTAACAAAAAAATTACCCACCCCATTACTAGACACAACTCAGAGTCGTGCAATGCAACTTTGTTGCTATTTTCACGCTTAACAATCACACTAGGCATGCTCTGAGGATTTTTTGTTAGAGAAGTGCAATGAGATTGCATCGAGAGTGCTGCACTCTCAGGAAAATCAGGCTGTTCTTGACCAACATCTTCATTCAAACAACTGATTTTTGAAGCTACTCCAGGTGAACTTCCATGGCAACAAGGACTTGCAGCCTGAATAGCTGCTGAGGCTAGAATAGAATCCATGGCAAAATTAATAATAAAGAGAAAGAATGAGTGAATAGTTTTACAAGTAACCCAGACAAGGGTGAAAATGAATAATAACCTTCAAGTGCAAGAGCAGCACTGGCCTTATCCTCCAAGTTTTGCAAAACTGATGAGTTATCTGGCAAAGATTCCCCTTCTAGTTCCTTACTATTATGATTGGAGCCATTGTCCGGGAACATTCCAGCCAAAGCATAGAGAGCCTCAGCAACCTCTTCCTCATCTTTTGTGATGGGCCCAGAAACACCTTCTCTTGGGGTCCATTGTCGCCTCATTCCTTGCTTCTGCAAAGCATAAAATTCCAAGCAAAAGGTGAAGAAACAGAAAACGCCAAGAAATTAAACCAAAAAAGCAAAAGGGTCGAGTTTGAAACTGGCAAACACAGCCCACAGATGTCTTACAACACTCACTTTGGACTTCTTTACACTATCCTTTTTGAGAGATTCTATTCCATCCGCCTTATGCTTATCCTTTTCTGAATCAAGTAACATGGATTCGCGACCCCGTTTCTTCGTGGCTGTGTAGTTTCAAAATAGCAAAACAAAATCATAATATTTTTAGCAAATAATGTATTTTTCCCCACTATCTACACAAGATTGAATGCAGAAGAAGAAAACTACTTGGTCAATTAAAAGCTTAAGCATATTAATATATTACATATCAGTGGAAGTAAAACATATTGCAATAATTCACAAGTAAAACAAAAAGACCAAAACCAAATCCTTAGTCCAACAATTACAGAAAAAAAAAATAATAAAAAAAAAGCTTCCCAGAGATTGCTTCAACTCGAATCCAAAATCAACAACAAAAGAGAATTACAAAGGAAAGTGCATATTATGCATACATAACAAACGCTTTGGTTTCGAACTTGGAGCTCACGCACCTGAACGTAGCTTCCGTGGAACAGAGGCACCGTTGCAGTCATTCAAAAACTGCCAAATAATTCAAAGTAGAGAAAGAAACAAACACAACGAACTCATCAAAGTTAGAAAAAAAAATCTAAGTAACCAAAAAAAAAATTAAAAAAAAATCCACTTCCTCATATGCTTTTAGTATTCAAGTTGAACTTTAGATTCTCGATAATCTATATAATAATAAATTAAAATTATTTATTAGAAAAATTAACAAGACAGAGAGTTTGTATAAATTAATCTATAATTAATTCGTTTTATTTTTTCAACTTATTATTATTTTCTAAACAGGCTACCTTGACAAAATTTATATAAAATTAGACATGAAAAAAAAAATATTAAGCACATAGTAAGAAGAACATACATTTTTATGAAGCTTGAATCTCTTGGTGGTGGCAACGACGGTTGAAGAAGGGTCACGCGTTTGTTGTTGTTGAGAGACATGGCAACTCATTTGGAACCTCGACGACGCCGTTCCCACCGCACTCAAGCTTCTCACCTTTTCCTTCTTCGATTTCTCCGAGAATCGAAGGTCCCCACGGCTGAAAACTGTCTCACAAACCAAACAAGAACGAAAATAGGTAACAACGCAAGGGAAAACAAGAAAAAGAAAAACCAAGAACACAAACGTTATCTGCAAACTCTTCGTTATCGGAAAAGATCAAGGGGAAAAAAAACATGAATAACGACAAGCATAAAATAGGATTTGTCTTGTAGCGCAGAAAAAGTTGGTGTTGTATAATTTACCAGCGAGGAGGTTGTGTTTGCATTTGTGTCGTCGCTTGTTCATGTTTGAGAACACACTGCTTCCACGCCTCATGTTCCGAGCTTTGTCCATTTCTCCAAAGAAAAATAACAAATCCGAGTGATAATAATAACTTATAACAACAACAACAATAATTATTATTATTATTATACTAAGGATAATAATAAGAGAAAGAGAAGGTTGAGTGGTTGAAGGTGTTTGTTGTTATGTCTGGTGAAGTTGAAGTGGAAGTGGTGAGAGAGACAAAAAGGGAGTGAGATTGTACTGTGCCTACTTTCTTACATGTTAACACTACAAACACAGTGGTTGGTTTTGGTTTTGGTTTTTGGTTGAGTTCAGTAGGAAAGTAATTGGTGCCTCGTGTTCAGAGAATCAGGTTCTTTTTTTAAGTAAAGGTATTTCTCAGACCAAATTACACCCAAAGTCAGAAGAACAGTGCCAAAGATCTAACTACCATTTAAGGGTGCCACAAGAAATTTGTACTATTCAATGCCACTTCCATGAATTAATTGGTGAAAAAAATTATTTACACTTAGTAACATTTTTTTAGGTTTAGATATTAAATTTCTCCAAGGGTATAAACATTAAAGTAATTATTATATTTCTTATAGTAGAATAGATTTTTTATTTTATTTTATTTTTTAATTTTATTGGGACATTCAATTTCATGCTATCATATGGTTTGATTAGCATGGAAATTATGAGGTAGGGTTCTAGGGAAAACATTAATGGGTTATTTAAAGAGGAAGAAAAAAGAAGTGGAAGATTCAAAATATTGATTGTAAGTTTTGATTATGTGGGAAATGATTCCATGGAAAAAGCAAGGTGGCTTTGAGTTAAGATGAAGAAGTGGCGCATAAATCAATCGCATATAAAACCGATTTCTTTTTTTTCTTTTTTTTAATTTTCATTGTGCACTTTTCTGTATTTTTTTAATTTAAATTTTAATTTTAATAATAAAAAGTTAATTACCGAAATATTCCTTGTACCACGTTATTCACTAAAATTTTCTCTGTTTTCATCAAGAAAACTGCCCACTTGTGTTGATTTATTTTTGTTTGATAGTGTTGACAAGTATACCTATTGACATGTTAAGTTTTTTTAATAAGAGTTTGTAGAAAAAAAATTATATATATATATATATATATAATATTTGTTTATAAATTAAAATTAATTTATGTATAAGTTATTTTAAATTTTAATTTATAAAAAAAATATTTATACTTACTTCTTAATTTTAAAATACTCCTGAAGAAAACTGTTAAACATGCCGGTATTCCACGCCAAATTCTTAATATTATCAATTTGTATTGAATTTTAACGTTTTTATAGTATTTTAAAAACGTAAAAAAAAAATTAACAGTAAAATAACATAAGAAATGGTTAATGTTGAAAATTTTCCGACCTGAATCAAATTTTTAAATGGATAAAACAAATTTGATACAAGTGGCAAATCGATTTTGGGAGTATGGCATCTCTTGATTCAACGGGGAGTATTTTAATGAATAATAAGAATATATATATATATATATATATATATATATATATATATATATATATATATATATATTATAAATAGAGGTACAATCAATTGAAAAACTCTATCTCTAATAAATAATCAACTAAATTAATATAATATAATAATAATAGTAATAATAATAATAATAATAATAATAATAATGTTATTTATTTTATTAATATAATTAGTTATATGGGAGAAGTTGAGGTTGTTAATAGAAAAATTTTCTTATAAATATTTGTATTAAATATATTTTAAATATTTTATATGATGAAACACATATTTTTTATATAGTTATAATTTTATTATACATTAAATGTATTTTTTATATTTTAATTTTAAATTTTAATTTATTTGTTAATAATTAAAATTGAATTTAATGTACATGTTTAATTTAATTTTGTATTTTAAACATATATCATTTGTTCACTATTTTTGTTATAATTTTTTTTAGATATCATTTTTTGGTTAATTTCAATTAATTTCAATTGTATTAGATTCTATAAGCCTTTGACTTTAAAATGAAAATATGATTTTATAGATTTGGAGACTCTACAATTTTATATGATTTTTAAAAGTTAAGATAAGTTTATTAAAATTTTGTAAAATAATCCATACAAATTAAATTTTCTTTATATTAACTTCAATTTTTGTGAAAATTAAATTTATGAAATTATTTAAAGTCTATATTTAAACTCATGTTTGCATCATATTTCAAAGTTTTTAAATAGTGTAGATGTGTTATAATCTAATATACAAAAATCATTTTATCATATTTTTAATTTGAAAATTATTTTTTAATTTTTCTCTTATTCTCTTTTATTCTTCGAAGTATTCTTCGTATGTGAAAAACTAAATTTGAAGGATCAATTAATGAATTGTCTTAAGTTTTACGTTGATCATTTATTATTTTGAGTTTATTTTTTTTATCCTTTAATCTTATTTTGTTTTTTTATTGCAAATTGTGCTTATGATTTTAGAATCAAATAAATTAAATCTTGATTTGATTATTAAATATTTATTAGATTGAATGATACTTTAATTTAATTCGTATAATTAATTTGGTTTATTAATTGAATCAATTAATTGATTAAATTTAAATCTAAATCTTTGTAAAATTATGATAAGATTATTATTTAGTTTTTAAATTTATGGATTGGTACGTTTTCATCTTCTTTATTTTATTTTTTATTTTTAATACACTTTTAAATTTGAGTTTTATATTTTCAAATTATTAAAACCTCCAAATTAACTTTTACAAATAAAATATTAAAAATTAAATATAATTAATAAGTATCATAGAAAGACATGACATTAGTTTGTGTTCAATATTACAAAATCTTAAAAAAAATTAAAATATTTGATTTTATAATGATAATTAATATACTTATCATGTATTAAAATTTACTCTATTAAATTTGTTTGATGTGAAGTGAGTGTTGAAGTGTGTAGCTTGCAGTATCTAGTAAGAAATAATATTATTTTTCATATATTTTAAAATAAAAAGTCACAAGTAAAAAAAATAAAATTGCGTATTTCTTTACCAATATATCCCTTCTCCTTCTTTCTAATTCTCATTCTCTGTAATTCTCCACCATCCTTTTTCCATCTCTCTCCATTTTTACCTCCTCCTTTCTCTTATCCTTATGCTTCTTCTCCTCCGCCACCCAAATGCCATAACTTCTTTCTTTTCTTGTAATTGCCTTTAGCTTCTCATCTACTCTTACCACCCTTCATTTTTTTGTTTTCCTTTCCGGTTGATGCGTACTTCATTCCTCTTATACCTTCATTTTGATACAATATTCTACCATAGAAAAAAAAATTGAGGGTGGAAATTTGAGACAAAAGTGTGTACTTGTATTAAGAGATATGGGTTGATTCGTAGAGAAAGATTGTGGCCCAAATGCACAATATTTACCCTTTTACTAGATAGGAAAGACAACAAAATTAAATATCTATTTTATCCTTTAAAAGTGTTTAGATCATCTTATATAAGATATCTTGGTCATTCATTAATTTATTCTATTATTTCATTTGTTTTAATCAATTAAATCAACTGTTTTAAAAATTAGATTAGATCGACCAGTAAACTAATCTAAACAAAGAATTATTATAAAAATTGGTTTGTTATTTTTATATAATTGAATTTTAATTAAATCGACTAAATTTTTTGTTGAACCGATTTTGATAAAAAAATATATCAATTTTTTTATAAAAATATAATATATTTTATTTTTTAATTTCATATTAGTAATATCAACTTTAAATAATAATTATTTTATTATGTTATTGTTTTATTACTTGTCCATCTTAATATATCTATAACCATCTATAATCTATATACAATGTACCATTATGATCTATTATTATTATTAATGAATTTATTATATTATAAAAATATTATTTTATTAAATCTCATTTAAATCTGACTAAACATTTTAAATCTCGAACTAATGTCTTGGTAGGTTTAGTGACCCGTTTTTAAAAATATTAATTAAATTAATTTTATCTTTTACAATCTTTTTTATTTATTTATTTTCATTTTTCACTATTTTTCCATATCCATTCAAATAATCTCACTTTTTATCTTTTTTATTCTATTTTTTTACTCCCTCTAATCATCTCTTCAATTCAAACATAGGCTTAGTGTACATTATCATATAACTTTTTTTTTATATTATATAAAAAATGGTCAAGTGTCTTAAGGGGTTAGTCATAGGACTAAAGATACACAAACTCTTTTCTACCATTTTCCTTAGAAAACTCCTTTTATCATCTTAGTGTAGAGAGATTAGTCAAAAGAAGAAGATATGGATATACTATTTCTCAATGACATTTAAAGCCACACACTTAAACTATTATATCATGTAACATCATCTGACATATTTAACGATAGTAACTAAAAAATTAACAAAATAATTGATAATGTACAAGACGAAAATAATTTAAATATTACTTGACACACATATTTATAATAGTTGTTATATGAAAAATATATTTTATTTTAAAATACAACATTTCAAGAAATTATTTTAAATTAAGTATATAATTTACAATAAACAATTTATATCCAATTTATTATTCTAATTTCTCAAACTTTTATCTTTATCTTTATTTATAAAAATATTTTATTTCAATCTTCATAAGTATTAATCTCAATTTCTTTAAATACTTATTAAGTTAAATATGAAATAATATTTATATATGGATTTTTTCCTCGTTTCATTAGTGTTTTATTACTATCCCAAAGTTTATTGGTCTCATTGAAGGATCTCCACGTAACCAAGTTCACATACATTGGGAGCTAGGTAAAACTCTCAAGACTACAACACACTATGGTATGAATAGAAAAATGGGTCTAGTTCAACGACCGTCTCATAGATATGGGGTCGGCTGACATTTTAGTCTCGTCTGCTCATCTTGTTAAATCATCGGACCGACTCAGATATGCTTGGTTGATATAAATAAAAATATTTTTATTATAATACCGCCAATCACAAAAATAACATATAAGGTGGAAATTTTGTTAAAAGAGAATTAAAATAAGTCTCACTCTCACTTATTCACTACGAGAAATATTCTCATTTCTCAAGAACAAGCTTCTCTTTATCTTTTTCTCCTTACACATCATTTCTTCCTTAGAACATCTCCAAAGGGAGTTTTTAACAAGAATAACTTAAAAATAAAATTGAATATTTTATTATAGGTCCTATAATTGAATTACTTAAAATTTGGTCATATAGTTGCTTATATAAACAATTTTTTTCCAATTTTAAGCAACTTTCTCCACTTTTAAGCAACTCCGATATAAGACCCAAAATAAAATATTTACTTTTATTCCTAAACAACTTTTAGTAGCAACTTCCTTTGGAGATGCTCTTATTCACCTTGCTTATCTTAAACGTTGATTATTCTTATCCTCACTAGAGAATAATGTAAAATTTTATCAAATATAAAAATAAATATAATTTTCGTTTCAGGTGTTTTAATTTTTCAATATGAAAAATAGAGATTTTAAAAGTTTTGATATTCCCTACGTATATTTGTTATTATTTATTATTATATAAAATTTAGCTTAATTTGATTATTTTAAATTATAATTTCTTAACTAAATGTGTCCATTTATATTATTAACTTTAAATATATATTGACAAATAAATAATAATGTTATTATTAAACTTATTGAAAATATTGATTTAGAAAAGTCAAATAAATTAATTTTAAAAAAATTATGGCAAAGCGGATCAAGATCTATAATCCGTAGTGATTATAGTAAATCAATATGTCACACCTTATTTTCTAAGGGTCAAAATGGTGCATATTGATCCATTTTATCCTCTCTACACTATAATCCATATAAGTCATCAATCAAGTTCATCAATTCTTAACATGAGCACGACCACCATAAAATCTAGTCTCAAAAAACATATTAAGGAGATCCAAACAACCGTCTAATGTCCAACTACAAGACAATCTCAAAATCTTACATAAAAATGATGAGGACCTTTATGCTACCCTTAGAGGTTTGGAGGAAAAAGCAAACGAGAATTATCAATATTACCATAATAATACAAAAACCTTGCATAACGTGAATTTGAATTGGAAGGAATGCATAAAAAGAAAAGCAATAAGCATTTCACATATTCCCTTATAAAACAATTAAACCAACTATCAAATGAAAAACACCAACTAAAGAAGAGACATAAGTACATTTTAATTCATGATGAACTCATCATGCACACAACATGTAAGATAAGTGCCCAAACATTTGTTTGAAAATGATTAATGATAGACTCATAGGGTAAAGTTGCATGTCCTAAGGAGCACATTTAAATTTACATAACACAAATTGAAGTATTCTCATTCAAATATTCTTAAATTCCTCTAAGTGTCAAATTTTCCGTATCACACTTATAAATGTAGCACCGCAAGGATATTATGACTTACCACAATAGTTAATATATTCATCCAAGGAACTCAGAGCATATTTTGTAATAAGTAAACCTTATGAAGTAACCTCATTGACCTTTGAAAATATAAAATAAGGAAAAAAAAAGGTCATTACGAAAGTTCATATATAATTTGAAATTAATTATAACTATGTACACGATGATGACATGATTACAAATAAATCTATTTTTAGACAATCTATATATACATTACACTTGTGACATATGTAACATTCAAATAATTAATTAAAAATAAAATATAAAACTTTAAATTATTATATTTATTATTATAATCTTAAATCCTAAACGCTAAATCTTAAATCTTAAAATATATATATATATATATATATTAATATAAATAAATAAATAATATTCTTAAAAAATTATGTAATAGATTTTGAAACAAAATAAAAATAAAAGTTTCATTTAACTAAATGAACATATCCTCATTTCCTTAAACGTAACTTCAATACAATTATAAATATTAAAACATTATATAGTTTAAATAAATTCTAAAACTAAATAAAATAATATTATATAAACCATAAATAAGAATTTGTAAAGGAAAACAAATTTCAAAATTAACTTATATATAAGGTATTATTATATGTTTTCTTCAAAAATTAACTATAAAGGTGAATCTTTTGTTATACATAAATAAAAATTAAAAAAATGTTACATCTTTTAATAACGATTTTTCTAATAATCATACTATGTAAACATATTTTATAAGAGATTAATTAACAAAACTACTAGTCATTCATAAAACTACTCTTAATATATTTTACCACGTCATCATTCGTTAATAAAGTTTAAGAAACACTGACTATATAATATAAGTTTTATATGTGTTTAATAGTTTTTATTTAATAATTCACGTATAGAAATTACATTATATTAATATAATATTATGTCGTTCTTTTTCTCTTGCATTCTTTAACATCCTATAATTAAATTAAATTTTATTTTATCTTTATATTTATCTTTTTCTTTATATTTGGATTGATCTTTCTAGAAACATATTCCGAAACACCTATTGTAGAATATATTTATGAAAAAGTCAATTCAGAAAATACATTTCAGATTGAGTGTTTCAGATCGTGTTTCTAGAAATGCATTTCGAATACTCAATTTAAAATGTATATTTGGATTGACTTTTTCGAAATTGAATTTCATTTTCATGATACTATTTTACATTAAACAATTTAGGTCAATTTGTATAATTTGAGTACATAAACGTGTAATTTATTAATAATATTAACTATTATTTTCCTTTAATTATTAGAAAAGATATTCAGTGTAATTTATTAATAATATTAACTATTATTTTCCTTTAATTATTAGAAAAGATATTTAATGAAAGTGATAGCACAAAATCAAACAGCCAAGAGATGAACATGTTGACGGATGGAAAGTACAGAAATTATATATAAATAAAAGATGAAGAAATAAGGTAAAAAACAAAATTATAGAAAAAGATATTTTAGGTATTTCACTAAGAAGAAAGAACTTATTCGGTTGCCAAAACTCCTTTAATTTGGGCCCTCTACTTTGAAACTTCTTAAGTTTGATATTTGGTCCAAATTATAGAAGGCCAGCCCAATTTGACTTTTGGACTTGAACGTTTTTGTCCATTAATCACTTTGTTAGTTTGGGTTATCATAAATCAGGGAGTACATTCAGATATTTTGTTTCAGCTGATTTTTTCTGGCACCCCATATTCATTCAAAAGTAATATTATCATCCAAAAACTTTTCAGAAATATTTTAAATTAATGTTTCTAGAAATTTTTTCAATTTAAAAAAAAATATATAAATTAGTCTTTTCGAAAGCTTTATAGACTCAGTTTTCCAAACAATTTCGGATTGAGTTTTTTAAATGTTTTTGAAAAAGAATCAATTTTTTTAGAAATATTTTGGATTAAATTTTTTAAAATAATAAAGTTATATTTTATAAAAAATCATTTTCATATTTAACATTCTGAAAATTTTTGAATTTATCCAAATGATAAAATTATTTTCCAGATTCATTCATCACAAAAAATTCTAAATTTTTCAATCTAAAATATTTCAAAAACATGTTTCACTAGCTTTATAAATATAATAAGAATATTATTGTCATTTTATACGAGATTGAGGAAGAATGTGTATTTGTATCACGTATAACTTCAAATTATTGAGATTTATATTTCAAATAATAAAGTAGACTGATAATTAAAAAAAATAAAAAAGTACAGCAGAGCAACAATGTGTTTGTATAATAATTGATGTTTATAGATACGTAATTATCTTTTTTAAATAATATTTTGTAAACAAAAAATTAATAAATGTTTCAACAAAAGTAATAAAAAAATGGAATAGTTATTTATTACTTCCCAAAATATAATTCAATTATTTCAATTTAAAATATTTTCTTATTGTAATTTTTTTTCTTACTAAACTAAATACGATTAAGGATAAGAACTAAAAAGAAATACTAACGGAACCTATAATTAACAATCATTTAAAGAAAAAAAATCAAATAGGACTATATTTGTATAAACTTAAAACATATTTAAATTTAAATTCTTTTATAAAAAGGACACACAATTTTTTCATAAAATGTATATAAAAAAACACAAATATTTTTTTACAAATTAATAAGAATAACAGATTTTATATAACTTTTAAATAACCATTGTAATATATAAAAAAAAAAATCCTCCATGTCATAATTGTCTGTAGTATATGGAAAAATCTTAAAAAAAAAAGAAACAATTTTGATTTTATAAATCTCCAACACCTTTACAACCACAATCTTAAACTTGAACAAAAAGAAAAGGGACCCACTTGAACTAAATAGAGAATTCTTTCACGCGTAGCAATTAATGCAACAACATTGAAATCTTCGATGCAACTAAGGGCTATAAATACAGCCACACTTTTTCTCTTCATCCATCTACCAACACTCAAAAGCTTCTCTCATCTTGAAAGAAACAAACTTTCATCTTCAAGTCATGGCCATTTTTAAGGCTCTCCTAGCTTCAATCCTCATCTCACAAGTCATTGTGATTCTCGTGGAATCAGAAACAATGGTAAACCTAATTTTTCATTTAATTTATATCTTCAATTTGTGTGTTCCCTCAATTTTTTTTTTAATTTTTTTTAATTAACCTTCAAAATGAATTGTTTGATGTTCTGTTTCTTAAACATCGCAGGAAATCAAGAACATGGTAGAGGGATCAGCTCCTAGCCCTTCCCCTTCACCTTCACCTCCAATCATAGGTATAAATTCTTGCCAGAATGTTCCTGCATAGATAAATCAATAGGAACAAAACAACAATTTCAGAATCTCTTTTATTAATATAATTAATGATACAAATTCTATATTTTTACTCCTTTTTTTCATTTAAATTTGTTTACAAAGATATACAGAATAACTTAATTTATTGTTTTATCTTAAAAAATATAAAATATAATATTATTATGTGATATCATATTTAAACAATTTTTATTATATAAATTTTGTTTCAAAAAATTTTAAATAACTTATTCTTTGTCCTATTTTTTTCTTTTTTATTTACTTTATTTTATTTATCTTTGAGTTTTTTAATAAAACACAAAACACCTTTAAAAATGTTTACAACAAATATTTATGAATAAAAATATTATTTTATTATGATATATATATATATATATATATAATTTATTGTAAATTAATTTATAGTTTTTCTAGGTTCCTAATTCATTTAAAAAAATTATTTTATATATTATCTTTATATTCATAATTCTCACACAATAACATGAATTATAAAAGAGATTTAACAAGAGACTAACTTTAATCATAGAAGAAATTTAATATAAATGCATTCTTTAATATTTTTATTTTCCGATCTTCTTTTCTCAATTTTATCTTTTTGTGTTTTCTTTATTTTCTCACACTTAATGATTTAATGAATCTTATCTCTAATATCCTTTTATTAATACTATACATTTTTATTATATTTTATCTTTATTTTTATTATAATTTCCTATAATAAATAATTATATTTTATTAAATTATATTTAAACTTGTTATAAGTCAAAAATTAATTTATTAATTAATTCTAATATTTATTCTTTAATAATTCTTACAAATTCCCTATAAAAGCGTTCTAATAAATTTTTTTAAAAGTACATATGATTTTTTTTTCAATAAAAAATTATTTCACACTTCATTTTGAAAGTTAATGTTTATTAATTTGTTTCTCAAGAGTTTATGTTTATTATTTTATTTGTTTTGTATAGATTGTGATGCCGAATGCAGTAGAAGGTGTCAATTATCATCAAGACCAAATCTATGTAAGAGAGCATGTGGAACATGTTGTGAAAAGTGCAATTGTGTGCCTTCGGGAACCAATGGTCACTATGAAGAATGTCCATGCTACGCAAATTTGACTACTCATGGTGGAAGACACAAGTGTCCTTAAAATTAATTGCGTCGATTATTTCTTCACTATTGTCTTCTGTCGACGCGTGTAATAAATTCTTTTTTATTTTGTCTATGCACCTTAAGTGGTGTACAGTTAATAAAGTCAGATTTCAAACTTTCCTTTGTTTTTAAGAAACTTTTCCTCATCATGTGCAACACCATAAATAACACACATGCAAGGAATTAACTATTAAGTATCAAGAAAAACACTTTATTAATTATGTAAAAAAATAAAAAAGTTTAACTCATTCCTTTACAAATAGACATATTTCTTCTTGAACCAAAGTTTTACTTTATATAATTACTCATCTAATCAAATTGAATGCAACGAATTAATTATTGATAGATTTTTACTTAACTATTATATCAAATTCCTTCACCCTTCAATTGTAAAAATATATAAAAAATATGTTTTATCTATTTTCTCTCTTATTATCTTAGATATTCAATTTAATTTTTTAAAATAGTTTTTTATTAAAAGTAAATTAAAATATATGTTCTCAGTGATACATAACTAATATTGTTATATATATATATATATATATATATATATATATATATATAAATTTGGTCATATAACTGTTTAATAATTAAAAAAATTGATAATTATTTTTATTTTTAAAATATTAAATTAAAGAAGAGTTAGGTGAGTGATAAATGACCTATATCCAAATTGTATTTAACATCAAATGATGCATATATGTAATTTTTACGAGACTTAGGCATTTGGTTGAAAAGGGAAACATTGAGTCAATCACGTTATGAAACATTTTGCACTTTGCTTTGTGGTGATGATTTTTCTTTCTTTCATTTGGTGTTAGGGTTAAGTCTTGAGTCTTGAACAATGTTGATGCAACTTATGAAACCAAAAGTTGGAGAGAAATAAATGAAAGGAAAGAAAATTCATGTTAAGAAGTATAACTTGTGTCAACCTTTATCTTCTCCCAAAAATGCCTTTTAATAACACGAAAAGAATGGGTTTTGAAAAATCTAAATGTGAACTTCTTGATGATTATGGAAATTCAGTTTTATTTTTTAATAAAAAAAACAAAAATGTGAAAATGATGATTTTGTTTGTTAACTATGGAAAGTTTACATATTTAGTACATATTATAAATAAGTAAACATTTATATATATATATATATATATATATATATTATAGATAAATTACATGAAGGAACCTATTAGCTGAGAATTGGGCTGAATTTCAGATGCAGAGAATTGGGTTATACCCTTTTCTTATATCTTGAAAATGGACTCAATATGAACTTTACATGGTTGGATTTTCTCCTCCGACACCATACTTTTTCTTCCTACACTTTAAATTACATTTTAGTCTTACAATTTGTTTATATGAACTTTTTGAAATTATTTATAGAAGAATTAAAAAAAATTATAAATTAAAGTTAATCTATGCAAGATATTAGTTCTCATATAAGAAGTCAATTTCATTTTATACATTATATTTTTTTCTTAAATATTTTTATCATATCAAGAGTTATTCTATATTAAATATTAAAATCATTTTAAAAAAATCTTCAACTAGAAGAAAACATGTTTGTAAACAAATTTGTTAAAGGACTAAAGTCATGAATTTTTAGCTCATCCTTGATTTAGAGGCTAGCGAAAAATATGGGCAAAGTTCAATCCCAAACTACATCATATTTTGAAGTTAAAGAGGTGATGAATCAAACACAGACCAAGAAAAAAGATGATAGAATTGGTAGAAACTGAGAGGAATAATAGAAACTAAAGAGCTTTCTGAAATAAATCTATAATTTGTATTTTTATTCATATTGAATACAAAGAGAAAAGAGGTATTTATAGTTACACTCTCAATACAACAAAAAGTTGAATAGAATGCTGAGTCAGCAAAACTAACTCAGATTCTAATAAGCACATGGGTTAATACATCAACAGAAAGTTGAATCAGCATAATTGACTCAGGTTAATTAAGCACATGGGTTAATACAATGCGGTTGTAATACATCAGAAGCTAACAAAAACTATTCACTAACATTTCTCCCTCAAACTTAGGGAAGGTTTAATCTGTCAAAAACCCTGAGTTTGGATCTGAGCACTTGAAATCGAGCAAGAGATAGAGGCTTGGTAGGCACATCAGCAAACTAAAACTCTGCTAGTATGTGCTTAACAATAAGACTTTTGTTAAGCACTTTTTCCCTTACAAAGAAAATATCAAGCTCCATATGTTTGGTTCTAGTATGGAGAACTGGATTGTAGGAAGAGAAACTGTGCTAAGATTATCATAGTAAAGGATAGGAGGTTGATAGGGGACCTTGAGTTCTTTTAGGAGAGACTCCAACCAGAGAAGCTCAATAGTGGTTGAGGCTAGACTTCTGTATTATGTCTCTGTACTAGATCTTACAACAAGAGTCTATTTCTTAGACCACCAGGACACCAGTTTGGCCCCAAAAAGATGCAGGAGCCAGAAGTTGATCTTTTGTCATTTTTGTCAGTAGCCCAGTCAGCATCAGAAAAAGCTATAAGAGGCAGAGAGGAAGCAGAAGAAGGCTGCAACAGGAGGCCATGATGAGGAGTGCCATTTAAGTACCTTAGGATTCTTTTTACAACTTTCCAATGATCTTCTAAGGGATTAGACATGAATTGGCAAACTTTGTTAACTGCAAAACATATTTCTAGTCTAGTTATGGTGGCATATTGTAGTGCTTCAACAATAGATTTGTAGAGAGATGGATCTTCAACATAATTAGCACCATGCTTGGAGAGGTTGAGATTAGCAACCATAGGAGAAGAGATACTGATTGTATCAGTCCTCTTAGCTTTGGCAAGAATATCTTTGATGTATTTGGCTTGAGAAAGATGGAGAGACCCATTGGAGAGATGATGAACCTTAATACCCAAAAAATAATCAAGTTGTCCAAGATCTTTGAGAGCAAATTAAGAGTTGAGAGACTTAATAAGTTGCTGAATATAGGATGTAGAGTTGTCAGTGATGATTATGTCATCAACATAAACCAGAATGTAAACATAGTGTGTAGTAGTGTTAAGAATGAACAAAGAAGGATCATATTTGCTGGAAATAAAGCCAAAGTTGAGAAGAGTAGAGACAAGTCTGTCAAACCATGCTTTAGGGGTCTGTTTAAGGCCATAGAGAGCCTTGTGAAGTCTGCACACTAGGCTACTGTCAGAAGAGACAAAACCAGGAGGTTGAACCATGAAAACTTCTTTCTCAAGAATGTCATTGAGAAAAGCATTGTTAACATCAAGCTGTTGAAGTTACCACCTTCTGGAAACAGCCAAGGAGAGGATGGTTTTGACTGTGACAGGCTTAACTACAGGAGAAAAGGTCTCATTATAATCAAAGTCAAGCTACTGATGGAAGCCCTTGGCTATAGCCAAACCTTATACTTATTTATAGAGCCATCAGAATTCTCTTTCACACGAAACACTCATTTGCATCTGATTGCTTGCCTACCTGCAGGGAGAGGAACTAAGGACCAAGTCCCATTTTTGATTAGAGAATTATATTCCTCTTGCATAGTAGAAAAACATTTAGGATCTGTCATAGCATGTTTGTAGGAAGTAGGTTCCAAGTGAGTTAAAAGTAAAGTAGGATGTAACCGTGGTTTGACAATTCCTTCTTTTGCTCGAGCAATCATGGGATGGAAATTAAGAGGATGGGATACAGGTTGTAGATTGGATGGAGAAGTTGAAGGTGCAGAATCAGTGGGAGGAATAGATGGATTAGTGGGAGCTGTGTGAGATGCAGGAGCTAGTTGAGAGAAAGATTGAGTGGGTAAGTTGAGAGAAGGTAAACCTGGTGTAGTGTGAGTAGAGGATGCTAGAGATAACAATGAAACGTTGGAGGTAGGAAAGGAGCTAGGGAGATTGGATGCTGAGACAGGAAAGGAGAGAAATGAATCAGTGTATGGAAACTGATGCTCATTGAAGAGGTCATCCTTAGAAAAAAAATTCTACCATTAGAGGAAAGACATTTGTAACCCTTATGATCAGATGAATAACCCAAGAAGACTCATTCTTTAGAATGAAAAGACATTTTATGAGAGTTATAGACACGAAGAAATGGAAAACAGGCACAACCGAATATCTTCAAGAACTTATAGTCAGGGTGTTGACCAAAGAGAACAAGATGAGATGATTTAAGATGAAGGACTGGTGTAGGAAGCTTATTGATGAGGTAGGTAGCTGTGAGGAAAGCATGATCCAAAAATCTAAAAGTTAAATTGGATTGAGCTAGTAAAGTAAGACCAGTTTCAACAATATGATGATGTTTGCGTTCCACTGAACCATTTTGATGATGTGTGTATGGACAAGAGATTCTATGCATAATGCTAAGATCTATAAGAAATTTGTGTAAAGGACGAAATTCACTTCCCCAATTTGTTTGTACAAACTTTATTTTAGCATTAAGTTGTAATTCAACCATATTTTTGAAATGAATCAAGACAAAATAGGCATTTGATTTTTGTTTGAGAGGATAAATCCAAGTAAATTTGGAGTAAGCATCAACATAAGTGAGGAAATAGCAATGACCATGAGAGGAAAGAACAGGATAGGGACCCCACAAGTCATTGTTAGACAAGTTCAAGCGTAATTGTAAAATTTGAAGTTGAAGAAATAGATGGAAGTCTATGAGCCTTGCCCAAGCAACAAGCATTACAGAAATCAACATTAGATTTACTAAGTAAGGAAACATTACAAGTGTTTAAGGCAGTTTTGAGTATATTTTGATTAGGATGGCCTAGTCTACAATGCCAAAGGTGATACAAGGTAGAACAAAAACTGGTCAAACATGAACCATAATTATTATTATTAACAACTACAACAGAATGGATAGAATTGATAACAAGAACAGTAGAGCAAGTCTTGTTTGTTGAAGATGCAGTTCCTTGAGAATGAAGCATATTGGGAAAGGAGTAGAGACCATCCTTGCCAAGAGTGCCCAGGAGAAGTGGCCTAGGATTTGACAACACAGAAAGTAGGGTGAAATTCAAAGAACACATTATTATCTTTAGCAAACTTACTCACACTAACCAGGTTTTTGGTTATGGAAGGGACTAATAAAAGATTATGAAGATTAAAGTGTTTGGGAATGTTAAATGGTGATTTGAAAGAAGTAGAACCAATAGTAGTTATTGACAAACCTTGGTCATTTCCTACAAATACTTGATCTGAACCTAGAAGAGGAATGCTATCATGAAACACTTCACCATCAGCAGTGACATGGTGAGAAGCACCAGAGTCAGGATACCAGTTGAAGGATGAAACAAATTCTGATCTAGCGAAAAATGCCTGAGGACGTGCTGCTCTTGGTTGCATAGCAGAAGGAGAAAATTGATACGAGGAAGGAGCATCAGTTGCTGGAACTGTGTGATGAGGAGAAGAGTATTGTGATGAAGGATAGGGAGGTCAACCACCTTGAAACCATTGTGGAGGAGGACGAGAGGCAAATTATATATCTTGTCCAGAATTTCTATAGTAGCATATGTTTTCATCATGTCCCATCTTGTAGCAAATTTGACACTGAACATTATGAAAATGACCTCCTCCTTGACCAAAACGTCCACGACCTCAACCAAAATGACCTCTTCCTCTATAGTTCGGATTACCTCTTCCAGAAGTTGGTTGAGGTTGAAAAGAAGAAGCAAAATTGTCAAATTCAACATGCTCGGCTTGTGGAGTAGAGGGAGTTTCTGTATGCTTGACCTGAGTGAGATTAACTTGGAGAGCTTCACTGAGCACATTCTTCTTGTTTTTCTCAATACGCAACTCTCTGGAAAGCAGCAAAGACTCCAATTCATCCATAGGACAGATGTCCTCTCTATTGTTAATAACATCAACAATTGAATCATATTCTTCCGGAAGAACTTCGAGAATGATCTCAAATTGATCTCTGTAAGGAATGGGATCACCAATGGAAAGAAGAGCCTCTGAAATAGCTCGAATTCTTGCAAAGAATTTTGAAATGCTACGATCACCTTTGGTAATAGAACAAAGTTCTGAACGGAGTTGTCGAGAGCGATTCTTCACTTACTTGGCAAAGAACTTGTGAATTTCATCCCAAACCTGATAGGAATGTCTACAAACGACTACCTTAGGAAGAATTGAATATAAAATTGTAGATAAAAGCCATGTACATAGAAGTGAATCCTGTTGATCCCATTATAAGTAAGCTAGATTCTCAATTTCGAGATCTCTGTTTGATTCATTCAAAAAACAAAGAGGAATAGTTGGATTTACCACAAAAAAGTGCAGTTTATGGCCACGAATTACACCTTCAACTTGTTGTCGCCATCTAAGAAAATTATCAGCATCTAGTTTGACAGAAAATTGATGAGAAAAGGTAGTCACAAGGCGCGAAAAACCTTTAGAAAGTGAGGATTCAGGGGTGGAAGCCATGGATCAAACTCTTGATACCATGATAGAATTGGTAGAAACTGAGAGGAAGAAATAGAAACCGAAAAGCTTTCTGAACTAAATCTGTAATTTGTATTTTTATTCATATTTAATACAAAGAGAAGAGAGGTATTTAAAGTTACACTCTCAATACAATAGAAGGTTGAACAAAATGCTGAGTAAGTAAAACTAACTCAGATTCTAATAAGCACATGAGCTAATACATCAACAAAAAGCTGAGTCAACATAATTGACTCAAGTTAAGTAAACATATGAGCTAATACAATGCAGCTATAATACATCAAAAGCTAACAAAAGTTATTTACTAACAAGGGATAATTCATGACAAAGGAATTTTGGAGATAGTTAAAGAAACAAACGACAAGTACAAGTCCAACGACTGACATTACCAACCATATGAAAATGTCAGAGATTATTTGAACTTTGAGCACACACCCCTTAATGTCTCCGAGTGAAAATTATTGAAAAATGTCAACTCCACCAAGTTTTTGTCTTTTTCAAAATATAGGATTGAGTATAAGAGGAGGGATAATTAAACTATCAAAGATTTTTTTTTTTCAAAAAAAAAACTTATACAACTAATTGATTAAGAATTAAATAGTCAATCAAACAATATTGCAAGAAACATTACAAAAATAAGAAAAAGATTATAAAAATAATAGTAAAGAGAGTGAGATAAAAAAAAATGCACATAAAATTTATACTGATTCAATCTTGAACAACAATTACATCTAATTCTTAGTTATATCAGCTACGATTCCACCACACAATTAGAGTTTTATAATAAATAAAAACAACAATCTACTCAAGAAATGTATTCTTGAACACTATAAGAAATTTACTTCAAAAACTAGTGACACGCTATCACAATCACAAATTCTTGACGCATTATGCAGAAAGAAAGATTCAATATAGATTCTAAAATAGAATGACATAACCCTTTTATTTGGGACATCTACAATTACAATTAAAGACAGAAAAATCAGATGAAGTTCAAAGTTTTTCCTTCACACAAATGAATGATCTTGAATTTCGATCAAGAAAATGTTAAATAATGTTTCTCAAACACAATAATATTCCTGTCTCAAATGTAAGAAATTATATATGAAAGATTTATTCAAATCGTGTGTCTAAAGATTTAGAAATGTGAGAGTTACATAGTTTTCAACTAACAAGTTTGAAAACATTAAAACATAATATCAAAATGCTCTTTGAAAACATAAAAAAGTTTTAACTAATTCAAATAAATTTAATCAATTAAGACAAAATGGTTTGAAAATCACACTAAAAGTCAATGAAGTTATAATTTATTAAAAAATATTTTAATCCAAGTTTGAAAATTACTCTTAAAGTCTAAAAAGTTTTAATATGTTAAAAATCATTTTAACAAATTAGTTAACAAATTCTTAAAAAATTACAACATTTCCATCGATTAAAAACATGTTTTATCATATTTAACCGAGAACCTCCAAACTAATTTTATGGCTTAAGTAATTTTAATCAATTAAAACGATTATTTAATCCATGAAAATGTTTTTAACAAATTTAAGCAATCTTTTAACATAATAAAAATTTCCTATTACTAAGATAATTTTAACATCATTTCTAAGAGGCTTTCAAATGATTATATAGGATCAAACAATTTAGGAGAAACTTATTTTATATTTCAAGTTCTATTTAGAAAAATCTTCAACAGTCTTTCTCAAAGAAGTCATACAAACAAATGGGTCCAAATCAAGATGCATGGTGCAAGTTCCACTAAGCTCAAGGCCATGACATAGAGAAATGTTTTTCTCTCATTCATCAATTTGAAAAGCTAATAGGAGAGGGTACTTCAGTCATGTACATAAAAATATTGAAAAAGAGGGAACTCACAACAGTGAACAACCATGAGAAAGCTCAAACATGGAACTCCAATTTTAGGATATTTCAATAAAGTAACAAGTTGGTATGCAATAGGTGGATGTAAGAGTTCAGCCAAAAAGTGATTTGGTGTTATACTAACCTCGAAACCACCTTTGATTTGGTGTTATCAAAAGATGTTGCTAGTGGTAGATCTTGACCAATAATTTTAGATGATCAAATAATATATTATTAATAAATAATAAATAAATATAAAAAAGTATAAAAATATCAACATGCGAGAGATTAAATTTATAAATATATAAATAAATATATTTAATAATCATTAAATTTGATAATTAAAATCATAAATATATATAAGTTATAAAATTTTGGGATTCATGACCCCTTCACCTTCTAAGAAGTTCATTCACTTGATGTCACAATATGATAATATATTTTAGGAATTAAGTACCACAATCATAAATGTCGTATAATTTACGAGTTACGATATTTGTGTGAGTCTAGAAATTAAGTGACAAATACTATAAATAAACATTTCGAGTCTTTGTCTAACATGGAAATATATGGAGTTTAAAAATTTTATCATTCTGCTAAATAAAAAATATATGTTCTTCTTTTTCAATTTAAAAATTATGAAGATGCTAAAATCATTATTCACGACTATTTTCTAAGGATATAATTATAGTTATCATATGATGTAGATTTTTTATATAAATGTTAAATATAAAGGGAAATTGGCAAACATAGGATAGAAAGAAAATAAAAGATTTAGATTTTGTTTGTTTGTTTTTTAAATAGATTTTAATTTTTTTAGTTTTTTAAAAATTAAAAAATCATTTATAATTATTATGTTAATTTTTTTTCTCTTTATGTTTCAAAAAATTTAAAATTTAAAACTCAAAACTGATAAATTGTATTTTCCTTTTATTTGTTCTGTTTTCATTAATAGATATAACGTTTTTATTAATAATTATATTAGATTATTTAGTTCTATTATTATAAAATTATCAAAATATATTTTTTTATTTTTGTTATGGTTTTTTCATCGTCAAATATATTATTATTATTAAATAATTTTTAAAATTAGAGTAATCAAATAATTTTTTTAAAATACATTTTATAAATTAATTTCTAAAATTATGTTTAAAATTTTAAAAACAAAATTAAATTAAAAAAATTCTTATTAGAAATTAAATTAAAAAAAATTCTTATTATTAGTTATTTTTAACCCTACCATATATAATTATAATTTTACAGAGAACGGCTATGGTAAAGTGCATTTTTCTTTTATAGATATGAATATAAAAGGAAACGGCCAACATATACAAGGATGAAAGAAAATAGATTACTTGTGTTTTGTTTGGTTGTGATGAGAAACAACAGGGTAATAAAATATAAATAAATTGGTAGAATAAAATTTTAATAGTATACTTCGTTGAAGAAAATATGAAAAAGTGAAATAAAAAGAAAATAATATATGAGAAATATGTATAATATTTTTTTAAGTTATCATTTCCTCTCTTTTTTTCTCTAATTTATTTAAAAATATGTCAACATGTGAAATATATCAATATGTCAGATGTAAAAATAGCATATGTTCCGAGTTGTTCCAGGTGTAATTGTCATGCACACAAAAACAAAACATAGCAGTTTGTCTGCTACCACCATGATGCATGTGTGAGTCAGCAATCAACATCGTCACCGATTGCTATTTTCTCACGTATCTTCCTCTTTTGGTTTTAAGCAAAGTTTTAATTGTGCTCTTAGTTCTAGTTTCAATTCTATCCGAGATTCTTGTAATTTTTTTATTTTATTTTTAAGATCAACCCAAATTGATTTTTCATCAACTTAATTACTTTTATTATAATTTAATAAATACATTTATTGATTAAATTATTTCAACTTTTTCCTTAGAACCTTGATATACACATCATAACATTCTTCAGAATTTATAAAACTTGCAAAAATTGCTTCTAAACCTTGAATAATTTGTTAAAATGTTAGGATCGAAAATTATATTTTAAAAGGAAAATTTAATGAAAAAAAAATAGCTCAAACAAATTAGGAAGAAGCAAATTACGTACACATATACACCAAATTCATAGAGATTAAAAACGTAATCAAATTTACCTTTCGAAATTAATCCAACGCTTAACATGTATATATGTATATAATAAAAAATTATAGCCATAATATATACACACACGTGCGTATATCTTCTTCTTTTCTTTTTCTGAAACGTAGTAATATTTTGTTAATGATATATATAGTTAGAACAATTACAATCCAAACGCGTAAGATGTGACCCCATGTTAGTACGTGGAGATTCATTTGAAGGTTTTGATAGTATGTAAATGAGTGACGTTATAGTGACGAAGTGGGAGCAAAAATCTAAAAGAACAACTTTGTATTTTTAACGACACCTTCTATTATGCCGAATTTAGCTCTGTAATTTGAAAAAGTTGTTTTTGCGTTTAATTTCCAGTGAAAACATTGCAACTCCTGAACCCAGATAACTGCGACAAATGTAAAACACCAGAAGAAGATGGTACCATAGAAGAAATGAAAGTATCAAATAATTGATATTTCTTATTGATATATAGACGATGAAACGGTACAACGAAGGCAAGTACACCTTACAATAATCACAAATTCACAGCATAATTTTGTAATAATAACTAAATATACATATAAATATCCACACCAGACTCGATGATTCAACACGAATTGAAAAAGGGTTCGATGTTCCACGACGTTATTCTTCTCTCTTCACCGATCAATACTATATATTTTTCGATATGTTGATGTCAAAGTCATGCATGAAGTTTAAGGGCACTTGCGTCTGCCACCACGAGTGGTTAAGGTAGCATAGCAGGGACACGCTTCTTGGTTTCCAGCAGTACCAGGAGGTACACAGTTGCAGCGTCTGCAACAAGTTCCACACGCCCTTTGGCAGAGACGTGGACGAGATGATAAACGGCACCTCGCACCGCATGCTCCATTACAGTCTGAAATTTATTTACACCCATCAAAATATTTATAATATATATACCCAACCCAACTTCAAAATTGTATATATATATATATGAAGGTTTCATTAGTATATATATGTTTACATACCTATCTGCTGAAGAAGAGAAGTCTGCGTTTGTGCATGCACCTGCAGTTACTCAAAACCATGTATAAATTAGTTAGTAGAGCCTATAGTGTTGAAAGAAAATAAGAAAAGCAACCTAACTTGGTTCATATCGATCATACCGATGATTGATGAGCATCAACGAGATGAAGAAGGAGAAGAGAGGCAAGAAGGGAAGCAAGTATGAGCTTGGAAAGAGCCATGATGGGGTCTAAGTGAAGAAGTGTGTGAATTGATATTGGAATGAGAAGCATGAATAGGAGGAGGGTATTTATATAGTTGTGTGAGGAATGAAGAAAAGGTGGTAAATATTTAAGTTGGGTAGAATAATAATAATAATAATAATAATAAAATGTGGGAATATGTAAGTGGGGCATGGTGATGTGGTGGAGCATACGCGGAAGAGAAGTTGGTGTTGAGTTAGTGAGTGGTGAGGGAAATCTGGTAACGAAAACTCAAAAGGGGTCTTGGAAAGCATCGAGAACCAAAGATGGTTTTCTTTATTTCTGTGTCTCCAGTTCAACGCATAGTTATTGTCTAACCCTAAAAAAGTTTATATTAACTTTCATGAAAAGTTATTTACCCCAAGTTGGTCACCAATTGTAAAATTATGCAAAACGAGTTTTTTGGTGAGTCTTGTCCCATGGTTTGGTTGTAACCGGTGCGGGTGAAGTATGATATGTCATTTTAAGAAATCTTTTTTATAAATTTGGCGGCTTATGGTTTAGGTCAAACCATGTGAACCAAAGGCAACGTTTAATTAGTGGTTTTCTAGGTTTAATGTCGTATTTTACTTATTAATAATGAATTCTTATAATGTCATATTTTACTTAGAAACTACTACTAAAGGGTACTCTTAATTATAACTATGATTCCATTAATAATGGATTTTTAATCCGCATAGTATACTCAATTTAATCGTTATTAATTGTGATGGCTACTTTAAATAGTATATTAATTATTATTATCATCTAATAATGATGTAACATTGCATGATAATTTATGTCTATAGCTAGGTTGCATTACTGGGGAGGGGAAAATTGGATGAATATACGAAGGGTTTAAATTGGTTTTCGTTTAGAGAGAAGACTAGAAGTGGTGAATTATTATTATTATTCCAAGAGCCAAAAAATGTGTAATCGAAGTGGGTTTGGGTTTGATAGATGGTGATGTGAGGAATTGGATGCATGTATATAAAAAGTGTGTGGAGAAGGAAGAGGAAGTAACTATTTGGGGCAAAGTAGGAAAAGGATTGCTGAACCCAACCTTGCCAGCTGTATGCGGCGCCAACACAGCTGGATTATGCTAAAAAAAAATTAAAAAAAATAAAATAAAAACTATTATCATCGTTTTATTATATTTTTATGCTGCTTCCTACATGGTTCATGTTTATCCTAATACATTTAATTGATTATCATGATAGTACAACTCACACCAAACTCAAGTTTTAAAATATTAATTTAAGTTCAACACAATCTTACATAACCTATAAACAATTTCTCGTATGGTGGAAATTATTCTTCATTTATATATATATTGATAGACTATTCTTTTATAAATTTGAAATTAATTCTAACATTATTTTAAAATATTTTGTTTAAACCTAAATAAATTAGATAAAATTGTTTTCTAATGTAAAAATAATTTTATTCCTATATTTTGTCTTAGAAATAAACACGGCCGAAAATTACAGGGATTAATTGGTTGTATAAGAAAAATAAGAATATTTTAGATTGTGATAATCGAAAATTAATTATCAGCAATTAATTACCCCACCACAAAAATGGTGAATTAGAAATGGAATTGGCAATCATATAAAGGTGAACTAATAAATTAGAAAAAAAGAGTATGCAAAAGAAAAAGAGAGGAAAAAAAAAAGAATAATACATCGCAAAAGAGAAAATAGTGTCTTGTAAAGTCCATTTCTTTACTAAATATATGCATAGCCAATCATTTGAATTTCTTAAAGAATTTTTAAGAGGATTGGAGGTGAAGCAAAATTTAGCATACAATTTGCACAAGATTAGAGATCAATAACTTTTTCTTTTGGCAAAGGGCTACACTTATAACTTTGAGGCACAATTATGAAGTTCTTGGACATGAAACCTTAGTTGAGTATCTACAAGAATAATCTACTTTTATATTATGAATTAAAATATATAATTTGAGAGAATGGTCTCAATTGGGTATTCTTAATTTCTTTCTTTGAATTTTATTTTATTTTATTTCTTTCACATTATTTCTTTAAAAGTAGTCAATTTCTCCCTCAATTATTTTTAACTACCATCATCATATCATGATATGTATACATGATTTGACTACCTTTCATTTTATTTTGAATTGACATGGTTCTATAGTTTTGTAATAAAATGTTTGAGGTAAGCGAAGTTTCATTTATTTATTTATTTGAGAATCAATATTTTTATAAATAAATAAATTACATTGGTAAGAGAAACTCTAGAAATATTTTTAAATAATTTCAATTTAAAGAGTAATATGATATTTTTTACCAAAAAAACTTTAATTATTTAACACAGTGATTTAATAACAATAACATGATATTTTTATGGTAGTAAAAAAAGTTACTAAAAATTTTCATTTTCATATTCCTGTACAAATAATTTTCTGCAAGACAAAGATAAAAACATTATCTTTTCAAAATTAAATCAATTATAAAAACATACATGTTTTATGTTAATGTTTGGCCAATTGATACGTGAGTGAAAAGACTACCCTTCTACGTTTGCATTGATTTATTTCTCAAAAAAATGTCATGATACTTTAACAAAAAATTTTAAGTTAACATGTCAAACAAATTTTTTTAAATAATTTAAAGTTTTTTTTTAATAATTTTATATAAGCTGTCATTAAATTAATACTTTCAATTAGTTTTTTTTATAATTTTTAAATAAATAAATAATCATTCATATTAATTTTTATTTAATAATTTTTAATTTCTAATCAAAGTCATTTTATTAACTCAGAGTATTATTTAATTATTCTCTTTTTAATTATTTCACATCAATCAAATCTAATACAAATTTCATAATTTACGTACTTGTACTTTTAGTCAAAGTAAAAATATTGTTATGGTGTCTTATTAAAAGATTAATTTGAAAAAGTGAAAAATAATATATTTAAGTGAAACGAAAAAGGAAGGTGATATTGTTTAAATTAAAAGAAAATAAAAAAATTGTAAAAAAATAATAAAAAATGTATAAAAATTTATAAAGTGATTTGATTGATATGAATTATAAAAAATAAAAATAATCAAACTATCATTAAATAAAATTTATTATGATTATTAATATAATTTAAAATATTATAATTATTTAAACTATTTTTTATTTGAATTATTAATATGATTATTATTATTAAAATAATTATTAGTATTATTATTAATACAATAATAATTATTATTTATATATTTATTATTATAAATATTATTATTATAATTAAAAAAATTATAATTATTTAAAATATTTTTTATTTTAATTATTAATATGATTATTATTATTATTATTATTATTACTATTATTTATATACCATATATAATATAATTCATGAGTTTCTTCTCATAAATTTGAAGATAATTTTTTTTATAAACTCAAATTTTCTGCATAAAAAATCAACTTTCACTATAAATTTGCATATCCAAACATAGACTTAATTGTCTCATCACCTTTTATACTTTCTACCGCCTTATTAATGTTATGAATTAAGAAATAAGGATAATTTTTCGACCATAAACAATAAAAAGTTGCTTATTTAATAACTTTAGCAACAACATTAGACAAGCAACACAACAACAAAAGGAAAAAACAAGTTATTCAATATTTCTTTTTCTTTTCGGTAAGATAAGATGAAATAAAGAAAATAAGATCAAAATTATAATTTTATGAGTAAAAATATATTAGATTAATTGAAATTTTAGCATAAGAATTTTTTTATTTTGTAGTAGACACTTTCTTTCCTTTTTTTAAAATTTGTTGCCTTCTTTTACAATATGATTGAAAAAAAAAACGGAAAAAAATAATAATAAAATATGTATAGCTTAACAAATAAATATAAGATGATAAAATATAACAAAAAATATAAAAAAATTCACACAAAATTTCAATATTTTTTAGATTACAAGTAAATAAAAGATAGATAATACCTAACCGCAACTTTTTAAAAGACCTACAAATCACAAATTTTAAAAGACCTACAAATATTTTAAAAGATATTTAAACTTATTATCACAAATTTAAAAACAAAAATAATTATTTAACTTAATCACTCATGAAACTCCAACCCATAAATATATCTTTTCTTTTTTCAAAATGAAACGTATATATATAATTTGATTGGAAAATAAAAACACTAATAGAAGAAAAATATGAGTAGAGTTAAAAATATAAGGATGATAAAATATAAGAAAGAAAGAAAAAAAAACTTAAAAAAATATGTTAATTTTTAATTTACTTTACTGGACAATAAGGGATAAAAAGAATATATGCTAATTAAGAAAATTTTATTAAGAAAGGGTTTCTTAATTGTGATGTACCATAAAACAAAAAATAAAGACTAATATATCATAATGAGAACACTCAATCTGATTATTAATACTCTATCTATTTCAAAATATATATAATTTTGTTTTTAAATATATAAAATCTGTAAAGTTTAATATTACATCAATTATACCCCTATCTTTTAATTATATTTATTATTAAAAGAAAAAGATAACAAGTTACTTAATATTTTGTTTAGAGAATATTAAGATAATACGATATTAATAAAAAATACTAATAATTTTATTAAAAAATGACTAGAATTAATGCTTATATTGATATGTGCAGTCAAGTCTTAAACTACTTATATTATGAAATAGAAGAAATAGGTAAATTTTGTCTTAAAATTTCCAAAAAGTGCTTATTTATAGGCTAAGCTAAACTCTCTTTGAAAAAAAAATCGCAATAATAATCTCACTAATTATTTACCTATCATATAATAACTCATTAAATATTATTAATGGTTATAATGACTCATTGAATCTCATTAATGGTTATAATTACTAATTATATTTGAAAACATGTCTAAATTTATTTTCCCAAAATTAAAAAGGAAAATTATTTAACTCAATCGCTAATTGAACTCAAACACATGAATATCTAATGTATTTTGGATTTTGTTTATGTTATATTTTACCTAAAATCTTCCTCAACTAGTAAAATTTTAGTTCATTCTACGCTAATTGGTTGAATTTTTATTATTTTTTAAAAACTATTAAATATAATATAAACTTTTCATTCATTTATTTTCATTTTCTCTTCTGTATTTAATTCAAACAATTTAGTTTTTAACTTTATTTTTCTCAAAAAAAAATTTCTACTCTCTCAAATTAAAGCATAAAACCACTTATATACATTTACTACATTTAAGCCATGTGTGAATTCAGATGTAAAAAGACATGAAAAAACGTAAAAATTACTTTGTTTGTTTCCACTTTTCACACATAAAATAGACATTCAACTTATAAAAATTTCTTGCAATTATGAAAAGAAAGTCATAAAGTTAAAAAAGATAATAAAGTAGGATTCAATAATGTTATAATTTTTATTATAATAATAATTTTTATTCTTTTATTACAATGATAATTTGAAAATTTATTAAATTAATAAATGAAATTATTAATAAAAAAAAGTATTTTACTTTTGATATTATTTCTTCTAATTTAAATAAATTCATTTTTCACTTTTCTTTCTACTCTCATTTTCCATCACCAATCTAAACAAGCCAGTAGGTCAATATTAACAAGTTCATAAATGCCAAATAATATAGTCGGGCTAACATATAAGTATAATAAAAAAATTAAGATAATACAGGTTTAAATATTTTAAATAATTAATTAAGTATTTTAATATTCAAATTATTTTTCACATATTTTAAATTTTTACATATTTGACCCATTTATTAATAAATATTGAGACGCGTTAATGCATGTATAATAAATTCATAAAATACATTGAAATTTTGAAAAAATATCATAGAAAATGTTTACAAAAATAGATGTTGAAATATGTAAAATAGTGATAACTAATTGATAAAATGTGGTTAAATATATTAAAAGTAAGGTCACATATATGTTGCAATTACAAAAGCAACTCTTTTGCAATTGCCTCCCCTACACGGTTGACTCAATTAATTTGGTTGACCTAATTTTCCTCCATTAAGATTAGGTAGTAAACTTGTGTAGTTATCCAAATTCAGGAATCTGAAAAAAAAGAAGTGAATTTTAAAGTTAGGATTTTTAATTTAATTATAATAGTGCTGAAGAAAGCCGAAGAACAAGTTTTCTCAAGATAAGGGAAAGGCGAAGGTGACAGGGACAGGGACAGGGACAGGGACAAACTCACACAGCTGTTTCATCAACATAATTTGTCCATCATCAAACTGAGGATATTTTCATTATTTATTAATTTTAAAAAATATTTATTTGTTATTAAAATACGATAAAAAAATACACAAAAACTTTGTTTTATTGCTATCATTTAATGTGAATAGAATAATGTCAGTTTTTTTTCTCTACACTGTTTCATTAATATTAATACCAAAGTTATTTAATTAACTTAGAAATTTTTTATATAAAATTTAATTTATAATCTGACGTTTTATAAATCAAATTATTTTAAAATAATCATGCTTCATTTTTATCATATATATATATATATATATATATATATATAAATCTTGGTCAAATAAACTATAATCAAACAAAATTATTTAATTATAAAATGAAACAGATAAAATTTATAACAGGTCACAAATAAAAGGAACTTAAATGATGGCTTGAAAACTCAAATAATCATTAGACAACTTTAAATAATCATTAGAGAAATGATGGCTTGAAAATTGAACCCTAAGTTAATTCTATTTTGGTTTAATTTTATGATATGATTTTGTAAAATAAAAATTTAGATATTTTTATGATGGTTTAATTTATACGGTTAAAAATTAAATGGACATACATTTTTCTCATTTTTTGTTTTTTCCCCTTCCACATAAAATAACTTCATTAATTTTTTTTCTTTTATTTCATTGGATCATCATCATATTCATCTACTTTTATCTTCTTTACGCTTGTACCATCACTTCTTCTTACAATCTTGTTTCTTCCTTATTTTACAACCAGAGTAATACATGGAAACATTGTCTTATTTTTCTTTATTAATTTGTATTTCATGATTTGATTTAATGAAGTGTTTTAATATATATTAAATTACAATTGTTATTATGAATTTTTTTCTTCTATGAATGATTTTTCATCAAACTTAAGTGAAATTATCTACACTTTATGTTTGATTATTTTTTGTTCTTAGACAATATTTGTGTTTAATTTTTAAAATTTATTGTTGCAATGAAACTGTTTAATAAAATATTTTTAAGAAATATTATTATATAAATAAAATTTAATATGAGAATTTTTATGACGGTTATATTAAGAGTTGACATAATAAATACTTTAAATGACGGTTATTTAACTATCGACATTCAAAATTATACTTTTTATGTCATCAAATCTGATTCTAGAATCGATATAAAAAATTTAACATTATAAAAATTTTGTTTATACTAATGAATATTATTATATTAATATATCAAATTATTAATTAGATTTCATTAGTGAAAAAATATGATTTTACGGTGACTTTTTATGACAGTTGTAATTTACTCATCGTAATATATAGAGGCAATGACATTTTTGTAATAATATTATGAACTTTCTATGTCAATTGAAATTTAACTCACATAAAAAGTGTATATTAAATTTAAAACATTAATTATATAAATATATCAATAAATATATTTGTATTTATATATTTTGTATATAAATAAAATTTATTTGTAAGTTATTAATTAGAAAATCATAATAATTTAATGATTGGAGTATCAGTCTCCAACTTTAACGTATTTTTTCGAATCTTAAAATATAATATAAAAATATATATAATTTTTTCAGGAGTATCGTTACTCTTTTTATATTTACTTTAACATGTAACATTACATTAATCTTTAATAGTAAATAATCTTTGAATTGAAATATAGTAAATAATATATATCATTCATTAAAAATAATATAAAAAATGTAATTAAACTAGAACAATTTTATGAGTTAATTTTAACGTTTATATTCTAACAAAAATCTGTTTAGAAAAATTTTATATTTAATTTCTATATATAAAAAATTCGTCCAACTAGTAACAATTATAATAACTCAAACAAAATCATTTTTTTAATATATAAAATGGAATAGTATAACAAATCCGTAAATTTTATGTGTAATGCTAAATAAAACATGATTTTTTTTTGTGTGTGTATGTGATTAGTTCAACGTGTAGCTAATATAATATTACATGAACTTTTTATAGCAAAATAATATTATTTGAATTGAAATATTGCAGACAAGATAAAATCTCTCTTCACGATAGTTATTTTTATACATAAAATTTGAAATTAAAAGTTTTATTGAAGATTTAAATATGCATCTTCTGAAGTAATATTTATTGGTAAATAATTAAATGTGTCCACTATTTAATTTAATGTAAAGTATGCTATAATGTATTTAGTAAATTTAATTAAATATAAGTTTTATTTGATTTTAATTGATTATTTTTATAATTATAATATAATAATTTTCATTTTTATTCCTATTATATTTATTTTCGATCTTAAGATATTATTTATATCATATTAGTCTTTGTCCTTGTAAAATGATAGCGTGCGTAAACGGGATAGAAAATCAAACGTGAGATTTTAAATAATATAAACTAAAATAAATTAAAAATAAATCTAATTTAAAAAAGATAAAATGTAAAGGCTTAAAGAATAATTTAAGCTAGATTGCATGCGAAAAAATAAAACAATAAATTATTAAAAACACAAAAAGTGTGTACCAAAAATAATATAAACACCATTAATAAAAATAAAATATATAAAAAGTATAATAATTTGGTCATTTTGGCGTCATAATCAGCTTTTGTTCCCTTTCTATAAAAAAATTACACATCTCACAAATGATGAATCCACTTTATTTTTCAACCTTTTATTATCTATTTATCTTTTACCAAAATAAAGAAAAAATTTTGTTCATATTTTTTTATGTGTGCTTTCTCTCCCTTTTTCATCTTATCTCTAGTAAGTTTGAACGTGAGTATTTTTTTTAATTAAATTTATTGTTCATACCTAAAATTGAAGAGTGAGTAGGTAAAACGATAAGATTAATATAAAATAAAAAATATCAAACATTTTTATAAGGTAGAATTATAAACATAATTGACGAAATATTTATTTTTGTTTTGTCAAGATATTAACTTATTAAATATTTTGGAAACTTATTTTATCTATCTAATTTTTAGGACTGGATAGTATATTTATAAATTTAAAATCCATGTTTAAATGAAAAAAATAATTGATTTTTCTTTAGTTTTAAATCATAGGTAATCTTACATCTTCTATTTATTGGATGAAAGTACAATAGTTTGCAATTTTTTTTATTAAAGTTTACAAAGTGGTATTTTTTTAATTAAATTGGAATATTTGTAACCTAAATTATCATATTCGATAAATATTAATAATATTACGAGTTTGGACATGACTTCATAATTAAAAAAAAAAAGTCATGCCATAAAATGACTTTCAACTCTATTTCTATATATGAATAAGGTGTTTATTTCTTTTTTGAAAGATATAAGCTTAGCATTAAATGAATAATAGTAAAATATGAATAAGGTGTTTATCTCTTTTTGGAAAGATATAAGCTTAACATTAAATGAAAAATAATAGTAAAATAGCAATTATAAATAGGGCATGTGATGAAAAAAATGGGAGAAGTGGAAGGTAAAGAGAGAAAGAAGAAAGAGAGGAAAGAAAGGGAAAGGAGAGAGAAAACGAAGAGAGGGGGAGAGGGAAAGGGAAAGGAAGAAAAAGAAAGAAAATATATAAATAATTTTTATAAGATCTTAATACATCATCTTCAATTATAAAGAGAGGGATGTGATATTTATTATTCTATCTATTTTATTTTTAATTATGGTTATTGAATGATTGTAATATCATCCTATTTATTTGTTATTTATTTATTTTATCTTCGAGTTTTATTTATTTATTTTCGATTCACGTATTAATTCTATTATATTTATTTATTTTATCTTTATTTCTGCATTAGTCTTATTTTAATTATTTTCAGTTATATATTGGTCTTTTTTTATATTTATTTATTTATAGTCCTACACTGATCCTATTTTAATTATCTTTAATTATGCTAGTTATGTATTGATTATGTTTTATATTTATTTATTTCTAGTTACATATTGGTAATATTTTATTTATCTCTAATTATACACTGATCTTATTTATTTTATCTCAAGTAATGTGTTGATCCTTGTTTATTAATTTATATTTATATTATTTAACTATTTTTAAATAATAATATATATTTATGAAGATTTAATGATATTGTAGATGGAGGTTGAACTTTAGGGATTGAAATGAGAAGTTATCAATGAGAGAGTGATTAAAATTAGGTTTATTTATCCTTACAAATTTAATTTAAATCTTTATAATATGGAATAAATGAAAAATTTAATTTAAATCTTCATAATATGGAATAAATGAAATATGTTTAAGGGAGTTGAAACGTATATTTTATATATCATTATGAGATGGTATTATTTTAAATCATAATTATTCTTATTCTCTATTGTGATCTCTTGTGCATTTTATATTTAAATACAAACTTAAGTAGATGGAGACGCCAAATATCCTAAATCTCTTTTCTTCAAACATCACTGTCTTCTTTCCAGGAACTACTTGGAACACAAATGTTGAATAATTGGCAAGCGCACCAATATTATCAATCGTAATATAGTATTTCAATTAAATAAAAGTCGATCCCTCGAGGAACGGTTTCACTGGAAATTCCCAATCATAGGCTTACTAAGTGGATTAAAACAAGACTGGTTTTTTCAGAAAGATTTAGGCTGAAAATAAATGACAAAAAATTGTAAAATGTTTGTAGAAAATATCAAATAAAAGAACGTAGGATTGACTTCCTTCCTTTTCCCTCTTTTGCATAATGGCTAGGTCAAATTAAGAACATCAATTAACCTATCAATGTTGATGTCACCTGCTCAAATCATTCACTTTGATTCTTTGCATGTGAAATTCATAAGAAAACCTGATAAACATCGATTCCTCACACAGTTAACAAATTTTCTAGCATTAGGTTTAAGGTGTTAAACACTTGATACATTCATTCCATTTTTGGTAAATAATGTAGAAAATATTCTTACCTGATCTAGGGTTTAAAGATATATTTTCCAATCATATCCCAAGCATCAAGAATAAATCATTCTAAGGCACAAAATATAAGAATAACAACATTAAAAACATAGATTAATATCTCAAAATATCACCAAGATACAAAAGAGTTCAAAGGAAGTGCACCCAATCCTAAGAGAATGATGTTAACCACTCATGATGGTCATTACAAGCATCCAAATGGAGAAGAATTCAAGATGAATTGAAGATTGGACAAAAATTCGATCAGCTGTCGCGCCTTTCTACTCAAAACCCTAAAAAAACTCCTCCTTCTCAAAACACATCTGATCTATTTATAGAAAATTTTCGCGTCATTCGCTCAAGCGGATACTTTCGCTCAAGCGAATATTAATGATTCTCGCTCAAAAGAGAATTTGCTCGCTTGAGCGACTGACTTCCAGAGATGTTTAACATATTTTTGCTCAAGCGAACGTAGATGGCACTCGAGCGAATTTTCAGTTGAAAATTTTCTTCATTCTTTCAATTTTTCTTCAATTATCTTCACAATTATGATCTTTGCTCTTATATCAAGGTATTCTACCAATTCATCCTACATTAGGAGAAAAATAGATTAAAATCAATATAATTGAAGTGGTTACATAACAATTAAGAGTATAATTACATCAACTTTTACCACTTAACAACTCTTCCAACCTAGAATCTTGCTTGTCCCCAAGCAAAGTACTTTTTCCAACACAAAATCATCACCTATTATCACTTTCTCTTCTAGAACCATATCATAAAAATATCTTTTCTTCCAGATGCGATGCTCACAACTCCAAATGAAAATAAGATACATAAGCATTAAAGTTACAGAAACTAACAAAGGATAATTAATCATCAACTATCCTCAGAGAAGCATGATCTCTCAAATAGAGTGATATATAATCATCTCTAACTCTCACAGGTAAGTATTTATCTCATTCAATGACTTCATTTAGATATTCCAATATTGATAATCATCTTCAAGCAATCAACATTTATTAAGTAAGACTTAAATCAAAAGGTCTTTTGAGGCTTGTAATGAGGCTAGGCTAAGAAGGAATTCATTAGTTTTTCTGGGATATATAAAAGTATTTGAGAAATTGAAATTATATGAATGATTCTTATTTATCATTTCCTCAAAACAAATTTCAAACTTCATGCTTTTACTCTAACATAATGATAGTGAGTTAACAATCTCACCAGTTATCATTCACACCACTTTGAATTTCCTTTTCCTTTCCTCATGCTTTGCATTTATCATTTCAGCTTAGCCACAATATTTATGCTTTTCTTTTTCCTTTTGCTTTACTCAACCTTCTCTTTTTTTTTAAAGAACAATACCTGTAGGAGAAACAATAACATTCATAATAATTTCATTTCTCAAATATAGGAAGGTGGATAAACATTGTTTAGGATCAGGGGTTCTGTTTCAAGAAACAATCTTGTTTTTGGCTCAAATGGGGTTCAAATGGATTTCCTATAATTATTGCAGGGTTGACTATTTGACTCTGGCTTATATCTACTTTCACTACACAAGAAAAAATGCCTTTATCATTTCAAAGTCTTGCTAACATGCAATCACATCAAAGAATCAATCAATACCAGTTATCATCATAAAGTGTTGACACTCATTTTATCTGTTTTTTGTTCACTCCTCTCATGGGTTTCAACTAGCTTCTCCAATTCAGTTAATTCCTAGTTCTCCTTGTCAATTCCTTTTTCACTATCATACTCATCATCCCAAGATCACTTGTTATTAGAAACAATCAAAATGATTTTTTTTTCAAGTTTCAGATTTGAATTGGACAATAAGCAATAATATCATAAATGACTATAATAGAAAATGTGCGGGACAACAAATGAATTTAATCATATCAAATTAAAAACATTAACCAAATTAAGTTCCAAATGTCAATTCAAAACATTAAAAACAAAATAAATTAAAACAAAGAACTTAAAAACATCAAATTAACAAAACAAATAACTTAAACACATCAAACTAAAAAAAACATTAAAATTAAATTAAATTGTCTCCCTCTTATTCATCTTCACTTGATGATTCTTCTTCTTCTTGCTCTTCAGCCTCACCCCCTCCTTGAAAGGTTGGATTGTCCACAGGCCATTGAAGGAATGCCGTAAAGTCTTCTGGAGAAGCCCATTGCGAACCTGGAGCCACTTGCAAAGAAAGTCTATGAAAATCTTCATTAATACGGAATTGACCCCGGTGGGTCGCTACTTGCTGCAGTGACAAGTGCTCAATGTACTGCATCATCCTTTGAAAATCATCTTCATGCGGAGGTGGTGGAGCTGGCTGCCTGGCTTGACGTTATTGGCATCAGCCGGATATTCACTGAAGGATTAACATCCACACCATGAGTTGCACACAAAGTTGTAATGAGGGCAGAAAATCCAAGAGCTTTGGCTTGCTCTGCCCGTCACCCACTTTCTAACACTACAAACTGATAAATCTCTTCGGAGATAATTACGGCGACATCTATCATGGTCTCATCAAGAATGCACTTGATGATGTGACATCTTGGCATGTTTAGATCAGAACTATGCTTGATGGGGACTATGTTAGCCAACAGGAATGATGTCCATATTTGCATCAAGGTCATCATGTTGGCTCTAAGTATCCTCAGTGCTTTGCCGACATGATTTGCTTCATAGGTTCGTCCAGGTATGCACAAGGCCTTGGTTGTGTCATCATCTCTAAAATGAGCTACACTTAACCGCCTGTTGTTCCGGATGGTTTAGTAGGTGCAGATGTGACCTTCCTCCAAGTAGAGGGGGTTGCCTAGAAGATTATTGATCACATCTCGATCATATGGAATCCAAAAGTCCCTCACTTTTGAATGAGAGCAAAATGACTCTCCTGCCACTAGCCAAACATTGACGTAGAATTCCTTGACCACTTCTAGGTCATACTTCGGCATTGGGAGCACCAATTGTCTCCAATTCCTAAGAGTGATCTCATTATTAAATTCAGGGATTTTTTCTTCATTCAGCTCCACGCGTCTTTCAAGAATGAAGGACCATTACTTATTTTTTTCAAATCTTGCCTGTCTCTCGGCATTCCTGAATCTGCTTCTATCTACAAGAATGTCTTCAGACTCATTCCTAGGTCTCTTTCCAGCAACCCTGGATGATGAAACACCATGTGTGTCTCGTTTTGGACTCATTTGTAAACATCATGATATTCAAATATAGTTATGGGTTATGCCAAATGGTTATTTTTCAGTCAAACATACCATGGATCATATAAAAAAATTTCATCAAACACCTGATATGCATCTAATTATGGAACCCTTATACTCAATTTTCTTGTAAGTACTCATTTCCAATGGCCAAGTTAAACAACTAACATGCAATTACAAGTGTTATATCACCTAAAAAGTAAGTCATTTACTTTGAGCCATTTCATCAAACAGTTGGTGTGCACCAGGATTTCTAACCTATATAAATGCATTCTAACCAACAAATTCAGCCAAAATCACAAATAAACCGTTCAATACTATACAAAAACACTAAAAAGAGTCTCAAATGTTACCTTAATTCGAAAATCACGCACAAATGAGATGTAGAGAGAGAATTAATAGAAAGTTGAAAAATTCTGATTTTCAATCGGTGAGAATGTTGCAAAAACACCCTAGAATACTTAGAATGTTGAATGGGGACCGAAATTTGAGTAAATAAGGCTTGAATTAGAGAGGAAAATGATTAGAGAAGAGTGGGTGTGCGAAAATGTGTTTAGGGTAAATGAGAAACTGAGTTGGGTTTCGGGTTTATATTACATTTCTAGGTATTTTTGCTCAAGCAACATAATCTTGCTTGAGTGAAAATGCTCGCATTTCTCGATTAAGTGAAATAATGGACATTCGCTCAAGCGAAAGTTTATTCACTTGAGTGACCAAAGACCCGAGAGGTTACACTGATTTTCGCTCAAGCAAAATTTTTGGCGCTTGAGCGAATTATGCAGAAATTTAGAGTATTTTCAGTAAAATTTGACTCTTAAACATGATACTCAAATGTAAAACTTTCAGTAACCAATTTCATAAATTAAAACTTAACAACCAAATCAATTATTTTTCACACAAACTCAATTCACAATTAACTACCAAAAGCTTAAAATGCAAACGGACAACAAATTAAAAACATTGGGCTGCCTCCCAGGAGCGCTTGTTTAACGTCATTAGCTCGACGTCTGTCTACTTCATGGCTCAATCAAATGAGTGATTAAGGTGAGTATTTCAATTTCACCTCCCAGATAAGCTTTGATTCTTGGCCCATTGACTGTCCATGTTCTTCCTATTTTTGGATCTTCCAATTCCACAGTACCGTAAGGCTTAACATTTCTTATAAAAAATGGACCTGACCATTTGGATTGTAATTTCCTAGGGAAAAGCCTTAACCTTGAGTTGAACAATAACACATATTGACCAGGATGAAACTCTCATTTCAAGATTTTCTTATCATGATATGCCTTGACTTTCTCCTTGTACAACTTAGAGGATTCACATGCATTGAGTCTCATTTCTTCTAATTCATTCATCTAGGTTCTTCTTTTCTCTGCTAAAGCTTTAGGGTCAAAATTTAGGAATTTTAAAGTCCAATAAACTTTGTGCTCCATTTCCACCGGGAGATGACATGACTTACCATAAACAAGTTGAAAGGGAGAAAGACCCGTGGGAGATTTGTATGCAGTTTTATAAGCCCACAGTGCATCATCAAGCTTCATTGACTAATCTTTCCTTGAGGATGAAACAATTTTCTCTAAGACTTTTTTTATTTCTCTATTTGACACTTCTACTTGCCTATTAATTTGTGGATGATACGGGGATGCAACTTTATGCCTAACCCTATAATGCTCCAAACATTTTTTAAGTTGATTATTGCAGAAATGTGATCCTCCATCACTGATCAACACCCTAGGTGTGCCAAACCTACAAAAGATATTATTTTTTAAAAACTTTATCACAGTCTTTGCATATGCTTTTGCGGTTGTTGTTGCTTCTACCCACTTAGACACATAGTCCACTGCTACCAAGATATACTCATTAGAAAATGAGGATGGAAAATGGCCTACAAAATCAATTCCCCAATAGTCAAATACTTCTTCTACTTCCAACATGATATTCAGAGGAATTTCATGTCTTATTGAGATTCCTCCTATTCTTTGACAATTATTACATTGTTGAACATAGTTGTAAGCATCCTTGAATAAGGTAGGCCATAAAAAACCAGATTGAAGAACCTTTGCAGCAGTCCTCACTCCATTAAAATGTCCATCATAAGGAGAACTATGACAATGCAGAGAGTGCTTCTAGCTTCCGCATTTGTTGTACATCTTTTCAACAAACTATCACTCCCTATTTTGAAAAGATAGGGATCATCCCATACAAAATAATGCGTATCTTTAAAAAACTTCTTTTTTTGATGCCAAGTAAAATCCTCTGGAATAACCCCTGCAACTTTGAAATTTTCCATGTCGGCAAACCATGGCCTCTCTTGCACCATCATCAATTTTTCATCAGGAAACTCCTCCTGCACTTCTAACTGATTGTTAGTCAGTTCAGTATTCACTAGTCTAGATAAATGATCAGCTACAAAGTTTTCACTTCCCTTTTTATCCTTGATAACCAAATTGAATTCCTGTAACAATAGAATCCATTTGATTAATTTGGGTTTAGAATCAGATTTGGTTAATAGATATTTATTTGTTGCATGATCAATATAAACAATTACAATAAAACCAATCAAATAAGCCTTAAATTTTTCCAAAGCATATACTATAACTAACAGTTCATTTTCAGTTGTTGCATAACTAATTTGTGCTTCATTGAGAACCATACTAGCATAATATATAGCATGAAAAACTTTAGACTTTCTCTGTCCTAAGACTTCTCCTATGGCATAAACTGAAAGTGATCAAGATTTTATTGAATCATTTGATAAAACAAAGATCTTGTTGATTTGAAGAAGTCAAAGGCTAATATAATGAAGTCAAACGTTACTTAGGTTAAAAGGGTAGAGTGATTAGTGAGTCTGCATCTATACATATGTATAATCATTCATATCCCTCTGTTGCATGAAGTTTCATCATTTGAAAGAATTTGAAAAATGCATCTAAAGATGTTTTTAATCCGTTAAAAACCAAAGCAATCAATTAAACTATTCTTAAGAAATTGTTTTAACTGATATTATATGAGCTTTATCAATTAAAATGTTCTTAAAACTTACATAACAGATTTTTAACTAATAGGTTTTCGAAATAATCGATTAAAACCATTTAAAACATTCACTGGAACTGTTTTAATCGATACACTTTCGAATTAATCGATTATTTTCATTAAAGGAGTTTTTGAAAACCTTATGTCAGTGTTTTAACTGATATAGTTTCGAAATAATAGATTAAAATCACTTAAAATGTTTTGGAAAGTGTTCTAGTAGTATTTTAATCGATACAAACTCGAAATAATCGATTAAAATAACTTGAAGTGTTTTGAAAGATGTTCTGTCAATATTTTAATCGATGTATTTTCGAAATAATCGATTAAAACAACTTGAAATATTTTGAAAGGTGTTCTGTCAGAATTTTAATCGATGTAAAATCGAATTAATCGATTAAAACAACTTAAGGAACTTTTTACTAACTGTTTTAATCGATTAAAACTAGTTATATCAGTTAAAATCACTTAGAAAGTTTTGTGAAAAGTTTTGGCAGAATATTAATCGATTAAAATGCGAAATAATCGATTAAAACAACTTAAGAGACTTTTTGTTAATTGTTTTAATCGATTGAAACGATGTCGCATTAGTTAAAATAAATCTGGAAAATAATCAAGAACATTTTAATAGATGAAAAGAAGTTTTAACCAATTAATGAAAGACTTTTAACAAATTAAAAGAAAGGTTTAACAGATTAATTAAACCAGAAGTTGAAATTTTTTTCTATGTAAATAGACTTGATTCAACATTTTAAAATACACTTTTGAGCAATAAACCAGGCAATCATAAGAGCTATTTTCAAGAAAGAATCTCGCAAGTTTGTGGAGTTTTTCAAAATTCTTTCTTGAGGCAATTTTTGCATTCTTTTGGTGAAGAAACTCATTCTGTAGAAGGTGCATAATCCGGGTTTGATTGTTCTAGTTTCTTCTCTTTTTTCTTTCAAATTTTTTACTGTATTGTGGGTGTCTTGAATTGTTGGGCATTGGTTCTGTAGTTGGAATTTGACTACAGGTTGGTTCAAGAACTGGAATTTGGTTCTTGGTGAAGGTTTAGGTGCAAGATCTGGAATTTGGGTCTTGTAGTAGATTGAGTGTGTGATTGGAATATGTAATATGTAAAACATTCAATCTAGTGGAACTCAGCTGGAATTTGGCTGAGAACTGGACGTAGCCCAAAGATTGGGTGAACCAGTATAAATCTTGGTTGTATTTCTCTAAACCTTACTCTCTTTAATTCTGCTGTTGTCTTACTTTGAATAACTTGATTTTCTTGATTCAAGAATTGGTCAAAACTCTCAATCTTTGAAATAGATAATTTGTAAATTGCGAAAATCTTTTAAAGATCAATTCACCCCCCTCTTGATCTTAACCTCTTTTTCTAACAATTGGTATCAGAGCAGGGTCTTGAAAAATACTCAAGACTTTCGGTCCAAATCTTTCATGGCTGAAAACAAATTACCTTTTTTCTGAGGGTGCTTCTATTAATAGACCTCCACTGTTTTGTGGTACAGATTATCCATTTTGGAAGATAAGGATGAAAATCTTTATTGAATCAATTGATAGAAATGTTTGGGATGTAATTGTTAATGGTCCATTAATTACAGAAAAAGAATGGTCTAGCTTAAATGATGAAGAGAAAAGAAAAGTTCAAAGTGATTGTACTGCTAAAAACATAATTACTTCACACTAAATATTGATGAATTTTTCAGGGTTTCTCAATGCAAATATGCCAAGGAAATGTGGGAGGTTCTTGAGATTACTCATGAGTGAATTGCTGATGTGAAAAGAGCTAGGAAGCATACTCTCATCCGAGAATATGAGTTGTTTAAGATGCAAACTGGAAAAAGCATTGCAGATGTGCAAAAAGGATTCACTCACATCATCAATCATCTAATGGGTCTAGGTAAGACCTTTGATAAAGAGGAATTAAGTATAAAAGTTTTGAAATGTCTTGACAGGTCATGACAACCTAAGGTCACAACAATATCAAAGTCAAAAGACTTGTCCATCATGACAAATGCCTCTTTATTTGGCAAACTCAGAGAGCATGAGATGGAAATTAACAAATTCAATGAGCAAGAAATCTCTGAAAAGAAAGGTAGAAGCATAGCGCTCAAAGCTGAAGAGAAAGATCAAGAATCAGAAGAAGAAAGTGAGAATCTTGGACTGCTGGTCAAAAAGTTCAACAAGTTTCTCAAGAAAAAGATCTAAGATAAAGAAAGACACAAAAGGTATGAAAATAAATTTGATACTTTTAACTATAAATGCTATGGTTGTGGTAAGTAGGGTCATGTAAGGATGGAGTGTCCAGAAAAGAATAAACACAATGACAAGAAAGAAGAAAAGATCAAAAGAAGAGCATATATAGCATGGGATGACAATGATACCTCATCAAAAGAAAATTCTGATGATGAAAAAGCTAACTTTGAAGCACTTGTTGGATTTGATGAAGACATATAGAGTTTATAGAGTTTATTTTGTGGGTGTATAGGTGAATAGGTTATAGATTTAGAATTTAATCTCTTGATAGTTCAATAGATCTTGTGATAAGCGCCTTTAAAATGATGCATCTCATTGAACTTATTTTACTGCATGGAAAACCAACCTTTAAGCATTAAAAGAACAAACTGAGTTTTTCAATCTGTTAAAAAGAAGTTTCAATCTGTTAAAATAACTTAAAATAGGAAATGTCCATATGTTGTCAAAATTTTAATTGATTGAATCGCAGAATCAACAGGTTAAAATGTTCTTAATGATTTTTCCATATTAAAGGTTTCGCAAATTTAATATGTTGAAATCAAGTTCAATCTATTGAAACAGAGAGATGTTATTTTTAACTTTGAAGTATCTCAGAATTTCAATATGTTGAAATGAGTTTTAATCTGTTGAAACAGAGAGATCATTTTTTCATTCTAAGGTATCACAGGATTTCAATCTATTGAAATATCTTTTAATCGATTGAAACAGAGAGCTACCATTTTTTTCTAAACTGTTTCAATCCATTAAAAACTTGAATTAACCGATTGAATGAGTTTTAAATAAAATCAATCGATTGAAACGACATTTTAATCGATTGAAAAACATTCTGATCGATCATATCTGGTTCTGATCTGTCATAAAGCAATTATGATCGGTCATCTGCTACTCCAAGTCATTTTAAACAGTTGAATCTAACAGTTTCTCTCTTTTACTCTATAAATATAGTTTTGATTTCTCTTTTGAGAATACAGAATTTGGAAAACATTTGAAAGCAATCTTAGAGCTCTCATATTCGTGCCTTTCTCTGTGCATTCATAAACGTTTCATATCATAAGGCGTTTAGATCAAGATTGTTGAAAGTTCATCAAGAGAGAAAGTTCTGAGTTAGGGAAATTGCTTCTGGACTTCTATATTGTTAAAGTTGCAGTCCAAGTTTATTCTTTTCATATACTTGTACAAAGTTGTGTAGATTGGGTTTGAATCTGCACTGGTTACAGTAACTGGGTTTGGTTACTGGATGGTTAATTCAAGAGTCTATCTTGTGGTGTTGTAAGATAGTTCTTGGGGTAGATTGTTGTATATCTACTGGTTTGTATTTTCACTTGGAATTAGTGGAACTTGGCAGATTTGTCAAGAACTGGATGTAGCTCTGGGATAGAGTGAACCGGTATAAACTCTTGTGTTGAATTTCTGCTTTCATCTATTTTCAATTCTTGCTTATATTCTTGCTTTGTTTAAAACCAAATCTGCCTAATAAAAGATTGGATAAAGATTAACCATTCTTCCAAAAGAAAGAGTGTTTTTCGAAAAAGATTTCAAAAGTTCAATTCACCCCCCCCCCTCTTGAACTCAACCATTAATTCTTACAAACTTGTGTCTAATGGCTAACTAGAATTATCAAACCAACAATGTAAGTTCTAACTCTTCTTCTAATTTTGTGAATTATAACTCATTGCAAGAAGCATTTAATAAAATGCATGAAGAAACCAAGAAAGTTAAAAGAGAAAATGATAGGCTAAAAGGCATGAACAATTGACTAGAAAATAGGGTTGATTCTCTTGAAAAGAAAATTCTTGAAGATGAAACTGATATTGATTTCTTAAAATTAATCCATGATAATTCTGATTGCTTATGTAATAAACCATGTAATAATTGTCCAGATTTACAAAAGAAGATTGATTTTTTGTTACAAACTATTTCTAAATTTACACAAGGTCAAGCTAATCTTGATGTTCTTCTTGGGTCACAAAAACTTATTTTTGACAAATCTGGCATTGGATTTACACTTAACAAGAAAACCAGAAAAACTGTTGGAAATAGGAAATCATACTCATCATCTGTTATTAAATTCTTTTATTGTATGAAAATAGGTCATTCTGTTAAATTTTGTAGAATCAAGAAGTATGTTGTACCAAGAGGAAGAATGAAGTGGATTCCCAAGAATTCATTCTAAATAACCTGATTGGACCCTATAAACTTAAAAAGGGTACCAGATTATGCTAAATCTGTCTTGCAAGAACAAAAATCTGGAGATCTTTTGGTACCAGATCAACAATTATATGTTCTGGTTTCATGAACCAATCATTTTAATTGATAGAAAACTATTTTAATCGATTAAATTCACTTACATAAAATTTTTGAAAACTTGTCCGTACAATTTTAATTGATTATTCATCGAATTAATCGATTAAAATCTCTCAGGTTTACAACTAATATTCCAGATCTCTGTTTTAATTGATTAAAAAGGATTTACATCAGTTAAAATCATTAAAGAGTTAAATTTAATCGATTATTTTTCAATTTAATCGATTAAAATTATGTAATCATTTCATTAAACATATACAGTACAAATTTAATCGATTCTTTTTTGTTTTAATTGATTATTACACTGCTATTATTTCAAATCTAATATTCTAGATCAAATTAATTGATTAAATTATTAGTTAATCGATTAATTCGTTCTTAAAAACTACTTTAAATATGATTAATTGAAGAATTTCCAGCAAATCAAGATCAGATTTTCAAGATTCATTGATAATCAAAATCTGTGAAAAACATTTACTGTATTGTTTGACTAAGTCAATGTTTATCCAAGAACAATTTAGCTGATATACCCACTGGCCAAAGCATGTGATTTTGTACTCAGTCAAGGGAACACAACCAATTAAGACTGAAAAATTACAGGTCTGTCATTCAGACTTCAAAAATTTGGAATCCGAACTTCTATTCATCAAAGAAAAATCAGGTTCTGCATTTTCAGTTTCTCCTCTTCTCCTCTTTTCTCTTCTCTCGCTCTCATATACTGTATTAATCAAATTCCTTCTCAAATCTCTGCTACAAGATGTTTAAAAGATTAAAATCACGGAAGAAACATAAGGGGGAATCTTCCTCTGCTGCTGGCAATGCTGATGGACATGTTGAAGCATGGTTCAATGGAGACTTGACAAGATGAACAACTTCATTTCAAACTTTAGCCAAAAGAAACTGGTGATTCCTAAATACATTAAGTTTGCTTGGTTAGATGAAGAAGGCTTTACCTCACTAAGAAGAAAATTGAAAAGACAAAAGTTAAAGACTTTTCTGGAGCACACCAGTAACATCCAACTTGATCTTGTGAGGGTCTTCTATGCCAATCTCATTGTCAACGACTCCACTTTAAGGTCTCAAGTCAAAGGTATAAATTTGGTGATCACTCCTGAGGTGTGTGAAGAAGTGGCTGGTCTTCATGATGTTGGTGTAAAGGTATCCAGAGGTAACACTGCAGAGTTACCTGATTTTAACAAAATTCAATTTTTCCGCAGTTGTCTCAAAAATCAAAATGATTTTGTAAGAACTCTTAACGCTGGGAAGATGGAGCTTGAACCAAGAATTTTTGCCTTCATCATTTCCTGGATGCTTACTCCAAGGGGGAGTAATCATGCTTTACTCAATGAGGGTGACTTAACTCTCATGTATTGCATTGAAAATAGTATTCGTGTAAACTAGATTTTTGTTATCATATGATAGAAGCAAAAAAATTGGTTGATTATAAACTGCCATATGCTATGTTGATTAATCAATTTTTTAGATACTTTGAAGTAGATCTTGCATGAGAATATGTGGAAACTCCAAAGGCCTCCAATAATATTGATGATTCCACTCTGCGGAAGACTAGATTTTCATTGCATAAATAATATGGCAGAATACGAAGCATGTACGATGGGGTACTAGCAACTCTTGAATTCAAGGACAAGGTATTGGAAGTCTTTGGAAATTTAGCCTTAGTTATCAATCAACTTAAAGGAGAATGGGAAACTCGAGATTCAAAGTTAGTCCCATACTCCTATATTAAGGGATTGTTTGAGTAGTTTAATCAAGTAACTTTTCATCATATCCCTCATGAGGAAAATCAGTTAGCTGATGCTTTAACTACTTTATCTTCAATGTTAAAAAATAAGCTAAGAGGATATGCCCTTGATAAAAATGCATCATCAAGAGCAACCAACATATTGTCAAACTATACAAGAAGAGTCAGATGGAAAACCATGGTTCTATGACGTCAAAGTTTACTTGAAAGATAGAAAATTTCTTCCTAATACTTCAGAAAATGACAAAAAAACATTCAAGAAGTTGACAATGAGATTTATTTCTTGAATGATGATGTGTTATATAAAAGAAAACATGACATTATGTTGCTTAGGTGTGTTGACATAGTTGAAGCTAAGAAAATAATGGAAGAAGTTCATGAGGATTCATTTGGAACACATGCAAATAAACATGCAATGAAAAAGAAAATCCTAAGAGCTGGCTATTATTGGTCAACCATGGAAAGTGATTGTTGTAACTATAAAAGAAAATGTCACAAATGTCAAACATATGTTGATAATATCTATACACCAGCATCATCATTAAATGTTTTGGCTACACCGTCGCCATTTGCAATGTGGGTATGAATGTAATCAGACCAATCGAACGTAAAACATCAAATAGAAATCGTTTCATCTTAGTGGCAATCAATTACTTCACCAAATGGGTCAAAGTAGCATCATATGCCAGTGTGACAAAGAATGTAATGATTAAGTTTATAAAAAAGAATTTAATTTGTCGCTACATTTGCCAAACAAGATCATTACTAACAATGTGGCTAAGTTGAATTACAAGATGATGAAAGAGTTGTGTGATAATTTTAAGATTTAACATCATAATTCATCACTATATCATCCGAAGATGAATGAGGTAGTAGAAGCAGCGAATAAAAACATAAAGAAGATTGTTCAAAAGATGGTAATTACATACAAGAATTGACATGAAATGTTACCCTTCGCTTTACATGGATATCACACCTTTGTTCGAACTTCTACAGGGGCAACTCCATATTCTTTGGTGTATAGGATAGAGGTGGTGCTTCCATCTGAAGTAGAAATTCCCTCTCTAAGGGGGTTGGCTGAAACAGAACTTGAGGAGGCCGAGTGGATCCAGACTCGTGTTGATCAATTGAATCTTATTGAAAAAAAAATTAATCACTCTATGTCATGGACAATTGTATAAAAAAAGGTTGAAAAGATCTTATGAAAAAAGAGTCTGCCCTCGACAATTTCATGAAGGAGATTTGGTCCTCAAGAAGATATTACCAACTCAAAAAGATCAAAGAGGAAAGTGGATGTCAAATTATGAAAGATCATATGTGGTAAAGAAAACATTTTCAAGAGGTGCCCTTATCTTTTCAAACATGGATGATAATGATTTATCACCCCCGATCGATTCTGAAGTAGTTAAGAAATACTATGCATAAAAAAAAAAAAGAAAAATGGCTCATTAGGTTGAAAATCTGAAAAGACGGTCTAGGCAAAATTGAGCAATCCGATAAGCTAAAAACTCAAAAGGAGCAGCTTAGGTAAAATAGAGGCAAATAAAATTACTTGACTGAAAACCTTAAAGGGTGGTTTATGTAAAAGTTAGTGCAACCTACAATGGTGAAAAAGTTAAAAAATGTGAGGGCAAGTTAAAAGATTGATATACACAAAGCTACTTAAGGAATACGTTATAAAGTGTAGTATGTTTGCAAAAGTTGATGGATGAGCTCTTCAAAATTATAAACATGACAATTAATATTGTTATTAAAAAACTATCAAATTGTCACTTATGTTTGTATTATTACATATTCCTTAAACAAATTTTTTTTCTTGTATCCACTATTTTCATTCCCAACAATAAATATAAATTGTCTCACCCACCATTGCTTTCTGTTTCATTATGATTATATACCAATAAAGGAACACACCATAATGTTAATAATGCATTATAATTAAATAAAAACCATGAAAAATGCGATGATTTAAAAAAAATGAAATGATGTGGGCTGGAACAACTAGTTGTTGAAAATTGAGAATCTTAAGTAGCAAAACATATTCATTATCCAATTGAACAAGACGGATTCAACATGTTTTAGAACGAAAATATAATTCAAAGATTGCTCCCCTCCATGAATCTTGGTATATTTGGAATCTTAAGGGGTCAAAGCGTGGAAAAAGGTGCACTAAAGAAAAAATAATAAAATAAAATTATTAGTTAAAAGTACATGCATCATGTACCCTATCATGAATTTGCATATCATTAGACATGGCAACATGGCGGATTTTTTCTCCCGATCTTCGTCCCCAACTTTTTTAACCGTCTCCGATTCCCGTCAGGGTTAGAAATTAAATCTTCATCTCCGTCCCAGTTGGATTTCGGATTTCTCGAGCCCCGTCCCGTCCCCAATCTATGTTATTTAAAAAATAATTTTATATATAATAAATTAATTTTACTATTTTTATGTATTTTTTATACATAAATAAATATTTATAATTTTATAATTTGTAATTATTATTAATTAAATATATTTTTTAATTTATTATATTTATATTAAAATATATATGTAAAAGAAATATTTAATCATTTTTATTTACATATATATAAAATATTTATAATAATATTATTATTATTATTATAATATTGTATTCAAACATTTGAATACTTCTAACATTATTATTATTATTATTATTATTATTATTATTATTATTATTATATTCAAACATTTGATTACATGTATAAGTTAATTCGTTTTTAAGTTATCATTTAAAAATATGAAATATATAATTTATAAGGAAATATTTAATAAGTTAATTCTTATTTAATTAGTTCAAAATAATAAAAGTTTAAATTATCAATTATTTTAATCATTTAAAATACAATTATTTTATTAAGATAAAATTTGATATATGACAAATAAGAATAATAAAATCCGAAAAAATGACATAATAAAACCTAATAAATATAAATTATAAATAAAATAATATTAGTTACTAATAATATTTATATAAAATATTTAGAAAAGGATAAAGAAGAAAAAAATTAGCTTTGTGTTCATCAAATTGATTAAACATATTGAAAAAAATAAATTGATTAGAGAGATTAAGAAAATGTGAAAAAGTGAAAGGTAAGAGAAAGAGAATAATGTAATAAACTAATTGATATAAAAGATTAAAAAAGATAAAAGAATTAAAAAGTAGATAGAAGAAAAGTAAAAATGGTGAAATATAAAAAAATTAACCTTATGTAATAGAAAAAGAAAAAGAAAAACTTTTAAAATATTAATATTTAAAATTTAAATTTAAATATAAAATCGAGCGGGACGGGGATGGGACTAGGGTGGGGATTGCATTGCTCATCCCTGCCCCTGACTTTTTAAAGCGGGGAAAACTCAAACTCGCCCTCACCCCCGATCAACTTGGTTTTTTTCTGTTAAACTCGAGACAAAGACAAATCGGTCCCCATGGGTACGAGTTTAATTGTCATCTCTACATATCATGCATTACATGTCACACTTTATTAAGGAATCACATATCATTCATTACTTGTTTAAGTTAAGAATAAATACCTATGCACAAACTTCTACTCAAATTTCTACTCATATGCATAAATAATCAATTTAACCTAGACAATTTTAAATTATATGCATTACAAAGTTTTCCACATTAAGTCCTTGAGTTTATTTTAAAGTTTTCAACATCTCAAATCGCAGCTTTATATTAGGCCCCGAAACCACCTTCCATCTTCAAATTTTCAGTATTTTAAAATCACAAGTTTTATATTGGGTCTCCCGAGCCCACTTCCTGATTTTTCAATATTTTAAAATCACAAGTTTTATAATGGGTCTCCTGAGCCAATTTCTAAAATTTTTAACAATTATAAATCACAAGTTTTTTATTGGGTCTCCCGAGCTCATTTCTAAATTTTTCAACATCTCAAATCATAGCTTTATATATGGATCTCTAGAGTCCATTTCTAAATTTTTCAACATTTATAAATCACGTTTTATATTGGATCTCCCGAGCTCACTTCTAAATTTTCAACATCTCCAATCATAGCTTTATATCAGGTCCCAGGTCAAATTTTCAGTATTTTAAATTGTAATGGATCCTCGAGCCCACTTCCAATTTTTCATGATTGCTCCACTACTACATTGCTCCAGCCACCACCTAGACTACTTCAGCCACGAACACAATCATGCTCCAGCCAACATCATAATCTTGCTTCAACCACCAACATTGCCCTGCATGTTACTAGATAAATGTAACCTCAACAAAAAGGATTTTTTTTTCAAGAACACAGATAAAAAGAAAGCAATAGCAATAAACAACACAATTCCAACAACATTCATACACAGGTTCCCAATCCATTATCTACTTTCTACATAGTATTATAATATGTAGTATTGTAATATTTGTAGCCCATGAAGTATTTGTTGTTATTTGTTGTATACCTAATGTGATACCAAATTGTATATATTTTAAAACAACTAATAAAAATTATAAAAACAAACCAAAATCCATTTACAATCACCATTGGCAGCCACCACAGTAAGCCCATCGCACTGCCTCCACTCTCCTCTCCTAGCCACTTGCGGCTTACACCTTCACCGGTGGAACCCCCACACGACCACCTCCGTTTTGCCCTCATCGGAACCGGCCACCAGTACCACCATCATGAGGCCATCGCGAATCGTGAACCAGACCACTAACCTTTTTCCCCCAAAATCACGAACCCTTTCCTCCCCCGCACCAAAACCGCCATCATCGTCGTCACCTCTCCTCCCTAACCATCGCGATTGGCACTCGCACGCCACCACAATCTAACCATCCACATCCTAACCACAACTTGGTCGCCTTCTCCGAACCCTAAATAAGCACCGTGAGCCACCTCTCATCACAACCCCCACCTCCTCCCTCAACTCAAACTACTATCGAACCCGCAACACTATCCCTCACCATGCACGTCATCTCTTCACTCTTCATTGCATGAACCTTAACCTTAAACCACTATGGCCACCGCGCCGCTTCTTTGGCCCGCATTGTGTTTCCCCTCACTCTCATCCCATGCGATGCCTCCTCCCCTTTGTGTGTTCCTTCAGTGTTAGGATTATTAGCATTAAGGTTAAAGAGAAGCATATGCTCAATAAGGAGATATGGGCTTAAGAGAGGTATGACCCAAATCTGTTTGGGAGTAAAAATAGTAAAAACAGGCTTTTAATAGTGAAGCGAATTAATCCTGGGCCCAGTAGATTGACATGAGATTTTTGAAACGATAAACTAAGTTGGATTAAAAAAATAATTTCTATTTGGGTTTGAGGGTGAAAATAACAAAAATAAGCTTCAAATAGTAAAATAAATTTAAAAGAATTTTTATTTTTATGAGTTATTGGGCCTAATGTTTTGTTTGTTTGTTTTATTTTGTTAAACTAGACAACATAAAAAAACTAATTACAAATAGTAATGAGTCAAAAATTTTATTATTATTATTATTATTTTTTCCGAATTTCAAATAAAATGATTCTACTTTTTTTTCTTAAAAATGATTTAAGTTAGTATATTGACAATTAAATTTTAATAATTATCACTTTCTTTTTTTCAAGTGTTATTAAATATACAATATTATTGTTATTAGAGTAGTAAGAAAATATTTCATAAATGTTTAACCACCTTCGATGCACATCTAATTTTGTTCTTACAAAATTATAATAATCACTTCAAATATATTTTTGACTTGATTATAATAAAATACTTTGATATATATATATATATATATATATGATTTAAATTTAAATAGAAATTACAAAATGATAATCACTTTATATGTACTTCTAATTTGATTATTACATAATTATTCAACTTTAAAATAATTTTATACATACATTTAACTTAGTATCACAAATAGATAAATTAAAATAAATTATTCACAAATATTGTTAAGAAAGAACTATGTCACTCGATTCTCCATTACACCTGGGATACATAGGAGTAGAGAAATAATCTCTATCGAGCCAAAAATATAAAATAATATATAATATTTTATTTTTAATAACAACATTTAATATATATATATATATATATATATATAATTTTAAGGGATAAAATAAATAATTCTAAGATATTTAACTTTTTCACATCTAATTAAAGGTAACCGTTGTTAGAACGGATATTGTAGTGTGCTAATACATTCCCTATACATAATTGACTCGAAATCCAACCTTTATTTCACATATCACTTTCTTTATATTTTGAAAGTTTTTTTTGATATTTTCTTTAAAATAAATATTGATGGTGATTCTATTGTTTTTTCTTTCATTTAGAAATTTAATTTTGTCGTCCGAGTCACAATTTTGGTTGCGACACTCATGCTTCTTATTTAAATTGAGCCCTTCCATCTTGACCTCAACTAACTTGGCAACTATAAATTCATTCGCTTTGGTCTTAGAAATAACTACTTCATGATTAAAAAGTCGAGCAAGGAGTTACTCATTTTGCTTTTACAACTAACTATTCCTTTTCCACATAACAAATCTTTATTGTGCTCCTCCTATATAGAGTTTTTCTAATTGCGTACATGGCTATACACCAAGCCAACATGACCTTGGTGGAGTCCAAACAACTTAGTGGGTCAATTGTCTTGAACATCTCCATATTGAAAGGGGAGAGAAAGCTTCCTTTTGGTTCATTCCTCCATTGTCATTTTGACATGCCAAAGTGAACTCACTTTAGACATATTAATAAACACAAGATCCATCTTGATCAATTGGTCTTCCTTGCTTCTAGCAGCATGGTAGACCAAGGAGAATGACCTAGGGATGGTTATTGTAAAGAAAGGTTGTTAAGGTAATGATAAAATCTTCACTTAGGAGTAACTTTAGGAGTTAGATTTGAACTGTGAACACCCTTGATCACCTTTTTCACTTGAGCTTCTTGAGAGCAATAGAGGTCAACCATAAAGATCTTGGACTTCTTTGGGGGCCTCTCAAATGATGAACTGAGTTGGACGACCAAAATGACCAGTGAAGCTCCAACTTTAACTCTAATATTCTTATAATCAAAGTAAAGACGCATAATTTTTGCATAAATGACAAATGTTAACATTCATATAAGAAAAACCTCAAAAAACTAAGTAAATAAGACCCTTACCCAAAAATTGAGCTTTCTAATCTTTGACGAAAGGAACTGTGGGGAGTTCTTGTTACTAATAGGGCAAAGAAAATTGGACAAAATCTGTATATGCTCCTTATCCCATATTGTAAGCATGTATAGTCATATTTTTGAAATATTGTTAAAGACTTCTCAAGCATAATTTATTTTTAAGAAACTATTTTTGAAGTTTTAAAAAGAAAAGGTGTTGGGGTGAAAAAGACCATTGTATTAAGACCTGATAAGATAGTTTAATCAACCTCATTTTTGGATTCAATTGATAAAACATGAATTTGTTGGTTATAGGTTGAATTTCGAGTATAACACAAAATTAAAAGGCTTTCAAAATTGCCCAACTATTAGGATGAAACTTACTAGTGGTGGCACTAGATTGGACCATAAAAATGTCTAAGTCATTGAAAAGATAATTATACAAGAAAATGAAATATTCAATATTAAAAGTAAGTTTTATGTTTACTTGATTGTCAGCCGAGCAAACTTTGACAAGGACGAGTTCAACATTTGTGTCATCATAACATTTGAAAGCTGGAAAAAATTCTTGTATTAAGGACGGAGATGTGAAGTCAAATGAATAATAATTCACTTTTTTTAGTATTTAAAGGAATTAAAGATTTTAGATAGGAAGGAACTTGTCCTTCGTTGAACCTAGTAGTGCTTAGACTAGCCCTAACTCGCTCTGGGCCTTAGGCTTCTTTTATACTAGGATAAGGACCTTGAGTTTATTAATAACCCCCATAACAACTCTCTAACACAACAAAAAGAAAGACAACCTCCATAATGAAATGGTCAACAAAAGCAACTATAGTTGCAATAACATCCTCCTCACATGAGAAATCGCTAGAAGTGTCAAAAAGACTTCTTTATGTGAAAGGATCATACCCAATGAGATGAACCTTAAACCAATGGTGATTGAATGAACATTGAGTTGGTTGAGTCATCAAAGGAACCAAAATAGGAAAAAAGGCATCATGCATAACAAAATAAAATGGCAAAAGAAAGGTTTGATAAAGATGTACCTAGATGAAAAATTCAATCACACATAAAACAAGTAGACACTCAAAAGAAGCTTAGCATATGAATGAAGAAGTGAGAATTATGAAAGACACACTTACTATTTAAATAATGAATATTTAAAAAGTGTATTTTTATTTCTTTAATAGCTCTATTGTAATTGTAATAGTAAATTATTTAATTGTGTGAGAATAAGTATGTTGAAAAAAAAATCAAACTTATAATTTTAATAATAATAAATATTATTAAATTTTGAAGTATTAACATATATGCTAGGTGTACCGCAAGAAATTAGTAAAAAAGTTAAATGAAATAGTCAGACACATCATTTAATGAATGAATCGTCATATGAGTCTTTTGAACAACATATTAGTTAATGTACATTACGCCAACTAATAAACTCATCATAAACTAAATATCATCTTATATTATGAAACATTAATCAATTGATGAAATGTTGATTAACTAATACCTTAATAAAACAAGTTGAACATATGATATTTATCAACTCATCTAATAAAATTTTGACAATCTACACTTCATAAATAACTAGATAAAAAAATTAGCTACATATTAATCAATATAATGTAAAAAATATATGGGTAAGAGTTCAAATTCAAAATATTATATGAAATAAAATATATTTATATTACCACACGAATCAAATAAAATTTTTAACTTATCATAAAAAAAAAATAAAAAAAATGAAGTCAAGATAATATCTAGACTTTTCAAAGAAAGATAAAAAATATCCAATATATTGAGATTTATTCAAAATACTGACAAAATGTCTTTTTCCCATGATTATGTCTGTACAAGAAGGGAAACATGTAACATGTTACATGTGTTGAAAAAAAAACAAAGATTTATTATGAAAGTATTTAAAATAGACATTCAAGTAATATCTAGACATAAAATCAAACTTATGTAATAAATAATATAAAAGATATATAACAAAATATCAAGTTATTCAATAAATATATTAAAAAAAAAAAAATTCAACATTCATATTTAAAATTTATAAATAAAAAATATGGACAATTGAGAATAACACACTTTATAAATGAAGACACCATGCAACTATATGACTTATTTGTAATATTTATATTAAGTGAGTTATTTATTTATTTGAAATAAGATATTATGACTAAAATTATTAACATGAATAATATTTATATTATTTATAATGTGACTTCTTTATTTGTTTGAATAATATATTTATATTAAAATTATTATAAAAAAATAAAATTTATAAGTATTTAACAATTTTCGTATTTTAAATAACTTATTAAACTATAATGATTATAAATAAATTATTCACGTTTTTTTGTCAGTAAAAAAAGAAGAAGCTTACATCAAATTAGAAATCACAATACAAAGTTTAATAAATGTATACATCTTTAAAAGTTAAGAAACTTTAAACAATTTATAATCAAATGAGATTATAAAAAATATTTACATAAAATATTACTCAGTTTAAAGTTTTTAAAACAAAAATACTTCGAAAATAATATTTACATAAAATATTACTCAGTTTAAAGTTTTTAAAACAAAAATACTTCGAAAATAAAGACTGTATTAAATGTAAAAAATTTAAAGAAATTTTTTTATACTAAAACCTAAAATAATTTTATTCAAACAAAAAAGTGAAATCCAAGTTAAAGTTTTTGTTTATTTATTTTTTAAGCGCTGAATTTATCGTGGTTTATTTATTATTCGCGTCAAGAATCTTGACTTGCGATTCAATTGTACGTCCCAAACTAACCTCAGCGTGGTGGTGGGTTTTAACCTGTAACTGTGGACGAGCGATCTTGCCCAATCGGAAGAGCAATGATTGCAGAGAGATTCGAAGACGAAGAGAAATGGCTCGCCGAGGGTATCGCCGGGATTCAGCACAACGCATTCTTCATGCATCGCGCATTGGTATTCTCCCATTTCTTCGTAACCTAATTCATTCTCCTTCTCAATTCCTCACGGTTCGCTCCTGCAGGATGAAGACAATCTCAGAGACGCTCTCAAATACTCCGCGCAGATGCTATCGGAACTTCGAACTTCCAGGCTCTCACCACACAAATACTACGAACTGTGTAAGTAAAACCTTCTTCGCTTATTATTCGCATCGCGTATAGTAGTGATTTGGACTTTAGGCTTTCAATTCAATTATTCGATTCGATTCGATTCGATTCGGTGTTTCTGTTGTAGATATGAGAGCCTTCGATGAGCTTCGGAGGCTGGAGATTTTCTTCAAAGACGAAAGAAGACACGGCGTTTCCATTGCTGATCTCTACGAGCTTGTTCAGCACGCTGGAAATATATTACCTAGACTGTAAGTGTTTTTTTACATTTCTTTTAAATATTGTTGTGCATCGAGTACCAATGCCCGTGCTTATGATTTGAATTTGAATAATTGTGCGGTCTCACTGTTTGCGAAGTTAATTTACTGCCAGGTATCTGCTTTGCACGGTAGGATCTGTTTACCTTCGATGCAAGGATGCTCCGGTAAGGGATGTTCTTAAAGATCTAGTGGAAATGTGTCGCGGTGTTCAGCATCCAATTCGCGGTCTGTTTTTGAGGAGCTACCTTTCTCAAGTCAGTAAAGATAAGTTGCCTGATATTGGATACGAATACGAAGAGGGGTAAGGTTATTGTTTGGTTGGTGATGGATTAATAGTTTTTGAAGAATCTAAGTATATGTAATTTCTTCATAATATAAAAAAAAAAAATCAATACTTTCTTCATGTATTAAATTGGAGGATTGATAGAAGGGTATAGTAGGGGGATTTAAATTTGTTCTTTCATTTAATGGTGGGTTAGTAATTAGAAAGTCACTGAAAATATATCTTTTTATCTTTTTTTAATTTTCTTCTCTGTCTATGGTTTAAATTTTCAATATGGAGTATTATATTTTGGTATTATATTTGGTGCTGAGTGAACAAGAATTAAAACGGCGGAGATTGAAAGGTGCCTCTGCTGTCCTGCAGGGAATCTAATGATGTGATGGTTGCAGTTGAATTTGTTCTACAGAATTTCACAGAAATGAATAAGCTTTGGGTTCGGTTGCAGTTGCAGCATCAGGTTCACTGAACTTCCTTATCATTTTTCAAATGTTATCTTATGAGATGCATAGCACCACAGTACTTGCATGCCATAGCCATTGAGGTAAAAATAAATCATGAGAACATGATTTCTGGCCATGCAGGTGTTATGGTGCTTGTGAATCATGCTTAATCTTTGGCGATCCTGAGCTGAGGCCTTCAATTGGGATTTCTGGTCTGCAGGGACCCGATCGGATAAGAGAGAAGAGGGAAAAAGAAAGGAACGAGCTGCGTGATCTTGTAATATAAACTATTTCCTGATGGAGCAGTGTGTTATGCATTTACATAGAAAGATAAGTTACATGACTTTCTGTTCTCAAATTATTAGGTAGGGAAGAATCTACACGTTCTGAGTCAGATAGAGGGTGTGAACCTTGAGATGTACAAAGACACCGTCCTTCCCAGTGTCTTAGAGCAGGTCTAATAAAGTACATTTTCTCTCCAAAATATAATTTTTCTCCTATAGTAATCCTTGGTGTTATAATGTCTCTCAGCTATCTATATTGACTTGAGCAGGTTGTCAACTGTAAAGATGAGCTTGCTCAATTTTATCTCATGGAGTGCATAATCCAGGTTTTTCCAGATGAGTACCATTTGCAGACACTCGAGACACTGTTAGGTGCTTGCCCCCAATTGCAGGTGGGTAACATGATTAGATTGGAAATCGATAACGTTTTGTGTGTTTGAGATTTAAAACAATTTATATTAGTAGTGGTGAATTGTCAACCTTGTAGAGGCCTACTATACTGGTGATTTTTGAACCCTTTGTTGTTATTATATTGAATTCTTGTGATTTTGTTTTTTACAAGTTTCAATGGAGATTATATTTACCCTCCTTAGGTTAAATAGTATCTGAAGCTCCATGACTTTTGAATAGTTTATCACATTTGATTGGTCATGAATTTAGGCAATTGGGAATGCTGACTACTTACCTTTGCAATTAGATTTTGATAACACCATTAATTTTAGTGCATAAAAAATTTGCCCATGTTATGATTTATGACATAGGAACAACTGGGCATACATAGAGTGCACTTAAATTAAGAGATTTTAGTAGTCAATGTAACTTTTAAGACCAATAAAATGAAATAGTTTGCTAGGAGACCGAACTAGTGAATTTAAAATCTCTAAGCATTTTGGTTGAGCATAAATCAAGGATTTTGAAATTCTGCCTATTGAAGTGGAATTTCAGAAATTCTTCTAGAACTGACTGAACTGTCTCATTTCTTCATACTGCTTCAAGCTTCATCATGATCACTTCATCCATACTGTTTGTACAAGTCTGCCGGATATATTCAAGCAGCTCCATAACCAAAGTTGTAATTGATACATATTTTCCTCCTTTTCTTTATTAAGAACAAATTCTTAGTTTGTTACATATTTCCCTAGTTTGTTTTTGTTAGAATCCTATATATATGATATTAGGATCTGTTGGAAGTCCCACATTGTCTGCCTTATGTCATGTGGTTTGGTTTAAATACCTACTAGGCTATTTTACATATTGTTAATTCGTTTTATGTTGGAACCTTAACATGATATAAGAGTTAAAACCTAACTTCTTTCTAGTTGTTGTTTTGGGCTAAGAGTTGCCCTTTCGTTGTGGATCAAAAGTACTCTTTGCCTAATTCAGCAGGCTTCGTTGGAGGGGGCATATTGGAAGTTTTACATCGCCTGCCTCATGTCATGTGGTATGGTTTAAATACCTATTAGGTTACTTCACATATTGCCAATTGGTTTTATGTAGGAACCTTAATAGGATCAAATAATGATATTAGCTTCAATTAAAGTGATTTTATATTTATGTTCTTAGCCTAAAATAGGGAAAATGAATATTTTGTAATTATGTTCTTTCTCCTATAAATTGGATAGCTATGTTGTGGTCTAAATACACAAATTTCATCATTTGTCTTCTTGATTTCTTTGTTTTGAACATGGTATCTAGATCCTAACGAGAGAGAAACCCTAATCCACGACCCTATGACCCACTGCTTGTAGATGTAAATTTTTTTAGAAATCACGAATGTTTTCTAATTTCTGTATTTTTTATGGAAACAATGTTCATGCGAAAATATTGTTCCCAATGGCAGCACCAGAGTCACTCTTCACACCAAATTAAATGTACACATAAGAATTTTTTTTATGGGAATTTCTCTCCCCTCTCGTCTAATGGTTACCTCTAAATTTGACACTCAAATTTTTACCAGCCTTGTACTTGCATTTCTCCCTTCAGAGTTTTGGATGGTAAGACCTCTTAGGCTTCTCACCTTGAACATTGGCTTGTTGGATAGGGTTATGAGGTACATCTTACCCAAATAGAAGTTGTGGTCCTAGAGGCAAACTACCCTATGTGGAAAAAGGTTGATGCTTGGTAATGTTGTATCATCTATGCTACCATTCACCTATCTCTTTGTAATGCCTTTTGCACTCACAAAACTTGTCATGCAATTTGGACATAAGCAAAACAACCCTTTACAAATAGTTTTGGGTGACTTTACTAGGTATGTGAAGATCTCTTGACCATCATTATTGCATGTGAAGTTAAGGATTCTATGGTTACATATCTAGGTTTGTCCTTTATGATTTTAATGAATTGCTTCTCTATTACCACTCTTGTAGCAAAACTTGAAAATAGCAAAAGTTCTTCATGTTCCTCACAGGATATGTTCTACCCATAGATTATTCTCATATTCATGATTAGATAGTGAATGTTCCCACAAAAGCTCCCATGGATAGTTCTTGGGTGACTATTCTTCGTGTTCCTACTATTAGAATAATTATTAAGTTTATATATGTTAGAGTAATTATAGTTTGTTGGGAATTGCTTTCAGTTGTACCTAGTTCTGTGCCTGGAGTCTAGGGTAGTCTTTTGATCTTTCATCTTCCCATTATATCAACTTTCTATCATTATAAATAGAAGATCATAAAAGGGGTTTTTCAAGCCCTCCAAAATATATTTTCTCCCTGTTTTAAACTTTAGTTGGTGGTCAATCTCGCTCTGCTGAGCTCAGGCATCCTTGACACAATATTTGTTGTCGTTCGTTGCTGTCCGTTGTTGTTTTCACTGGCGACCACCGAATTTGAAGTGTCTCTCTGGGCGATAACCAACCGGGTACCGGGGGTTGATTGTTCCCCATGCGCCCAACTTTTGTTTGCTGCTGCTAGGTGTGTGACACCCATGCATTGCCTTCCACTTGGTAGAAATCCATTGCGCCACCACCATTGGTCTTGTCGAAACTTGCTATCTCCGTTTTGGTTGTTTAAACTTCATTCCGGTAAGGTCCAAAGTCATCCTAGTTGAAGGTTACCTTAGGGTTTTCGTGTACCTTTGTTATTTTCTTCTCCCCTGTTAGAAATGTCTACAGGAGTTGCTGTCTCATTCTCTAGAAGTTCTTCCATTACTTCTGAAAAACTAAATGGGAAAAATTTTCTCTTGGTCTGCATATGTTGAAATGTGGTTCCTTGGCCAAGATTATCATAACCACCTTGAACAAGATGGAAGCAATGTGCCTCCTGAGAAAGGTGAGCAATGGAAGTAGGTTGATTTTCAGTTGTGTGCCCTGTTGTGGCAGTCTGTTGAACCAAAATTATTAGGTACTCTTAGAGATTTTAAAACCTGTAACTCCTTTTGGAAGAAAGCTCAAAATATTTTTGCAAATGATATTCAACGCCTTTATGACTATGCAAATAGGCTTGCGTCTCTCAAACATACTGATCATGATATGGTATCTTTCATGACTGTAGCCTAATCTACCGTTGAAGAACTGAAGATGTTTTTGGTGGTGGAGTCTTTGGATGAGATCAAGAAGAAACTTGACAAATACTATATGGTGATGATCCTTCATGCGCTACATCCAAATTTTGATCATATTAGAGATCAACTTTTAATAGGTCATGAAGTCCCTTCGTTGGAAAGCCTAACCACATGACTCCTTCGAGTTCCAACACCTCAAAGCAAGGAAGTTCATGAACTTGTGGAACCTTCTGTCATGGTTTCCACACGAGGAAGAGGAGGACAAAATATTAGAGGTCATGGTGGTCGAGGACATCCTCAGTGCACATGCTGTAAAGGGATGGGTCACACTAAAGAAAATTGTTTCTCCTTGCATGGTTGTCCCAACAACATAGCCAATATCTATAAGGCTGAATCATTTGACTCCAAATTTTCTAATGAAGAATATCAAAAGTATCTGAGGTTAAAATCTAATAGCTTGGCACAAACATCTACAACTCCCAATACATCAACAACTTACATTTCCCAATCCATGGAAGGTCAAAATTCATGGATAATTGACTCAGGTGCTTTTGATTACATCTCTAGAAATACCTCCTTGTTCTCATCTCTTTCTTTTCAAAAAAACCATCATTTCATAACCTTGGCAAATAGCTCTAAAATTTTCTCACAGGGAGTCAGTCAAGTTTCTCTTTCTCCTTACCTAAATCTCAAATCTGTCCTTTTTGTTCCTCATTGTCCTCAATTTGATTTCATTAAGCCAGTTAACCAAAATGTTTAATTTTTCAATAACCTTTGATAACAAATCCTTTGTTATACAAGAGCGTGGTTCAGGGAGACGAATTAGAGAAGGATATGAAGCTGGAGGTTTATACCATTTTGGATCTAATTTACATGTATCCTGTGTTGCATCTCTAAGTCCTAAATTGTTACATGATCAGTTAGGTCATCCTCATTTGTCAAAATTAACAAAAATGTTCTCTAAGCTTAGTAGTCTCCAAACTTTAGAATGTGAGTCTTGTCGACTAGGAAAATATGTTAGATCTACCTTTCCTAAAAGGTTTTAATCAAGGTGTAATTGTAGTTTTTCTATTATCCATTATGATAATTGGGGACCAAGTTGTGTTTCATTCTTTGGTTTTAGGTATTTTGTTATGTTTATTGATGAATATTCGAGATGGGTTTATCTTATGAAAGATGGTGTTGAATTGTTACCTACATTCACATCCTTTTTTAATGAAGTTAAGAATAAGTTCGGTCAAGTAATTAAAACAATGCTAAAAGAGTACTTCTCATCTAATTTCTCTATCGTCTTAAGTTCATATGGTATATTGCATCAGTCTACTTGTCTTCACATATCACAACAAAATGTTATATCAGAAAGGAAAAATAGACACTTAGTTGAGATTGCTCGTACCCTTTTGCTTGGTGCTAACATTCTTGTCCATCATTGGGGAGATGCCATCCTAAGTGTCTGTTTTCTTATTAATAGGATGTCATCCTCCTCTCTCAATCATAAAACTCCTTTTTTCATTCTATTTATACTTTTCTTAGTTATCGCTGATTGTCGTCTTCCTATTCTTTTTTATCGTCAGTGTCTTCTATTATTATTTCCAAAAATGTGAATGAAGCAATGATGACAAACCATGATTGCAGAAATGCAGGCTCTTAACCATAGTAATACTTGGGAATTAGTTCCCCTTCCACCTGGGAAAAAGGCCGTTGGATGTCGATGGGTCTATACCATTAAAGTTGGTCCTACTGGTGAAGTCAATCGCCTCAAGGCATGATTAGTTGCAAAAGGATGCACTCAAATTTATGGCCTCGATTATAATGATGCTTTCTCTCAAATGACCAAGATGATTACAATTCGCCTCTTCTTTGCAAGGGCAGCAATTCGTCACTGGTCACTCGATTAATTGGATATCAAAAATGCTTTCTATATGGTGATCGTGAAGAAGTGTATATGGAGTAACCTCCTGGGTTTGTTGCTCAGGGGGAGTCTAGTAAGGTTTGTAAGTTGTGTCGTTTTCTCTTATGGCCTCGAGCAATCACCACGTGCTTGGTTTGATAAATTCAGCTTAGTTGTTCAAAAGTTTGGCTAAAATGCAATGAAACAGATCATTGAGTTTTTTATTGTAATACCTTTCTTGGGAAATGCATTTACCTAATATCTATGTTGATGATATAGTCATTACAGGAAGTGATGCTGCTGGAATATCTCAACAGAAGGAGTACTTGTGTAAATATTTTCAAACCAAAGATCTTGGGAGTCTAAAATATTTTTTAGGCATTGAAGTAGCTCAGACAAAAGATGGGGTTATAATCTCTCAAAGGAAGTACGCTCTTGATATCCTACAAGAAACAGATATGCTTGACTGTAGGCCAGTAGATGGTTCTATGGACCAAAATAAAAAAAAATTAAAGACAGAAGAAGGTGTATCATTCCCTGATCAAGAAAGATATAGGCGACTAGTTGGAAAACTAATTTATCTTACTATTACGAGGCCTGATCTATCTTTTGTAGTTGGAGTTGTTAGTTAGTTCATGTAGGCTCCATGTAGATGTATTGTGATAACCACACTGCTCTCCACATTGCGTTAAATCCAGTATTTTATGAGAGGACTTAACTCATAGAATTTGACTGTCATTTTATTCGGGAAAAATTGTTATCCAAGGAAATTTGTACTGAGTTTGTTGGGTCAAATGACCAACTTGCAGATATGTTGATCAAGTCTTTAAGGGGACCTCAGATTGAATTTATTTGTTCCAAACTTGGTACATACAATTTGTATGCTCTAGCTTAAAGGGAAGTATTAGAATAATTATTAAGTCTATATATGTTAGAGTAATTATAGTGTGTTGGGAACCTCTTTCAGCTGTCCCTAGTTCTGTGCCTAGAGTCTAGGGCAGCCTTTTGATCTTTTGTCTTCCCATTGTATCATCTTTCTATCATTATAAATAGAAGATCATAAGAGGGGTTTTTCAAGCCCTCCAAAATATATTTTCTCCCTATTTTAAACTTAAGTCCTACCAAAGCTTCATTTCAGTCCTTGCCTTCTCGTGGCCCTGTTAACTCGTTTGCATGTCATAATAACATTAAACCTTCACCGTGGAAGGGTGTCCAACAACATCCTTGGTGCAATCATTGTTACAATTCACGACACGCAATTGATAAGTATTGGATGTTACATGTCAACCTCCTCGCAATGCTCATGTCACTAGAGTTTTGTATCTCCTATTATAGCTTCTGCTTCATTGTAGCTTTTGGATCCAACCCCTTTACCTTCTTATGATGACTTTCTGAGATGGTTTGAAGATCATCAAGCCTTTGGTTCCACAACTATTATTACACATACAAGTAATTCTTTTGCTAGCTTCTCACACACTTTGGGCCCTTGGGTCCGTAATTTTGGGGCCACTGATTATATCACTAATAATAAATCCCTTTTTCTTCTCTTTCTACTTATGATAATTTACATTCTATTACCATGGTAAATGGTTTCCAAACACAATCCTACAATGTGGTATTGTCCACCCTTTTTCTTCTCTTTCTATTAAGAATATTATTTCTTTCACTAATGATTTAGTTTCCTTGCAAGATCAAAGAACATGGTATTGTCCACCCTTTTCCTCTATCTCCGCAACAAGCCTTCTATTGTTGGATAGGTGACAACATCTCTTTTGATTTATGCTTAGTAAGTAGAAACAATTAGTTCCTCATCTTTCTAAGTTAGAGCCTTTGTCTTGTGAGTTTTATTGATTGGGTAAGCATGTTCATTGTTCATTTTTTAGTCACACTATTAGTTGGGCTTCGTCCCCTTTTATTTTTGGTCATTTAGATGGTTGGGGTCCTAGTCTTATTTCCTTTAACATTAGGGTCAAAATATTGTTAATTTTATCGATAGTTTTTTTTTTCTATGTACATGGTTATATTTAATGAAAGATCATTCAAAATTAGTTTCTATTTTTCAATTATATTTCATGAAATCAACAATCAATTAGGTGTCTTATTTGAGCTTTACAAAGTGATAATGCATGTGAGTATTTGTCTAGACAATGTCAAACCTTTGTGGCATCAAACATCTTGTCCTCATACTCCTAATTGATTGCAAAAATAGACATCTTCTTAAGACCACTTAGACTTAGTATTGTCAAAATGGTAGTTTCAGATTACCCTAGGGCCAAGTGAAAAAATTGATAGCTTCGTTTGATTTATATTTTAAAGTCGACCATAATTTTTAGCTTAGTTTGACCTTATGTTAGGAAAACGGGCTAATAAATTAATTTTGGCCTTATTGAAAATTAAAAAAATAAAATTAATAATATGTCTATATAAAAGCAAGTGTTATTCACCTACTCTTGGCAAGTATTTTATTGCTGTTGATGTCACTTTCTTCAAAATTATTTCATTTGTTAAACCTAAATCATATTTATGTAAGAATTCTCTTTCCAAACCTACACTTGTCCTATTCCATTTTTGTCCAGCTGGCATTGTTGATTGACTCAAGAATCAATGTTGCAAAATGCTATACTTAGATCTATAGGTTGAATTATGGGGATACTTTTTCTCCAATTGCCAAAATGCCTTTGCGTACTACATTTCCTATCCATTGTTGTCATTCAAATAAATAATACTTTTTCTCATTAAATGTTTAAACTAAACTTAAATTATCTCTGAAATAGATCGACACTTTCCCTTTTCTTTCTCTTTAGTTTCAATGGCCGGTGGCAACAATGGCAATTGCAATGACGGCCAATGGTGTCAAGCGTTGAAATAGTGTAAAAATAGTTGAAAAGTGATGCGGTGAAGAGGGCAGATGGTGGAAATTAGAATAAAAGACGTTTTTCTAAAAAACGTTTTAGCACCAATGGACAATGGGTAGATTGGAAAGACACAAATCTTATTTATGCTTTAACTATCTTCATGTATATGGTAGAATATCATTAATAAAATCCCTGTGTCAACTACATGACGAGACTTGTGTTAGAGCATGTCTTGCAATAGTTGTTTAGCTAGGTTCGGATGACAACATTGCTTTAGAATTGCTTCTCAATTGTTGCATCAGCCTTGTTTGATTAGGTTGTCAGGTCACTAAGGTTGTGATTTGTGACCATTAAGGAAGGTCTGGAGAGGTACAATCCGTAGGCACCAACACAATAGCTCAATTATGATGTGTTGCTTCTTAGTGGTGAGACTCAGCGAAGACATTAGTGTAGTGGCATGAGTCTCATTTAAACTTGCTGTGATGTTGAGGGGTTTGTGGTCATTAAGAGATGAGGGACTGCATGAGTTAGTTTTTTTGGCGGCCTTCTTACCTCAGTAGGGGAACCATTTTTTCAAGCATTTTTAAATAATAGATCTTGACAAACTAAACTATTTATTGGGGATAGAGGTATCATAGTCCAAAAATAGAATACTCATATCCAAAAGGAAATATGCGCAAATATTTGGGGGACATTAAATTTTGAGATTGTCAACGTATCAATGGATCTCAATATCAAACTCCTACCAAATTACGGATAGCCTCTTACAGATCTTGTGAGGTATTGGTAGGAAAGTTGAACTACCTTACCCATTTGGAGATCACATTTGTAACAAGTGTTGCAAGTCATATCCTATGATCGTTTAGTAGATATATTTACTAAATCATTAAGCGATACTCATATTAACTATATATGTAACAACTTTGTACATATGACTTATGTATACTCTAGCTTGAAGGTGTGCACAACCCCTTAACCCCTTAACTCCATGTGATTGTAGACACTCTCAATCTCATGTAAGTCTCAATGAAACTTGTTGGAATTATTAATTAGTTGTACCTATCTTTGTACTTATGTCTTCTAGCTCACAATTTTGTCCCTTGACCTTTCATCAACTCAGTGTATATATTCTTATCATTATAAATAAGATATCACTTAGAGGTGTGATTAAGCCTTCTAAAAACTATTTTCTCTCTTTTATTTTATCTTAAGTAAACTCATGCTGTTTTGCTTGTGCCCGTGCTGAGTCTCAATATTGAGGAGCATAATATCATTACTGGGCTACTCTAGTGTTGCTTATGGGTCATATCTCTCTAGGGGTATTTGCTCATGCTCACCAATCACTACTATCTTAGTGATCATGCAACCTAGTCATGCAAGGCCTTTGTTACAAATGAGAAGTAGTATTGGAGGGACTCCGTCATCAAACTTGGATCAAATTGACACAACTCTTGCCATCCAATCACCATTGTGATATCCAGAGCCTAAGAGTGGGAGAAAGAGTTGGGCTATTAGATCTTTGGTTGGCCCAAAAGTTTGAGTTATAATACCACAAACTTTCCCTAACATGCGAAAGAGGTGCAATCATGTAGAAGAGAGAAACAAAAAACATAGAAGATTGAATCAAGAAATGTAGAAGATCGGTATGCTATTGTGAGTTATGAACTTCATCAATGATCGCCCTTGCACGAAGAGGAGATGCAAATCAAAGAAGGGGAAGAATATCTTAGTTGCATACCATCTTATGCTTCAACTTGTGATTTTGATTACCATGAACGTGAATATAGTATCAATCTCATTGATATTCTAATATTATCATATGATCCTAATACCATATCACCAAGCTTGTCATATATCTAAAGGATTCTAGTACTCTCTCTCAAGTTAGAGCATAGCATTAAATTTGTTACATATATGTAGTTAATCCAAGGACATTTAACATATTACTAAATGATCAGGAAAATTACTTACTACACTTGTTGTGAATGAGATCTTCGGAAGGGTATAGTTCAACTTTCCCTCCAATTGTTTGTAACTATGTAAGAGGATCCCCGAATTTAGTAGGAGTTTGACATTGGGATCCATTGGGGTATCGACTATCTTGGAATTTAACATTCTTGCTTCTTCCAAAATATCCACTTCCAAATTATCCACTGCATATTTTCTTTGGGATATATGATGATTCCATTTTTTTATTGTGTTATTTCTAAGATCGTTTGTTTAAAAATGCTTATAAAGCTGTTGTTTCACCTAGTGGGATGAGAAGGCCGCGAACTAACTAACTCATGTAGCCTCTTAGCTCCCTGCAGCTGTACATACCCTCCACCTCGCTAAGTCTCACAGCACTCATGTCCTCGTTGAGTCTCACAATTGAAAATCAAAATGTCATGATTGTGCTACTCTACTGTAGTGTAGGGATCATAACTCTACAGGGCTATTCCCTTATGCTCATCAATCACCACTATTTCAGCGACCCAATCACACATGGCCTTTGCTGCAATTCTAGAGGGATCCTTCCATGCAAAACTAGATCGCACCAACGAGGAGCTGTTGCACCACGTGCTCTGGCACAAGCTCTGCCATCCAATCAACACAGGGATTTCATTTATGACTCTTTACCATATATATTTGAACAAGTTTCAACACTGCTCATATGTTGTCAACACTCATCTTTATCAATCTCAACACATCTCTATTTCCATCTCTTTACTGTTTTAAACCAATGTTAAAATGACTTCAACCCCAATTCTTATTTGAACTCAATTGTGCCTTCTAAGTATGTTATTTATAGGAAATAGGAGTGAACTTGCAAGATTATTTGTTTAAATAGATTATTATTTTGTAACTAGGATAGAATATCTATTTGGTAACTTGGATGTTCTATTGACTTATTGTTTTGTAAACTAGGAAGGAATTACTGTATTGTAATTAAGATGAGGTGTTTTGTTGGATCTTACGATCCATGTCATGAACATCCAATTTACGATCCATGTCATGAACATCCAATTTACGATCCATGTTATGAACATCCTATTTATGATCCAGGTTATGAACCTCCGATTTATGATTCATACTTCGTTTTATGATTTTGCTTAAGATCCCTATTTTGATTACCTTGTTCATGTTATTAGCCTAAAATAGGGAAACTGAAAATTTTGTTAAATATGTTGCAATTATTCTCTCTCTCCTATAAATTGAATAGCTCTGATATGGCCTGAACACACAAAATTCATCTTATGCCTTCTCGTCTTCTCTCTTTTCAACAAATTTTTAGAATTTATTCTCAGTTTGTGTGTTGGATCTTCAATCTCTGTTGTTACCTGACTTTGTACAAGCTGCAATTGTCTCTTTCACCATCTCTATCTATACCTTGAATGCGTATCAATTCATTTTGTACTTATCTCAACTCATTTTGTACTTATCTCAACTGATCTTGAAAGATTTTGGCTTCACACTATCAATTCACACCGTCAATGAATCACCATATATTTTCTATGATAACCAATCATTTGACAATATTCCTAGTCCATATATAGAGAAGCTTCTCAAAGATCAATTCTGTTCTATTTATGTGGTTTTCTTGAGGCTGATATCCATTTTTATCTACTCTTTGACCGACATGATTGTATTTGCAGCCCACAGTAGACATCAAGACTGTGTTATCACAGTTGATGGACAGGTTGTCAAATTATGCTGCCTCTAGTACTGAAGTAAGTCTTATGCACCTTTTGTCAAAAAATAAGTTTCCATGTGTTATTGATATCATTTATGCCTCAGGTATTGCCCGAATTTCTGCAAGTGGAAGCATTTACCAAATTAAGCACAGCAATAAGCAGGGTAAGCCAGATTTCCTTCAGTTTGTAACTTTTATTGTGCTTATTTTGGAAAAACTGCAGAAAAGGATGTCCTGATGGACAATGAACGAAGTAAATGTGATGGTGTTGTCCAAATGCTGTTCCCCCTTCATGATCAATATTTTACCTTTGATAATTTAGTGCATGCAGTGGTACTTCTACCAATTCCTTTAGTATGGATTTCTGTACAAGCCTTTCTTCTCCTTGTTTCAAAATTTTTATGAATTCATATTTTTAGAAGTTGTACAAGTTGACTGTGCACTGTTAAAAGAATTTTGAATTAAAGGTTAATATTCATGGTTGTGTGAACCTGCTAAGTGAAACTTTCAAAGCTGAGGCTATATAGTAAGGTCATACTTGTTCTTTATTGGTGCATATATAATAAACCCATCACAAAATTCCATTAGATCCAATGGGCTTTACTTGATAGTTGATCTTCTGTGTAATCAGAAGTCCTTTACAACTTTGTATGAGCAAAACCAAATATTGATTATAGTCATTTGGTTTGATAGGGAAAAAAGTACTGAGAATGAAGGGAATGACATTCTTCTTTGAGCCTACTGAATACTAAATATACCTTTTATTTTGTGGACTGTGGATCTGCAATCCAAACCATATAACCTGTGCATTTAACTGCAGGTGATAGAAGCACAAGCCGACATGCCTATTGTGGGAGCAATAGCTTTGCATGTTTCTCTTCTTACATTTACTCTCCGTGTTCATCCGGATCGATTTGATTATGTGGATCAAGTACTGGTATGTTACTTTTCAAATATCACAGCCTCTTTTTGATCTTCTGTTATTTTGAAATGTGGTATTTGCATCTTAGCTAAGCTGCATCTCTTCTCGTTCAGGGATCATGTGTTAAGAAGCTTTCTGGAAAACCAAAGCTTGATGACAATAGAGCAACAAAGCAAGTCGTTGCACTTTTAAGTGCTCCACTTGATAAATACAATGATATTGTGACCGCCTTGACACTTTCTAATTATCCTCGTGTAATGGATCATCTTGATCATGAAACAAATAAGGTCATGGCCATGGTTATTATCCAAAGTATTATGAAGAATAACACGTGCATCTCTACTGCAGATAAGGTATATTACTTTGCATTTGGCTCAACATGATAACTTTATTTCTTTGTAACAGTGTTCAATATGCCTTTGCAGGTTGAAGTTTTATTTGAATTAATAAAAGGGCTTATAATGGACGTGGATGGAACAACTGTGGATGAGGTGTGCCTGAAAGTACTGTTAAATTATATTATCTTGGGATTTTGTTTACAAGGATACAATTGTTCTCTATTACGTGTTATTTTAAATTATTTAACATTTTTTTATGTCTAAGCAATAAATATTCTATTATTCCCTAGATTAATATATTATTTGCTCAAAATGAGCCCCTTTTTTTTTTCATCTTATCTGTAGGTTGATGAAGAAGATTTCAATGAGGAGCAAAATTCTGTTGCTCGTCTCGTCCACATGCTTCATAATGATGAACCAGAGGAAATGTTTAAGGTAAAACTAGTGTGTGGAGTCATATTGAATTCCTGTGGTGTTTCCTATTAAGTGCTTCATCTAACATGTGACTTATTGACCTTCAGATAATATGTACCGTAAAGAAGCATATTATGAGTGGAGGACCAAGGCGCTTACCTTTTACAGTTCCTTCCCTGATATTTTCTGCACTCAGGGTATCTTTTTAATTTCATGATGTTATTCTTTCAATTTGTATTATCTACACTATCTTTAACATGCTTCTGGAGTTGAATTTTGTTAAGTAACAAGAATATTATATTTGATTTGTAAGAGTTGTATTAATTATTACTAGGGTGGTTCAGGTGTGGGGTAGTTGTGGGGGCAATGCTTCTACATTCAAACCCTAGCTGTCTTAGTTGAGGATTTTGTTTAAGTGTGGGTTGTCTAAAGTGCACCCACTTTTTTTTTTTTTCTGGGATTGCCTAAAGTTTTCTCATGTTACATGTCCCCGTTTCAATCCCTGTCATTATTGTGCCAGAGTTCTTGTTTCGATCAGAAATCTCTCTAGAAGACTTGCCTTCCGGCTCATTCCTGTTGGTCATGTCACCATCGCCTTGAGATGATGTTTAGATCCACCTTATTAGGCACTATGTGCCACTTTTTATCATTGTTGCTGTTGTTTGGTTATGTTTTGTTCTTATATGTTTTGTTTGATCATGTTTTGACTCACTTGATTTTGTTTGACTCTCTTCATGGTTCTTATTGAGTGTTCCTTCTTTTTTAAATATCTTCCAGCATAGCTACTAGTGCATCTTCAACTATGTCTCCATTAAGCAATTTTGGTATTTTGCTTTGTTTGAAGATAATTGTCTTAATGGTAGAAATTATCTTCAGTTGGCCCAATTCATTAAATGTACAATTAGACTTAACCATATTGAAAGGGATGTCATAACCCCATATAACCTTAATTTTTAAATGAGATAATGATTATTTAAGGATCATAACATAGATGTGGGGTTCATAACTATGGAGATCAACCAGAATTACATGTTTTACTCTACTGCTTAAGAGATTTGGGATGATGACTCTTTTAGTTGCTGACTACTATGGGGTGCTAAATTGAACTAGACCAATATCATAATTTAAAGCATGAGAATAGTAGGGATGACATCACTCTAGCTTGATTTGTTGAAAGGTCTTGAATTTTAAGTTCTTGTCAGGATCAAATCTTCAATATAACCTTGTTAGGGATCATTCTTGACAAGGAAAGACTTTCTTCTCTTTTGGATGTCTTCTATATTACGTGAGATGAAGAGACTTAAAAAATGGTCATGATGAATGAGCTATTCATTGAAGGTGTTGCTTTATTTTTTGGAAAATCTTTCAAACCTGGAACATCCATTTTTGGGAATATGAAGTTCATCTCAAAAAGCAAGGAGGACCACTAGTGTTCTCATTATAAGAAATCTAGGCACACCAAGGAGACATGCTTTAAGCTTCATGTTAGGGCTCTCACATAGGAGAAGGCTCTGAACTGAAGGGACAATTTTTGAAGAAGCTCATCTGCAATTTCTAACTCTGAAGGGTTTGGTAAGGCCCTCTCTTTGTCTGTTGAAGATGGGGTCTCAACCCTTCGAGTTGAAAATGAATGCTTATTGACTCATGAAATCTCTCAGTAAGTCATGCACTATTACATGTTCTCTAATCATGACCGGTAAGATGTTTTATATCTTCTTTTAATGTATCTAAAACTTTATGTAAGGATTTTGGACTCTGGTGCAATTGATCATATGACTCCTTATTCTCCTTACCTGTCATCATATGTTTCTCCTTCTAGTAATCACATTATTGTTTTCAATGGGACCCATGTCCCAATATCTGGACATAGCAATATTTCTCATCATCTCTTAGAAGTTGTTTAGATTCGGTGAAAGAAAATGGAAATGAGTAGAAACTGAGATAAATTTATTTTTTATTAATATTTTTATTTATTATTTTAATTATTATGTAGTAATAAAAAACAAAAAAAAATTATTACTAAAATCATCTATATCTTCTTTCTTTTCAGTTGTTTCTTTGTTATCTAGTCTCCCTATTCGTGTTTGAGGATATGTTGCATTTTTAATGTTTTAGTTTATGAGGAATTAGACCCTAGAGTTGTTAAGTGCATATTCATTGTTATCATCCTCTAACTTAGAAGATTTATGCTTCTATGAATGTCACCTTTTCATGAATCCGCATCCTTTTATGAGCATCCTCAGCATCCTTTCATGAAGCTCGAGTCATTCTTTGTCCCTTTGTTGCAAGAAAATGAATCTTCACCTTCCCATACTGATAATGACCATGGTTCCTTGGTTCATCTTGCAAGGATATTTTTGAGGCTGCTTTTGGTGAGGGAATTATTGTTTTTGAGAAAGAATCAACACTAGGTGTTAGTCATCTAGAGGGTCTCTTTCAAATACAATATGAAAGGAGACACATGAAACATAACTTGGTCCAAGAACAATTCCAATTGTCTGATCTGGAAATAAGTGTTCATCATTTAAAACCTTTAGAATTTTTATTTGCATAATAACTGTTAGCCTAACCTTGATGACCTACCTATTGTTGTAGTCAATCTTATTTGTTTCTCTGATGAAGGAAGTTTTGCAGTAAATAAGGGCCAATATCAAAGACTCATAGGAAATCTCATTTACCTCATATAGTTTATGTTGTGAGTGTGGTTAGTCAAATCATGCTTAATCCAAGAGAGCAGAACATTCAAGCCGTAAATAAAATCCTTCAGTGTTTGAAGACAAGTCCAAGAAGGGGGTTGTTATTTAAGAAAGATGGAAAGTTAAATAGGGAGTTGTATGCTGATGTAGCTTTTGATGATTCTGTTACTGATAGGAGGTCCACCAAAGGATATTGTATGTTCCTAGGTGGAAACTTGGTGACTTGGAGAAATAAGAAACAAAATGTGGTTGTAAAGGGTCAGTGCAGAGGTTGAGTTTTGAGCTATGGCACAGAGGGGGGGTGTGAATTGTTATGGTTGAAAATTATTCTGAATGATCTCAAAGTGAAATATGCAGAACCTATGACTCTCTTTTGTGATAATAAATTTGTTATTATTATTGCTCACAATCTTGTCTAGCATAATAAGACCAAGAAGATACGGATTGATTGGCACTTCATCGAATAAAAACTGAATTGTGGCCTTGTAAATGTTTCCTACATCCCATCGAAACATCAGTTTGCGGACTTGTTTACGGAGAGACTTCCCTCAAATGGGTTTCTTGATCTTACATGCAAGGGAGGAATGATTGATATCCATTCACCAGTTCGAGGGGAGTGTTTAGTTATGAGAATATTTTGTTTAATTTACAAGACTTGTTTTAATTACTTTTAGTGTAGTTGAGTTGTTGTAAAGGATAGTTGAGGTGTTGGGTAGTTGAGGTGCTGTAATACTAGGTAGTTGGGGTTTCTAAAGTATTCTATAAATAAAACATCCTTGTACTATTTTGAATTAAGAAATAGAACTACAGTTTTCTTTGCTTCAATATCTTTTCGAGTATATATGAGAATAGTTTGAAAATTATAAAAATGGAGTTGCCTGGTCTGTCCATATTTCATAATAAAGCTACCAGTAGGATCCTTTGAAACCATGTACACCAGAGTTTGGGGACTAAGTATGCATGTGAAATAATAAATACTTCTCGGCTTCCACTCTTCCGTTTTATTAGCCCTTTAGCTTTTGAAGAATTCTGTATCACTTACAATATTTGTACTGTGGCATAAACTTCAACTTTAGATCTTGAGATTTTATATGTGATTTAATGGGTAAGCCTCATTATTTTTTAACCTTGTGGTGGCTTTAATGGTGACTAATAGTATTAATAGATTTATAAAAATCCAAAAAGTTTACTACTTCCAATTAGATACTTGATAGCTGGGGCAACAAGGTCTGAAAATATTTACTTGAACCCTATGCCAAACTGTATTGGGGGTTACTTGAGATTTGAGAATGATACTTACGAATGAATAACTTTTTTTTGCCTTTGTGAATCATACTTTGTTGCAGTTGATCAGGCAATTGCATGGGCAGGATGGAGATATTGTGGGAGAAGAAGTTCCTACAACACCAAAAAAAATATTCCAGCTTTTAAATGAGGTGATTTAAAATTTATAATCTTAGTGGAGTGGACGAGAATAATTACTCTGTTTATAAGTACAAGAGTACAACTCAAAATCATTTTTTATTAAACTGTCATGGAGTTATTTTATCAAACTACTGTATAGCATATATTAACGATGAAGTCATTATGATGTTATCTAAAGTTCTATGCACCATATATTGTTATCACCATTTGATGGACAAATAATAGTTTATTTTATTACAGATAATTGAAGCTCTTTCTTCTGTGTCATTTCCTGAACTGGCGTTAAGACTGTATCTGCAATGTGCTGAGGTATGCTTGACCCTCTAAACTTGAATTATCTAATCTGGTCACTTTCGCCTTTGTTTCTCTCTATATTTCCATGCAGCTCTGAGAAGACAAGAACAGGGGATTTGTAAACGAAATTGGGTCTGGACATGGATTCTCTGCCACCCAGAAAACATGTTCACAGGGCAATTTTTTCCCAATTAAATTGAAGGTTTAACACTTTAGTCCGAGTGGGGAATGATTTTTTAGGGCTATGCTCATGCTGGACTTGGCTATAATCACAACCATAATTTTTTTTAATATTTTCCTGATATTATATTACCTCTTTATCCTGATTAGGACATTTGTCATTTTGCGTTATTGTTTCAGTGTATTTTTTTTCTCACGTTTATTATTATTATCAGGCTGCTAATGACTGTGACCTTGAGCCTGTTGCTTATGAATTTTTCACTCAGGCATTTGTATTATATGAAGAAGAAATTGCGGTAACTATTACAAAAACAAGTACTTTAACACTTTCTTAATGACTAACATTAGGCTTTTACTAATATGACTGTTTATACTGGTTTTAGGACTCTAAAGCCCAGGTAACCGCAATACATTTAATTATCGGGTCTCTTCAGAGAATGAACGTCTTTGGTGTTGAGAACAGGGATACATTAACACACAAGGCAACAGGGGTATAGTACTGTTACTTGTTTTCAATTTTTTGATCGTTTGGAGCAGGAACATTGACAGGGATGAAAGGTGACGGGAAGGGGAAGGAATATCCCCTTCTTATTTGGGGGTTTAAAACTTTTTTGGATAGAAAGGGAATGCCGGGCAATCATTCAACTTCTGTTCCTAAGTTACAATAATAAGGCTAGGATTGAAATAGTAAATTTAGATTGAAATGTTACAATCATAATAAACCATTCTCTCCATCCCTTTCCTTTATATTTTATTCCGTTCCTGGCTTCCTCCTTCCCAAAACTTAACCATCCCAATTTAGTTTAAAATTCAGTATAAGCCGAGCAATTTGAGTTTTCCCAACCCAATGACCATTAGACAACTGGATTGTGGCAAATGTTATTAATCTTTCCATGTATTCACTCCAAACTTAACATGGGTTTCCATCTCTTTCTACAGTATTCAGCCAAACTTTTGAAGAAACCTGATCAGTGTCGAGCAGTTTATGCATGTTCTCATCTCTTTTGGGTTGATGATCAAGATGGTATTAAAGATGGAGAAAGGTATAATGTTTTCTGAAATAATTATCTCCTTCTAATAGATTCATGAAGTATTTATGACTCTGCATATTTGATGCACATGTTTAGAACTGCTTAAACTTTTGGCGTAGAATTTTACTGTATTCTGAAGAGTTTTAAACTAGTCATCTTTTTTACGAATTCTTTCTCTTGGGGTGGGGGTGTTGACTCTTTTTTATTACAGGGTATTGCTTTGCCTTAAGCGTGCTTTGAGGATTGCAAATGCTGCTCAACAAATGGCCAATGTAGCAAGGGGCAGCAGTGGTCCAGTAACATTATTTGTTGAAATACTGAACAAGTTTGTTCCTTTGCAATAAAACTGCTTGTTATACTATCTTGATGACTTTCTTACTGATGGATAAGTGGTTTCCAGGTACATATATTATTTTGAGAAAGGAAACCCGCAGATCACTAGCGCTACTATCCAGGGGCTTATAGAATTGATCATGACTGAGATGCAGAGTGACTCTGCATCAGCTATTCCTGCCTCAGATGCCTTTTTTACCAGCACATTGAGGTATATCCAATTTCAAAAAGAGAAAGGCGGTATACTAGGTGAAAAATATGACCCTATCAAGGTCCAAACCCCTGCCTAACATATCCAAGACGCCCAAATGTGCAGTTGTTCGAAAAACCAAGCATGTAGTTATCAGTGTTCAAAATTAGCTATAATATTACTTTCTTAGAGGATTAGTAGGAAGATATAATATTGCTTTCTTTAAGTACAATTGGCATGTGCAGATTAACGTTCAATTAAAACTGTATGAATTGAATGTTCATTACGCACTAACATGTTTGCTGTGGCATCAAGGTCATTTTAAAGCACGATTAGAATTTGCTGTTTGAACCATATAAATGGTATTTTCAAGTTCACTCATACAAGCCTTTGGAAGTTCCGATTCCTTCGAAAGCATTTTAACATTCCTAATTATGCTTTCTGTCGCACCTTAAAGCCCCAGCACGGATAAATTAGTAAAGCCGATGACCGGTTTCAAGAGTCCTGCAATATGCACCCAACTCAGGTGTGCTTTTGCCAATTTCATGGTATTTTATCTTACAATTAAGACAAAATCCGGTAATTTTTAACTGGCCAAAATAATAATATTGTGTTTGGAAATGAGATGTATAGATGGTAATTTATTTTTACAGAGAATTTAAAATTTATTTTGGACTCTAAAATGTTGTCCAAACTAAACACAGCTCTCCAGCTCCAGAGAGAGGAATATGGGGAAGGAAAAGGTTAGCAGCAGGCAACTGCCTGTTTGTCTCCTTTTAATTTCATGTCTCTAGATCACAAAGATTGAATAGGCTCCTTGCCTTTGGTTCATGTTTTCTTAAAAATGGAAACTGCTCTAATTTGCTTTTATAGAAGTTATTTTTAGGCTTTTATTCGTTAGAGAAAGTTACTTTAATTTTTAAGGAGAATCAAAAGACCAAATAAAGCTGGATCAAATGCTACCTTATCATTGTAGAAAAGAGAAATTCTAGTTAATTATTAATATCCTAGTAAGAGCAGGGAACGGCTAGTAACGCACCTCCAAACTGCAATTAAGATACAAGTTTGAATCTTGTCATGCATTCATCTCACCACATGGTTCCAGCTAGAATTACCGTAACCCCAGGGGCATGATGCCAAAAACACTGGAATGACGAACCAAAAACACTAATACCTTTCTCGGTTATATATGTACAAAATGGGTAACTGATCACTATCCAACTAAAAATTCTTTATTTTCAAGTCGTACTAATGTTTTCACGGCTGGCCTTTTTTATAAGAAGCAACTATAAAGACATAGTCCTAAATTCCTCGAGGGTCTTATTCTATTTTAGTACTCTTGCCTTTTCTTCAGTCAATAAGCCTAACTACCATATTTAATGTGCTGAAAATGTTATAAGAAAACTCTAAATAATTGACATTTGGTGGGTAGCAGTGTCAGCAGCAGTATCCCATGTCCTGGGATTAACGGTGCTTCGCAAATGGCAATATCAGCACTGAATTGTCTACAAGGTTGGCACGTAGCCCTTTTATCGATGATGATGACAAGCATAAATTAAGAAGGTGAAACCATGAAGCTTTATTTAATGAAAAAGAAGGGTCCAAGCATGTACCTATATTTGGTTAAAGGATGCTTTTTTGTCAAATTAAGAACGAATAAAGTTTAATAATGGACCGAAGATCTTGTCAAATTAAGAAAAAAATTGTAAATGTTGTAGCATTTCACTTAGGCTTTGAATTTTATCATGGGAGTCGTGTATATAAACAAAAAAACAGTTGTCGTATGCAATAAAAAATCATTTGGGCATGCTCTTAAAATAAACCACGCCTTGCCTCAATTCAAGTTGCAAATTGCAAATACCCTTCTAATTGGGAAATTGCAAATAAGTAATTCATCATCAATGGTGTTCTTGGTCACGCGTTTCATGCTGTAGACTAACCAATTGCTTGTAGATGCTTCCGGGTTTGACCATCAGCCTCTCATGGCTTCCCATTTCAGCAACCCTGCCATTTTGCAGCACTGCAATACTGTCTGCATCACGAACAGTTGATAGCCTGTGAGCTACCAAAATTGTTGTTCTACCTTCCATTAGTTTATCTAGAGCCTCTTGGACTAGCCTCTCTGATACCGTGTCTAGAGCACTTGTTGCTTCATCCAACAAAAGAATGGATGGATCTTTCAGAATAGCTCTAGCAATTGCAACTCTTTGTTTTTGTCCTCCTGACAACTGCACCCCTCTCTCACCCACCTCAGTTTCGTACCCTTCTGGCATTCTGCTGATGAATTCATGAGCATTTGCTGCTTTGGCTGCCTTCATTACCTCTATTTCTGATGCCTCCTCTTTTCCATACTTGATGTTTTCATAAACTGTGGTTGAGAACAAAGCGGGTTCTTGCTGAACCAATCCTATCCTCAGCCTTAAGGATCTCAGGTTTAGGCTTTTGATATCACATTCATCTATCAGAACTGATCCAGAATCAGGGTCATAAAATCTCATTACCAAAGCAATCACTGTGCTTTTCCCTGAACCACTTTGTCCCACCACTGCCAGACTCTTACCTGCTGAGACTTTGAGGTTTAAGTTCTGAAATATGGTGATGTCAGGTCTCATAGGGTACTTGAAGCTAACATTTCTAAACTCTATCTCTCCTTTGACATCAGTCACCATCTTTGAGTTAGGGTCGTTTGGGGTGATGGATGATCTCCTTTGGAGAAGGCCAAAAACTGATCCCAGTGCTTGTGATCCCTTCACAATGTCTGGTGTAAGAGCTAGTGTTTCTGCTATTGCCAGAGAAGTGATGATTAAGACCATGAAGGACTTCATGATGTCTCCAAAGTTTGACTCTTTCTTCTTGATTAAAACTGATGCATACCAAAGGCCAAGTGCATAGGAACAGAAAGCCAATAGCTGGGTTATGCCATAGCCAAAACCTGATATATGGCCCCGTAGAAGAGCTTGTCTGTTAGGTTTGTTCAATTCAGATGCAAACTGGATTGAGATTCGATCTTCGGCGCCAAAAGCAGCAACAGTTCGTATGTTGGAAATAGCTTCACGAGCCAAAGAAGTTGCTTTAGAGTAAGCATGGTTGTAATCTCCTCCAAACCCCTTCAGAAATAATTGCTGCAAAAATAATTTAACCTTAGCTATTTTTTATGTTGGTTATTCCCTGAGGAATGAACATGAATCACGCACTACAACATAGAAGATCAAATCATTCGTGAAGTGGTGTTATGAGGCTAACCTCAGTGATAGAAGCTCCTATGAGCAGGGGAAGACAGGCTACAACGACTGCTGTTAGTTTCCAACTCAACGTGAAGCCAATAACAAAAGCTGTGACAGTGAGAGCTACATTTTGCACAATGGTTGAGAGTCTATCAGCAAGAGCACTTCTTACTAATGTAGCATCCGCAGCTAGCATGGCACTTAGTGAGCCAGTGTTGTTCTCATCCTTATCAAACCATGCAACTTCATTGTTGAGAATAGCTGCAAGTTAAATTAATTACAATACTTAAGCTACACGAGAAAAAAAAAATGAGAGAACAAGTCAAAGTATAAAATTAAAATGGTTAGAGTTTCTCAGGCCAGAAAAGTTAATGCATGTGATTATAATAACAAAGCTTTTGCAGCCACGGAGTACCTGAGAACATAAATAAACGCACACGGGCAGTGAGACGCTCTCCCATCAATGTATAAAAGTAGTGTAGCAATAGATAAATAGGTATTGTAATAACAGCCACTCCAAGAAATATAAAAGCGACACGATCAACTTCTTGCTTGATTTTTGAACTCTGAGGAGAATAAAATGCAGTCAAGATGTGAGTGATTGCAAGTGCAAAGAGAGGGGCTTCCATTCCAGCCAATACTGCACCCACTGACCCAAGTATTGCATAGGGCCACTCTGGAGCATTCAGTTTCAGTAAATCCAAGATTGTTGGAGCTGAAGGAGTCTTTGATGGCAAGTGTTGATCACTTGATTGTAGTTCTCCTCTTGTGCCCAACATCAGCTGCTCCTCTAAGGTCAAGTTGTCTGAAGGTTCTCTAAAACTAGAATTTCTTGAACTTTCAGATCGAGATATTGATCTAGAGTTTGAGAGGTTTTGTGATGCCTGCAAACTTACCAGATTCACATACTCTCCATTGTTGGACATCATTTCCAAATGTGTTCCACTTTCAACCACCTGGCCGTTCTTCAACACAATAATTGTATCTACATCGCGTATGGTGGATAATCTATGTGCAACAACTATTGTTGTTCTGTTTGACATTATTTTTTCCAAAGCCTGTTGGACAATGAGTTCTGATTTAGCATCTAGAGCACTTGTGGCCTCGTCTAAAAGCAATACTTTTGGGTTTCTGAGCACTGCTCTTGCTATGGCAATTCTTTGTTTTTGCCCCCCTGAGAGTTGGGTGCCACCCTCTCCAACCTGAATTAAAAATATGTTTCTATCTCAACATAAATATGACTTTTATGAGGAGAGATAAACTTCATAACTTTTCTATGTTTAGTAGAACAAAGATATTATGAAGCTGTTGAAGGTAATTCACACAGTTCTACTGGTAAAAAGAATTTGTGAAATTGGAAGCAATTTTACCAGTATTTTCCATTTGTGGGTACTGCAAAACTAACCTGAGTTTGATAACCATCAGGTAATCCTTGAATAAAAGAATGAGCATTTGCAGCCATGGAAGCTTGTATGACTTTGTCCATGTCTGCATCTTCTTTCCCAAATAAAATATTTCCAGCTATTGTTGTTGCAAATAGTGCTGGTTCTTGACTAACCAAGCCCATCTGTTCTCTCAACCATTTCAATTGAAGATTCTTTAGGTCATATCCATCCAACAGGATCCTACCTAGTGAAAATTAATGCATTAACCTCTCCTCCTAAATATTGAACTGTACATTGACAAACAAAAGTGATTATACTAACTAACTAAATAAAAACGTGGGGTATGTTTGGCATAGGAGATTTTGGTCCCGACATTTTCTTCTTTCTCCCTCTCCTGCTGTGTTTCTATTCTATTTGTTCCCACTTCCCATAAAGGGCCATGGAAATTTCAAACGAAACCAACTCTAGATGCTAATATTAATTACCTGAAGTGGGGTCATAGAACCGTTGAATAAGTGAAACAATCGTGCTCTTTCCGGAACCACTGGGACCAACAACTGCTATAGTCTTGCCGGCACTCACTGAGAAGCTCAAATTTTCAAAGATCATATTGGATCTTGAGGGGTAAGCAAAGCAGACCTCAGAAAATTCAATTTCCCCAACAACTAGTGGCACAACAGTGCCATCATCCAACCTCTTAGAATTGGTTGAAGCGGACGCAATCATGTTCATGATATTGGCTGCAGCGGCACGCCCTTTAGCAATGGAACCAAGGCTTGGAGCAGCTTGACCAAGAGCACTTCAAAGGAGCAAAAGTCAAGTTTGTAATCCAGAACAAAATTATGTGAGTTATCATATGATCATAGCAGTTTTGATGGACTTACAATCCACTAAAGATGACATTGATAATTGTTGTAAACGCTTTTCCTCCATTTGTCTTGTGATGCCTCACAAGTATGCTAGCATACCACAGAAGCAATGCCCAAGCACAAAATAACAAGCCATATGTGAAGCCTACCCCAACTCCTTTTGCCAAACCACCCTTCTTTCCCAACTTCAGAGCTTTATCAAGAGATTTTGAGTATGCACCAATTGCTTTCTCTTCTCCTACAAACGAGTAAACAGTACGCACTTGAGAAATCACCTGATCCACCCAAACATGTGGAAAGAAAAAGATGTGTTATGCAAGGCATCGTTAAGAATAAAATACCAATCTAACAGTTGAACTAGCCTTTGAACAAAATCTCAATTCACAAATAGGTTTATTTACCTCTTCTGCAACCTTCCCAGCCTCAGCATAAGCTGCTTCACCCTTTTCTGATAAAGTAGACATAATTATTGTATAAGCTCCCCCAGCTACAGCTATTAGTGGAACCACAGCCAAGGTGAGTAGTGTGAGCTGCCACACTGAGGTAAATCCAATGGCAAATCCAACAATGAATTGAGAAAGGTAACGAATGGCATGGCCTGTCTGCATTGAGCACAATGAACAAGAGCATTTCATCAACTACTGAACCATCCTCAACAATTCTTAAAACAACACATCTTCTTTGACTATGTCACACACCTTGTCACCAATGGCATCTTGTACCAGTATTGCATCACTTGAGATGTGAAAAATGATATTAGCATCCCTGGCTTCATTGTCAAAGAAATTAATATCCTTCTTCAGCACTGCCTGCAAATATTTCAAACGCAAACGTGCCGTTTGCCTCTCCCCTGTTTGCATCCAGAATGCAACACCTGAAAAATAATAGTAAACAGTGATTATGTACTGAGTATATATGGTTATTGTTGTAAAAGGGTTGTCGAAGAACACCCAACACCACAGAGACATACGGTAGATGAGTCACATCTGTTATATATCCTTCATTAGGGGCATTACTTCGAAAGAAAGAAATGAAGTCCAAGTTATAAGATGTACCCATCCAAGCAGATACCAGAACAACTCCTCCAAGGTAGACCAAATACAAAGCATGCTGCAATGAGGAAAGAAACCGACATTCACTTCATCACATATACACATAAAAAAAATAAAAAAAATACAACTCTAACACAAACACGTTACTGTCTAATGGTTTATAATGATGCACGAAATAGCACCTCAGAAACTCGTGAGGACAATTTGTGAGGGTCATTAGAAAGATGTCCCAAAGAGTCAATCATGCGACCAAACAAAATGAAGAAAACAGGAAGCGCAGCACCATGGAGACATGAACCGGCACTTCCAAGGAACATTAAGACATAGTCAGTTAAATCAGCGGTAGCAAACAAGCCAAAAAAGGACACACTCTCAATTTTGGTTTGTTGGTCCGGTTTGGATGGCACGCCTTGTTCAGGAACTAGTTCCAGTTCTGCCATTGAGTTTGAATTTGGTTTCCCAGTTGAAGATGAAGATAGAAAGATGATCGAAAAAGAAAAGGTGTTGTGTGTTATATGTTAAAGTAAGTAAATAATAATATAGGGACTAGAAGAAGAGAGTGCTCGTGAGGTACGGTTGGTGTAGTAGAGTCTATTCCCGCCAATAAATATGAAGTAGTTAAGGTTAACTATGCCAACGATTTCTTCGGTTCCATAACTATATTACTGGAAAATATTGCATGGGATGATGAATAGTTAAGGATGTGAAGTGGAAGAGATCACGTTAGTTATTAAGCCAACAACCTCTGTGTCGATTCTGTGGTTCTAAGAGCACCATGTTTGGCCATGTTACCTGTCAGTCCATGAGCCCATGCTTTCTGTGCAACATGAGGTTCATAATTCCAAATGGTCATCCCTTTTAATGTTTTTAATCCAAAGTAGTAGGTGTAACCTTCCAACAAATAAACATAATGAGATTGAGATGTTAACAAATGTTCCGATCATACACTTTTTATTAAAAGACAAAATTAAATATTTTCATCACTACTACTACTATTACTATTATTATTATTATTATTATTTTTCAAAATAAATTTAAATCGATTAATTCACTTAAAAATTCAAAAAATAAGATAAATTAAACTAAAATTTAATTTAACATAGAATTAGATATTTTTAAATCAGGATTTATATCACCTTATATCAATCTATTTTATAAAATAATAATATTTTTTATATAATATTATAAACTTATTTGATAAGAGATTTAATTATTTTAAAAATAAATATAAAAATAAAAATAAATCTTTAATTTGTATTTATTTAATGTTCTTATTTATTATTTTAGATTATTAAATTATTAAAAAATAATTATGATATCAGAAAAAATAAATTTTTATTTTTTATTTTATGGTTGAAAATATATATTTTTTTATAATTTATTTATTAAATTATTATATAAAATAAAAATTAATTTTATTAGTATAATATAAATTTTAAAATTATATTTTTAATTTTTATTTAAATATTTTTTAATTAATTATTTTATTATAGATATAATAATAATATTTTAAATTTTTAATTCGATTAAAATGAATCTATTAATTTATATTAACATAAAATTTAGGTGAAAGATTATGATTTGTTTTAAAAATACGAGGGAGATTGAATTATATGGACAAGATTATCCGGGATCGCTTTTCAATCAAGTGTGAGACTAAGTGCCTAACTCGTATGATACATTGAATATTATATAAATTTTCTATAAAGAATGTTACTGACTTTTCTCTCTAATTAGCTCAAACTTTGTTGGTCACATAGGGTTTGACTTGAAGAGCCAGTTTAGTGTATTCATATCTAGTTGCCAAACATTAATGTTCCACAACTTTGTAGCTATCTTATATGTTACACCCTCTTAGCTTCTATATGTGGATAATCTACACTTCAATCTTTAGCTTTCGTACATAACGTAAATCACTTAAATAAATTTTAATACTTTAAGATACTAATTTCTGAATTTTTCATTTTATGGTTGGTCCTTTATGTATTTAATTATTTTGTTTACTAATGTATAAAACACCTCAGATTTCATAAAGAAGCATTAAAACACACTTCGTTTACATTTAGTTTACTTGTCATTGTCTTTTGTTTTGATAAACCCTGTTTAGCAATTATTTTTATTAAATTGATCAATACTATTAATAATTAATTAAATATGGTTTTTAATAAGTTCGATTAAATTGATCAATCACTATTAATAATCAATTAAATATGATTTTTAATCAATTAAGTGCACACATGTGGTTTTAAATATATATAGTCAAATAATAAATCCATATTAGGTTAAGATTAAATCAGGTCAAAATAATCCAGGTTTAATTTGAACTCAAAGTTTAAGTAACCCATTTTATTATATCTACTTATTACTCTTTTAGCATATTTATGTGTCTGGTTGATTTTCCATAGATTTGAGATTTCCAAAATTGGGTTTTAAGCTTGAAATTTTGAAGGCGATATGTTTAGCAATTGAAGAGAGTAGAGTTAGCAATTACCTTATTTTATCATGTTGGGCTCTTAAATGAAAACATGAAAGTCTACTAAATTTGGCAATTGCTATGCACTCTCGTCATTTTCTTAACTTCATATCTCAGGTCAAATACCTAAAATATATTTCTTATAATTTTGTTTTGGCTCTTGCTTTCTGTACCTTATAATATCTTTATCCATCTTCATATCCCAAGTCAAATATTTAAAATACTCTTCTCCTAATTTTGTTTTTTTTACCGTAACTTCTTCTTTTTCTATTTATGTACAACTTCTCCAACTCCATCCCTTGGCACTTTCAACTTTTGGATATTTGATTTTCTTTTATTGTCACCTCTATTTAAGGTCTTTTCTAATAATTAAAGGTAAATAATCGTTAATTTTATATATGAATTATATGTTCCTACGTTCAAATTGCACAAACAAACTCAAATTGTTCAATTTGGAACAATGTCACACAAATTATGTTGAAATCTGGAACACCTTATACCGAATGTATTTCCAGATTGACTTTTTTAGAAATACATTTTGAAACACCTATTTTTGAAATATTGTTATGGAGAATGAGATGCATTTTTGGAAATCAATTCTGGAAAGATAAATTCGGAATGTATTTTCAGACAATCAATTTTGGAAATATATTCTAAGAAGTGCGTTCTAAAATATATTTCCAAAATTGATTTTTTGGAAATTCATTCCAAACTTGATTTTCTGAAAATGAATTTTGGAAAGTGCATTCTAGAATTGATTTTCCAGAAATGTATTCCGGATTGGTGGATCCGGAATATATTTTCGGAATGAAAATTTCATAAATATATTCTAGATCCACCAATTTGAAATGTATTTTTGGAAAATTAATTCTAAAAATATATTCTAGAAAGTACTTTGGGACACATGTTTTTCGAAAAAAAAATTCAATTTTTCTCACTCCCTACAATGTGTTTCCGACCATGCAAGAATCTTGTACATGTAAAAATTTGATACAATAAATAAAAAAAAAAATATATATATATATATATATATATATATATATATATATATATATATATATATATATAGTCATTGAACAAGATAAAAAATAAACACTGATGGAAAATGAATAAGTGTAAAAGTAAAATAATGTTTAATTTAATTATAGGGTATAAGCAATAACCATAAATTTGTGATCAAAATTAAATAAAGATTATTTTAACCTGATTCGTTGAGGCATGATATAGGCATGATATACGTCTTTTTAACTTAAGCTAAACTATAAATTAATGAGTTATCATATTTTATAGAATGATAATTATTTTTTAAATAAAAATAATATTATTTTATATATATATATATATATATATATATATATATATATATATATAATATACATTAATTTGATAAGAAATTAATTTATTATAGGAGTATCTTAGAGTAAATTTCTTATAAAAACTTATCTAATTAAAATTAGTTATTATATTTTAAACATTAAACCATTATATTTTAAATAAAAAATAATTTTATTAATATAATTAAAAATTTAAAAGTATAAATTTTTTATAATCATTTGATGAGTTAACATGTTGGTCAACTAAGTTGAGTAGCGCATTTTGAAAGTTCTTCGTATGATTTAAGTTTTAGATTCGTTTTTCCAAAAATATTTCATAATAAATTTTTTAGAAATATTCTAAATTGACCTACACTTTTTGAAACTAGTTTCAGAAAACTCACTTCGCTTCCGAAGAGTTTTTACAAATGTTATTCCATAATATTTTTACAGAAGCTTATTCTAAAAAGTTTTTAGAATAGTAAATTCAATTTATTTAAGTACAATATTATTATTATTTTTTTCAGAAGAATACGATGCGTAAAAGAAAAAACTTCTTTCATGGACATTGACCTCTACTTGGGCCTCTATTTTTTCAGGTTTTTATTTTTTTTCTTTATCTTCTGATATACATAATTTTAAGAGCATATGAAAATTTATTTGGAAGCTTTATCTAAAAGTGAAACATGAAATTACTAAATTTCCGGTATGAGTGACAGGTATATCTAAAACTATATATTCTTAATATTTTTTAACAACATCCACAAGACTTAGTTGTCAATGGATAGTGGAAAGAAAAAAGAAAAAAAAAAAGTTAGAAAGTGACAACACGAATAAACCCTATCCTTTTCGATTACTTCTTTGATTCTTATATGTATAGTGGCTTCCACGTTAAAGATTATATAAAATAATTGATTTTTAATAATAGGAGACACATTTTTTATTCAATGATAGTATAATAAAGGAGTCGATGATTTATTTAATTCAAACTAAATTCTTTCGTTTTTAAATAATTTTTCGAGTTCAAATTTTGTAAATAAATATAAATGTAATTAAGAGAGAATATCTTATTAAATTTTACTATGTTTTAAAAAATAATCATAAAAAAGTTGATAAATAATTCGTATATGGTTATTTAAAATTGTAATAGACCTATAAATTATAACAAATATATATTTTTAAAAATTGGATTTTAATTTATTATATTATCTAAAGTTCGTAAAATTGTTTAATTAGTCCATTTAATCTCTTTTCATTTCTAGCCTATTAAAGATAGTTTAGTTACCCTTCTTCAACATAATGAGAATTTCAGCCTACCTTACGTTATTTTATTAATTGAGTTTATTATTATATTTATATTAATATATATATATATATATATATATATATATATATATTGATATTTTTTTATTCATAGAAATAAATACATTGTTACTATTATATATTATAATACAATATTCTTTTTTTTATTATCATTTTAAAATATTAATAAATATATTTAATAACTTAATTTTTATTTAATTAATACAAAATAATAAAAATTTTAATTAGTAATAATTATTAATATTTTAAAATATAATTATTTAATTAAAATAAAATTTGATATATAATAAATAAAAATAATAAATTTAGACAGTACGAGGTAACAAAATTTAATAAAGATAAATTAAAAATAAAACAATATTAAGTATTATTAAAATCTATGTATAATATTTAAAAAAATAAAGAGAAAAAACTTTGAATTTTTTAAATTAGTTAATGAGATTAAGAAAATCAAATTGGTTAAAAAGATCAAATAGATGTGAAGGAGTAAAATATGAGAAAATGATAATAATATATTTAATTGATAAATTAAGTTGATTAAAAAAGAAAAAAGAGTGAACAGTAAAAAAATGAAATAGATAAAAAATAAAAAATATATTTAAAATTTATTAATATTTATAATTTAGATTTAAATATAAAATCAAGATAGAAACATAAGATATTGTATTACATTAAATTATATGGACAACTTTAAAATATTTCATTATATTTTATTAAATTAATACTAGTATGTTTATTTATGTATTACATACGATAAACATTTGCCCTCATATGTATAAATTATAATTATTCATAATAATTAAATATTTTTAATTTATAAATTACATTATAACTAGTGAATTAATCCTACAAATCACATTTCAAATTTACTTCGTAACTTTTATGATTTAATTAGTTATCATAAAACCAATTTTGTTTGAACAAATTGATCATGTGAACCATTTCATTACATAATTCTCTCTTTATTTTTCTTTCTTTACATTTTTTTAAGTAAATTTCCCCTTTCAAATGTTATATATTATTATATAGAGGAATACTAATGACGTATTATATATGTTAAATGTTCTCTTTTCAATATACTCTGCACTACTAATTAAATTTATACATATTTACTAGTTTGATAATTAGATCCATCAAATCAGAAATAAAATTTAAGTGTTTAAAATATTTAAACATTGTGTGCTTTAACACTGCGTTATAATCTTTATATTTAAAAATTCTACATTTTGGTTTCTATTAAAATGTCTTCATATAGTTTAGTCTTTTTTACTAGTTTTCTAACGATATAAAATAAAGGAAAATATTGATTTTATATAAAAATTTAATTATATAGAAAATAAAACCTATATCACATATTTTCTGCATAAGGACTATATATCAAATGATGAATTAAATCACTCTATATATCTAATAGGAAAATTAGAAAATGATGAATTAATATCATCACTTCTTCATATTTCTATATAATTAAGATGTGTAGGACAATGACATTTCATGAAGAGAAAATACAGAGAGAGATTCATGATATATAATTGATGTAATTAATAGAACACACTACAAAGAAATTAACTTCATTCATTCTTATGCGCCCCAAATTCAAAAACATTGATGGTGCACACAAACAAAACACGTCAATCCTGATTAGAACAAGAACAAGGACAACAACTTCGTCTTTAATTTGTTTCTGCATTGCAACTAAGCTTTGATCTTCTCATGCAAAACTTTGGCACTGGCAAACTGCTTGGTGGTGGTGACAAATTGAACACCCAACTTGAAAAATCCACGTTTTCGGTGCCAAAACCAAATCCTTTCCCAGTCATTGCCGGTGATCTAAACGACGACGTATAAACCACAGGAGTAGTATGAAGCACTTCCTCTCTCATGGTTTGTTTTGATTTTCTATTGGAAATTTCTTTGCTTCTGTGTTTTCCACTGTTCCTCACCACACTTGGAGAAACTGAGGGTAAAGGAAGTAGTGGCGGTTGCTGGTTTTGGTGATGATAGTAAAATGAAGAAGACAACGCAAATGGATAAGAAGGAGGAAGATTCATGAGACCTGCATAGTTTCCAACATTGTCACAAGGATTTGACATGAACTTGCTTCTAGTGTTCTTCTTCTGGATTTTCATTCTGTTTTGCTTGTTGGGAGCAATAACTCTTTGTTCATCTTGGTGATGAGGTTTCAAAACACCATTCATTTTTTATGCTCCAACCAAACAAGGTAACGTAGAACTATTATACGTGACAAAAATAACTTTAAAGTGGTGCTTCAGAAAAATAGCTTCTCTTCATTTGGAGTTGATGTCACTTTTTTTTAAACTTAAGTCATTTTTAAAAAGAAAATTGTGAGGGAATAAGATGAAGAACACTGAGATTGAAACAACATGGATAGAGATGAAAGCAAAACAAGATTATTACTTGACCTACAAGAAAATGAAAATAAGATGAAGAGAACAATTCTTCACTTGACCTTACATATAAGAAAAGATAGTAAACGTAAAATGGAGATTTTGATCCCACGAAATGAATCTGTGCATGCCATGACTCCACGTTCATTAGGACCTGTTTGGTTTTATATACCTGGAAGCAAAACTATGGAGTTCACTTGAATTTTCTTTTTGCACAGTGCATAATTTAATGTAACGTGGTGTATAAATTAATTAATATTTTGGAATTCTTAAAAGGAAGTCACCGTTTGCTGCGGTCGGTTACCGGAAAAGAATAGTGTAGGACGGTGACCGCCAGAGTCTTGAGTGCCGTTGGATTGTGTCCTTAGGAATAGCCGTTCAGATGATCATGACCGTTGATCGATTTCTTGGACTTTCTCAATGAAATATTAACTTCTTTAGAGTGTGTGGACGTCTTTGTACGTTAATTATCTATCATACGTACACAGTGAGAATATAAACATTATATATTTTTAGACGATTTTCAATATAATTATTATAAGTTTAAAAGTTATTAAATACGACATTTAATATAATAGATAGCAGTAGTGCAATCTTTTTACTAAACATGCATTTGATTAAATTATTTTGTTAATAATGGTAATATAGATAAAGAGGATCTTAATTTTTTATTACTTTGAGTTGAGGTAGAAATTGGATAATTTTTTAAAATATTAAAAATTTATTTATGTAAGTTTTTCTTTTCAGTATATAAATATATGAGTCTGTAGATTATATATATATTTTTTTAATTTAGTAAGTCGCATTTTAATTATGACAGATAAAAATCTTAAAATAAATAATATCTCGTGAAATTAATTTTAACGATGATATCATATCGAGAAAATAAATATTTGTTTTGTATTAATTAAATTTATAATAAGAGGATGTTAGATGGGTAAGTTATATTATAATTTCATAATTTATAAATATCTTTTAATGCTGAATTATACTTTAGATTTACAATGGAAAATTTAACTAAGATTATTTTAACGATTAATAATTTCTTTGGAAGATAATAAAAATTCAATTTAGAGTAAAAAAATTGGCCAATTTAAGAGAATCAAATTGACACAAATAATTTGAGATGCTTAAATTTACTACAATTGCAGAAAAAAATAATGAATGTATCTTCAAATGAAAGAAAATAAATAATATTAAAAAAAGTCTAATTAGAAACTGTCAATCTTATTTACTTTAGTTAGTTTTTTTTATCTTAAAATAATTACTATTCTAATTTTAGTATAATGAAAGACATTTATATGATTAATCAACGTATAAATATGTATCTTATCATCAAAAAATATATAAAAAAGTAAACACATTTTTAGTAAACCTATTTTAACAGTTGTACTCTTGAGTAAAAGTTTAATTAGAGATGCTATGAATTTCTTTGAATATATATATATATATATATATATATATATATATATATATATATATATATATATATATATATATATATATATATATAATTTATAGTATTAATCATCAATATCACGTGGCTTTGAGTTAGGACGGTGCCTTTGCCCCCTATTCGTAGGCCACACGGTTCCTACACTTTGATGCTGTCTACCACTTACTCTTTTCAAACTCTAACCTAACACTTCCTTTCACTGCAATGCAACCCTAAACAAAGCCCCTCAAAATAATTCATAATCTCTCTGTATTAACCAATCATATTAATTTTCAACTGACATATAAAACTTCATTAAATATTTTATTAGCAGAATGATATGAGATTAGATAAAATAAATAAATAATGAACTAAAAATAATTAAATCCTTTAAAAATATAAAATTTTAATTTTAATAAAATACTTATGAAAATTTTATTTGTATTTATTTTTATTACTACTTTATAATAAATTCATAAGAGTCAATTAGTTAAAGATGATATGAAATAATAATAATATAATTGAAAAAAAAAACAGTTAGTGTGATCTTAAAATTTATATATAAACTAAAACAAAAGTCTTTTAGAAACGGACAATTGAAAGGAACCAAAAAGGGTAAATCTGTCCATCGAAAATATCAAGTTAAGATAATTTATTTTTTATATCTTATTGATAATTGGTTTGTTTTTTTGTTTTTTTATCAAACAAAGATATTTTTCTCTTTTTATTTTATACATTAAAGTAACAGTAAACTACCATTATGAAAGTATGAATATTTTGAAATTAAGAAAAATTTAAACAAGTCTTTGAAAAATTTAACTCTTTTATTTAAATTTTTAAATTTAATTATGTACTATCATCTTAATTATTAAACATATGTTATTATTTTATGTTGTAATTTTTTAAAATATTAAACTAGAGTGTGATAAATTACACTTTCAAATTAAAGATGTCAAAAAATTTCTGAAATTCAAATATTCATATAACAGTATTAATTATATAGGGACTAAAATAGTAATTTAGTCGTAAAGTAAATTGAGGATTTTAAAATAGTCCAATCCAAATAATAAACACATGGCATGAACTTCTTTATAGTTATGAGTTTGATGGTTCAACGTGGTCCTTTTCATTATTGTAGTGGTTGGCCCTCATGGTTCATTCTATTAAGCTTATGGGATTGTTCCTTAAAGGATCTTCACGTGATAAATGAAAATATTTAAATATTAAAAGTTTTAAAAAATAAAAGTAGATAAAATTTAAAGTTTTACACGTTAAGTAAAAAAAATTATAAATAGAAACCTTAATCATTAAAATTTTATTTATATAAAATCATAATCTCTCTACAACTAATTTGTTTTAGTTTTCTCATTCTCCTTTTCATTTTTTTTTCATATCCAAACATTAGTTCTCTTGGAATAGCCAAAATTATAATTTTTATTTGAGTAAGTTTCTTTTTCCAATTTGTAGATTATCTTGCATGTAAATTTAAGGGATTTATATTGTGTTTGATACAAGTTAAGTTAGCTATTTTTCAATATTTATAGTATTCAAGGTTAGAAGATCTAAATTGTGAAGACAACTTTGTCACATTGTTTGAATTGAAAAAAATTGAATTATACAATTGTATCTATTTATTGTATGTTGATTTTAATTAAGTTTGAATGAGTTGGTAATTAGTTTCTATGATATTTAATATTTTACATTATTATTATACTGCCCTTATATTTAATTTGGTGGATTGGTTTTCAAGTTGGAAGGAATGACTTGGATTGAATTTGATTGGTACTTTGAAAATAAGGTATTTGATAAATTATGCACTTTTTATATTGTGATAATTATGTTCAATAGATTTAATTTTGCTCAATGGTAAAAATAATAAATTCTTATAACTTTAAATGCTTTAAAAAGTGTTTTTAATTGAATAAAATTAATTGTTATATATCATTGTATTTAGATTGTTAAATTAAATACTTAACTATTTAAATGATTTTTTTAATTATGAGATGTGTATGTTATTCCTTTATGTAATTATGATGGTGTATTGTAATGTGAGAAATGACAAGAAATTATTCTTATATAATGTGTACCAATATTGAATTGAGAATTTAATAAGAGATTATCCCAATTTTACATATCACTTACATAACATAAATAAATGACTCAAGTAGTGAGAGATGATAAATATTCTTCTTACTTGATATAGGTGTGTACTCACTATTAGCATATCAATATTAGGAATTTACTATACTCACACAAGATATATATATATATATATATATATATATATATATATATATATATATATATATATCATTGATAATAGAACCTTAATGTTAAACACTTGGAGGAAGTTGTGGTATGATAGGTACATAATTTTTTAGTTTAATGTAATATCTAGTCTTCTGAAAGTCATATATAGAATTTGTGTGATATGAATATGGCCTTATATAGATATGATGTGATATCTAAATGACATCAATCAAATGATGTACCAACTTTCAAATGAATTTGTGTAGCATTAATATACTTAGAAATGTATATATTATTTTTCTCATAGCAAATTCAAGTTTTTAAATGTTTTTTTTGTTTGTTAGCTTTAAAGTGTAATGATTATATGTTTACGGTAGTAGATGATATAGGTATTAGACAGAAATAATCCTAAATAGAGATGAAGCTAAAAAATTAGTTTTAGGAGTTAGTCCAAACAAATATTTTTTTGGAGGGTTATTATATATTTTCTTAATAAAATTTTAAAATATTTTTTTTACCATGGTTCCCGCCAGTCCCCCTTCCCTCTGCCATAGGATTTTAGATTTTTTTTTTGTAAATTTATATTTTGTTATATTATATATATAATACACATTTTTCTACGAAGAAGAAATTTATATTTTGAATTACTTTGTGTTTTTGAATTTTATATTTATGGTAGATATATTTTGGGGTGATTACATAACCTATATTTTAAAATGAACCAATTTTTTTATCTATTTGATTTTATGTTAGATTAATGAATCAATTTCAACTTGATTGAAAATAAAAAAAATACTATAACATGTTTATATAAAAATTATTTATCCCAAAAATTAATTAGAAAATAATTTTAACTAATGATATAATCAGTATATTATAAGAGAATGAATGGTGAAAAATGAAAAGTAGGTCTCTAGTCTGTTATTGTTGGATCAATCAAGTGAATATTTTCTTAAATTAAATAGTTTATAATACATGTGTATATTTAAATGAAATAATATAACTTTAACTTTTAGTTATCAAATAATATTTATTTTATAAAACGAGTCTATCCATGAGTTTATGGGTTGACCATACTTATGTTCATTTAGGCTACTATCTAAATAGGTAATATCAAATTGACTTAAATTCAATTTAGGTTACCATTATTTTTCCTAACCTAGCCTATTTATTAGGTTCTTCGATGCTCTTTAGAAAACTATTATATATAACCTAGCCTATATATATATATATATATATATATATATATATATATATATATATATATATATATATACCCCTCTCAATCTATCAAAACATACTTTAAGAATAAAATCATAAAAGATTGAAGTCTAAAGCAAACTATACCTCATACTTAGTGATAGACATGCTTTATCATAAAGGTTATGACACTCTTGTTTCTAGATGAAATGATAACAAACATAATATTTTTGTATGCTTATAAGTTTCGCATCGCTTAGGAATTAAGGTTAAGGGTAATTTATAAACTAAAGGACCTTAATGATATTACCATAGCAGACATGTGACTAAGACACTCTTATTCCTAGATGAATTATTGACACTCATTGTGGTTGAAACCAAATTGGTGGAGGTAATTAAGGAAGTGTGAAGGAGAGAAAGGTAAGGGAAAGAAAAGAGTATGTTAAACTAGTTGAAATTTTGAGAAAAACAAAATAGTGAAAAGAGGGTGGGAGAAAAGTGAAGAGTGTAAAATAAAAAAGAAACAACACTTTGTATAATGTGAGAAAGAAAGAGAGACACTTGAGAGAAGGTTAATATTTTAGGGTTTATTAGGTTTAAATATAAAGTCAAAGTAAGAATGAAGATGGGGCTGACACAGAAATTACATTACTCATTCTTGTTTACGTCCCCAATTTTTTAAAGCGAAGAAAATTTGCAACCACACCTTGTCAACTAAGTTTTTACCCATCACCCTCGGGGTGGGAGTAGATCGGGCTCCAAGGGTGTGGGTTTTACTATCATCCCTAGTGGTTTACCCACTAACACATCGTAATACCTCACTGGTATTTATTGTCATTTATAGACCATATGTTCTGAGTTGACTTATCTCACACCTACACATATCTTAACTGATCATATGTGTTGAAAGTCTCACATCGCCTACCTCATGTCATTTGGTATGGTTTAAATACATGTTAGGCTACTCCACATATTGTCAATTGGTTTTATGTTGGAACCTTAACATGGTATCAGAGCCAAAGCTTAACATCTTTCCGATTATTGTCATGGGCCAAAAAGTTGCCCTTTAGTTGGGTCAAAAGTACCCTTTGCTTGGTCCAGCAGGCTTCGTTGGAGGGGGTATGTTGAAAGTCCCACATCACCTACCTCATGTCATTTGGTATGGTTTAAATACATGTTAGGCTACTCCACATATTGCCAATTAGTTTTATATTGGAACCTTAACAATATGTAAAATCTTTGGCTCGACCTTGTCTCATAATACACATTTATTGGATCTTTAACCTACTGTCTTTTCACAACACATTTCATTCATCCAATAGAGGCATTTCATTTGAGTGACTATTTATCACTTAAGCATAATCTTTCTAATATTTAACGCAAATAGTTTTGTCTCTTTCTTGCTTAAGCTACCTCACATTGTTTGAGAGCATCAAGGTCATTTTGCTTGAGTGCTATCCTTTTTAAGTAAAGTACCTTTGGATTAAATCAATAATTTTGTGTTGTTCTTCACTTAAGCGACTAATAAATAAAATCAACCTCATTTTCTCCTACTTGTATTTCATTTAAGCTACCTCCTACGCCTTCAGCGGAAAGTAAGTCGAGACAATTTTATCTTCTATACAATTACTTTCATTTAAGTGACCACATGCCACTTGAGTAAAACATTTAGAGTGTTAATTATCTCTCCTCCATGACATTTTCTCTTAAGCGACAAAGTTATTGTTTAAGCAAATTGTCATCAAATGACTTTTGACTTAAGAGATAACTCATAACTTAAACAAATCGTCAATATTTAACCATCTATTCCACTATTTAATCTATGCTCAAATGACCAACACCTTACTTGATCGACTAAAATCAATTAGAGAGGTTTCACTCTATTTCCAACATAATCCAACATTCATGGCATGCATAATGTTCACATACTAAAAATTCATTAAGACAGCAAAATAACCTAAAGAAACATTTTTGCTTGTATTCAATATCTCAATACATATATTTTTAATGCAAACATATTATTGTTGGAAAAATTAATTGTCATTACCTAGATATCTTTAACTTCTCCACATAACCTAAATAGTAAGAATTAATAACTAATTTTCCCTTAATTTTAAGTACCCAATAATTATTTAGAAGATTGCAAATAACTTACTCATTATAATTTATGAAAAAGCAATTAAATGTCTTGTTATTCAACTTCTTCCTATTGCTCTAAAATCTAAATTCCAACAAAACTTTAATATCCAAACTTTAGAGAACTTTGAAATTTTTTTTTAATGAGATAAAAGTTTATGAAAATAAAACAATTTAATCTTTTATTTTATTGAGTTTTTATTATTATTTAGACATATTTTACATTATAAAAATATATAACATTGCAAAAAACACATAAAAAATATAAAACTAAAAAAATATTTTATCGGTTTTGATCTTTTAATGTTTAAAAATTAGAAAAAAAAACTGTTTTTAAAAAAATAGTTTTAGTAAAATAATTATCAAATAAATTTTTAATTTTATAGAATTAAAAAACTGAAAATTTAGAAAACAATAAAATCATACCCTAAGTAAAAAGTTTGCTAGTTATTTTGATATATAAAATCTTTAATTATTAAAAAAAGTAGAGTATCAAACTTGAATGTAAAGTGTATTTTGTAGGTATTTTTGTTTTTCATGCTTGTAACGATCCTATAAATCGCTACTATAATAATACCTTTGTAAAATAGTAAACAAGTTAATAACAATATTTATATTGCATTATATTACTGTAATTGTAATATAGACTGAAATCTCGGTTCATTGGTGAAACCTCAAAACATATTAACATAATTTATTTATATAGATACATGCAAAAGTAGCTCCCACAAAGTTATCCCATTGAACTATCCCTACTTGTCCAGTAGTCGCATATCCACCTCTCAACTCCGATATGTTCCCACATAAAAGTGATCATCGCAATCCCATCCACATGGAAAAATAGGGGTAAGTATTAAATCATTCAATATAATAAAATAGATATAGGAGTAATAATTACATATTATCATGAATTACAAATCATCAATACACTAAGACGCCTTTCGGAAGTCTACCATAACTATGTCCAAACTCAGAGGCTATCATCTGTGGGCACATTATGATCGGCACCCGCAGTACCATTCTGACCACCCTCCACATAGAGTAGGATTACTGACGCCTTTCATCACTCATACTGGAGTACCCCTCCGAGCACGCCACCAGTCATCTCCCATCGACTTCTCACCACCTGATCTCGTAGTCTACCTGACCCGACCAATCAGTGAAGTCTGGGACCTCATTCAGAATCCTTCGACATAGTTATTACACTAATGTACTTTCTACCACCTCGAGTACCATTCAAACACAACAAAAATCATTAACATCTTCCAGAGTGTGTGGACCACCTGTCCTCACAGCTTATTCGGGTCAATAAATAATAGTATTTGACTGATTTTGGACACTAACCCTCCGACTCAGTCTAGCCAATACATAACATCTCATTATTGATTCTGGGCATCAACCCTTAGACTCAATCTGACGCACACACTGCAGAACACACTGCTGAATCTTTAAAATTTCTAATTTCATTCTATATTTTAATTATTTTTCTTAACATATCTTTATTTCTAAAATTCCAATTATACCTTTAAATATTTTCTATTATTCCTTTTTCATCCCGAAATTATTAAATTACTATTTTGCCTTTAATCTTTTCTTAAAATTCTATGTATGTCCCTAAATGACTATTTTACCTTGGACATTTTTGAAAATTCCTTCTATGTCCCGAAAATGACTATTTTACCCTTGATCTTTTTTTTTAAATCCTTATCATATCCCTTTCTTCTTCCTCTACCTAGTAGCCATGCCAGATTTTTTTCCAGATTTCTAATTTTCAAGTTTCAGTCAACCAAACTAGTTCCAAATCGAAATTAAACATGAAATATGTTCAATTTAAGTAAAAAACAACCATTTTATCATATAATTCATCCTTAATTTCAAGAATTTCAAAACTTTCAAACCAGAAACAATTATCAAAATCATAAATTCTGCAAAATCAGACATTCAAATAATTCATATTTCTACTCCTATTTCTTATTCACAGAGTACCCAATAATTTAGTTTCATATATTGAATGAATTAAACTTTCTCTTACTTTGTGTGATATTTCTACCGAAGTTTTTCTACTTAACCCAAGTTCTCTTCCGTTTTACCGAGATCTTGCACAAGTAGAATCTCATTGCTTAAAATTTAGACAAAAGAAGAAGAAAGATGAAAGGAAGAATGCTTGCTGAAATTTCCTGTCACCTCCCCGTTTCTATATATATATATATAAGAAAAATTTTAGTATGCATGATAAAAACTTCTTGTCAATAATATTATTATATTATTATAATAAAACATTAAGTGAAAAATATATCATGAACTTGAATGAAAACAAGAAGATTGGAGCAAGTTATTTTCATATCTTATATAGGTACACAATATTTAGTGAATAAAAAAATAATTAAATAATTATATGAACGTACTCCAAATAATTTTTTATAAAATGAAAAAAATAATAAGTGACACGGAACAATATGATCTATTTATCACAATTAAATGGTTTCATTCAGTTTTTGGTCATAATGATGAAAAATATTTTGAGAAAAAAAAAATACAATCACAACATGTGCGCTGTTTAGACTGTTTTAATCTCTTAACAGAGAATAAAAATCCAAGTACGACACACCACTCTGTAACATAATGATTACATACAGCAAGTGCAATCTTTCTCTTTATGTAACATGTCCAATCTTTTTGTTGGTAAAAACATGGATTTGTACTTATGTCCAAGAAAAAAACAAACATGGATTGCAGCCAACATTTTCGATTTATGTCATATATACCCATTACATATATTTTTTTTAATTTATTAAAATATATTTTAAAAAAAATTATGACAGATGAAAATTCTAAAATAAATAATATGTAGAAATTTATCTTGACGTATTATTATAACATGCATAACTGAAATATTTTCATTATATTAAAAAGTTATTTTTATAAAAAATAAAAAAGTAACAACAAAAATTTCTCTGAAATCTCCAATGAATTTTGTTTTACATTTTTCAAAATTCCTGACCTCTATATAACTTTATTGCGAAACAGAAATTCTAGAAGGTAAAATTTACATTTCTTTTAAAGTGAATATTCAAAAAACAAAAAAATAATGCTAAAAATTTTAAAGGTTGTAAAAAGTTGTACCCATTGAAACTGATAAGAACAGTAACGAAGAAGGAGGAAACTTTTACATTTCATATTATGATTGGTCATGACTGACAGGTACAATTTTATTATAAATAAATAAATAATTTTAGCTATTTTTTTAAATGAAGATACTTGTAAAATTAACATAAAAAATGCATCTTACTTTTAGTTTTATAAAGTTTTTTTTTTTTTTTTTTTTTTTTTTACATTCTTCCTTTTTGTTATAAAGTATTCCTGCATTTGAAAAATTACTTTATCCTCAAAAAAAAAAAATACTAAATAGATAGCTTTGAAAGATAGGGCAATATGTTTAATACTCTATTTATGCCATTAAATAATATTATATTACAATACCAAATATTTTTCTCTCTTATTTGAAAGTATATAGTGTTTCAAATTAGACCATATTAAATCTTAAAATTTGCTTATAAGACTAATTTAAACTTTTGTAATTAACAATAAAGACACACTCAAACAATTAAAACCTTTATTTTTCATTTCGAAAGTTTTTTTTATTTGATATTAAAGTTTTCAATTTGATTTAATATATATTTAAGTATTTTTACATTTAAATTAAGTCTAATTATGATCATAGTCATGATCAATCTACCATTTATATTTATTCAAATAAATCAATCTATTAAACTTTGTTTACACCAAAAGATTGTTTTCATTAAAATTAAATTGTGCATACAATATGAAAATATGAGTGAAATTTTGATCAGAATCAAAGAAGATTCAGTTCCTATAACTTAAAAAAATATATAACAAAATATTCCATTTTCTAACAAATTGAATTGAATACGAAATAAATAATCTCAAAATAACTTTGATTTTATTTAGTCCACACTCTAAAATATCTTCCTTTTCATTGTGAATTTTATAACTAATTACTTTACATTTTACAACTTTTTTTTTTTAACATCATAGGAGTTACTTTTTAAGAATTTATATCAATTTTTTTTTCAAACAAAGAAACAAACTAATCCTCTACTAAATAATGAATGACAAAATATTTAACGTAAAGTATCAAAATAAATGGATTTATAAGTAAGAAAATTAATTTGTTTCAAAAAAATATTAAAAAATAAGGAAATACTTTATTCATTTTCATAACTATTTTGGACTTCTTCTTATATATAATTGCATCAATATTTAATAAGAAAAATGTGTCATTTGTAGTAATTTTAGGTAGCCGAAATATTTTCAATTGATATAAACACAGACACTCGTGATGTATTCATATATATTTTTTTTTTAGTATAATTTTATAAAATATTATTTTTATTTATAATTTAATATAATATATTTATGATAAAAAGAAATTTTTTTCTTTAAATACATAAGTAGTTCTTAAAAAAATTTGGATTCTCTTTTTTATTTCTACTTTTTATATTATTTATTTATCATGATTTTTATTTTTATTTTCGATAACATTAAAACGGTTAAAAAAAAGAAATATTTTATATATAGTATGAATATATTGTTATAGATGAAAAACATTTTTAAAAGAAAATATCTAAACATTTAAAACAATTTTTTTTTAAAGAAAAGAGATGAATGGTTATTTTTCTTGTCTTTTCAAATTGTGATAAATTTTTGGATGGAAAAAAAATATCAAGAGACATTGAGGTCCCACCCTATTTACATATTCCTCAATTCCAGGGCCATAACTTTCAACTGTCACAGTGTTATGAATCCAACATGCAGTAGAGGAGGATACATTGTTTAATTCAGTTTAATTGGGTTTATACATAATATAATTTAAGATTAGGAACGTTTTTACATGATAACATCTTACGTATTTATATTTTTTTTCATACAATTTCTGTAAATAAAATAATTTTTATCTAAAAAATATTATATTTATTAATTTGAATAAAATATTGAATATATATAATATTATATTATATACTAAAGAAATAAATTTAATCTAAATATTTGTTTTAGCTTAGTGATTAGTATAAATATCTAATTTTTTATTAAGAGGTCATAATATCAAAACTGTATTGAACAGGTCAGTTTCGCAACATTGGTGACAAGTTTTCTACTTTTTATTCGAATAATGTTTTTATTTGTTTCTTAAAATAGAATTAGATTGTTACCTAAAAGAAAAATAAAACAGATATTGATTACTTCTAATAGCTATTCATGCAAAAGGGTAAAACAGATATTGATTACAAAACTAAGAGAACAAAATCTTTATATTTTTTTTCAACATTTTCTTATATGAGAAGAGTAAAATACACTCTTTTTGTTTGTAAAATATTGGAAACGTTCATTTTTATCAAACAGTTACTTTATGAAAGTGTTGATTGATTGGTAAGAAAACGGTAAAATCTTATTCTTTATCCGTTTCTAAAGTATCGAAAAGCCAAACAAAATAGAAAGCGATGTGGGACCTGACTTTATTGCACCACTTTAAGGCATTTTCTTTGGTTTCTGATCAACATGTTTCACTGTTGGATCATTATTATCCTCCAAGTTAACATCTACGCTGTTGAAAACTTGATAGTATTGCAAAAGATCTGAACGAATAGACCTTACCGACACTCTGTGCCATCTCACGCTGTTACAAGTTTCTTTTTCAACAACTGTTGTGTGGATCAAGTGGGAGTTGAACAAGGTCTTACTGGCCACTTGTTTCTCTGTCTCTTTATTGCACTTGTATCATAACATTGAGATATTCTACTTCTTTGTCTTTTCCACTACTTTTTTTTTCCTGGCACTCTTAATGAATTTACTCATCTACAACAATAGGAGGCACTCACTGAAAGCCTTTCTTGATTTGGATGGTTCCACTTTGGTTATGGAAGCAACTTAACTCCCTTCTTTCTCTTCTTTCTCTTCTTTTTTTCCACATTGTAGTACAAATAAATTTTCAGTGGTAGACAAAAGACATTGAAGATGGGAATTCTGAGCACAATAACAAGTTTTTTAGGATTTGGAGTGGGAACTTCAATTGGGCTAGTGATTGGATACTATTTATTCATATACTTTCAGCCAACTGATGTTAAGGTTCAGTTTTCTCTGTATATTATTTTTCTCTTGTTTATTGTTTCTTTTATCTGAACTTTATGTAGTTTCCATTCTTTTTTGTTTGCAGAAGATCGATAAACTAACTTCTGATCTTTACCTTTTGTTTTTATTTATTTATCTATAAGACTTACGAAATCGCTTTTGGAATGCATAAGCAGTAGCAGAAGCATGATACTGTAGATTTCTTTGATAAAAACAGAATGTCTTCCTGATTTTAGAACATTGAGAGGAATTTCTGAGAATGCCGAAACTCCCTAGTGGAGAAAGAGGGGTATTTTAAGGTGGACAAATTGAAACTAGATCAACATAAAGGACCAGATTGTGTTATGTTTCAGGAAACTAAACATTATTTTGAAACACTCCTGTTCAACCTTATACGTCTTGTGCCAAATCGAAATTCGACGTCATTTTTATAAAATTTTAGCTATTGTTATTTCGTCTTAAAGAAAAGAAACTTCAGGGAGTTTTCTTCTTATAATTTCATTAAAGACTTCTAAATCGTAGATTTTACACGATTAGTTTAGTAAACTCCTGAAAAATACTTTACTAGGGACTCAGCTATTACTAATGATAAGAAATATAAGCAAATTATGTTCTTATAAACATATGCATGCAATTAAGTATACATGACATTCAAAGAGATGCTATTGATAGGTTAATCTATTTTTTCCTTTCCTTCTGTTGAAAAGTAATTTCCCTTATTTCTCTCTCTTTTGGCATTTCAGAACAATATTGTGTTCTCTATGGTTTTATTATTTTTTTGAAGAGCAAAGGAGATCCCACATGAGTTATTTGATATTTCAACATTGTGAGCAGAAGTCATTCTGCTGTTCTGTTTCCTCTCTTTTAGTTATTGTCTGACACTTTCAAATTATGGCATGTCTGATTTCAGGATCCAATAATTCAACCCTTGGTTGAGCAAGATTCTAAAACTCTACAACAGTTGCTTCCAGAGATACCCTCTTGGATTAAAAACCCAGACTATGACCGTGTACGTTATTCTTTACAGTTACAGGCCCTATGTATAAGTGTTTATCTTGGGAACCAGAAATGCGTTGCTGGTTCTACAGAAAATTAATAATATTTTCATGTTTGCAGCTTGACTGGCTTAATAAATTCATTGAGTATATGTGGCCTTATCTGGACAAGGTATATGCACACTTTATTGATTTTCGAAATTGTTTCTATGGCATGTATGAGATTGTAGTGTTTGTGCAACTACTTTGTTCGGAAATTCAAAGACTACCTGCAATTCAATCTTCGTAGGCAATTTGCAAAACTGCAAGGAGTATAGCAAAGCCAATTATTGCTGAGCAAATTCCAAAGTACAAAATTGATTCTGTTGAATTTGAAGAACTTAACTTGGGTTCTTTGCCACCAACTTTTCAAGGTTTTTCTCTCTTACTCTCACTTCCACATAGAGACACACATCACATGAGTATTGTGAACATGAAGCAGCTATGGTGTAAGACTCATCTTTTTATCATTACCTCATTGCTTAAACTAGAAAATATTTAACAGTTGGCTAGGAAATGTTGATTAAATGTTTTTCATTCCAAATTAGCATTTTTGAATTTTTTCATATTCTAACTTTTAAGGCAGGCTTTAGTATTCTAATTCATGTGTCTTGTCTAGCTACTTGTGACATGCTATATGAAGCTGACCTTCCAATACTTAACAGGATTTCAGAATTATTTAAGTTGAAATTTGCACAACATTTTGTTGTGGGATAGTTTACTCAAATGCAACTAAGGATAAGAACAGTGTCAATGATAACCAACTTTTTTTTCTTATATTTGAGATGGTTAAAGGGGAAAGAAAATTATTGTGGTCAAATTTTAAGAAATATGTTACGATATAGGCAGTGTGTCCCTGGAATTAGGTTGACTAGACCATGAATCTTATATTTGCAGTGTTACAGGTATTGCTAGAACTGCAAAATGAAATCATTGTCACGTCATGTTTCATGGTTCCATATTTACTACACCTAATGCTTGATCAATTTTTCAGGAAATAGAAGAATTTTGGATTGATTAATGCTAATTTTCGTTTGTCTATATGTCAGGAATGAAAGTCTATACTACTGACGAAAAGGAGTTGATTATGGAACCATCAGTGAAGTGGGCTGGGAATCCTAATATTCTAGTTACAGTTAAAGCATTTGGGCTTCGAGCCACAGTCCAGGTATATTAGTATTTCATGACCTTTTTGAAGAACAGAAAATAGAATGTTTGGTTTAAATTGTGTTGGCAGTTGTAGAAGTTTTCAAGTAACATGCATACACTTTGTTCTCATAAAGGGTAATTATGCTTTTAAATAACCTCAGGTTGTTGATCTGCAAGTATTTGCTTCTCCTCGTATAACTCTGAAGCCTTTGGTTCCAAGTTTTCCATGTTTTGCCAATATTTACGTGTCTCTCATGGAGAAGGTGTGTATGATGTTAAACTTCTTAATACTATATTTCATCGTAGCTCTAACGAGGACAAAGATATCTGAGGCATTGATGATTCAGTATAACTGAAATTGTGATGAGCAAAAGAATAATTCCAGGATATTCTTAAACACAATCCTGTTTTATGGAAACTATAACAGTGTGTCTGCATGAACAGCATCCATGTCACACCTACCTCCATCCATCTACGCATTTATGTTCTTATATCTTTGCCACTTCTTCCTCTCTGTTGACTTGAATCTCTTGATTGAAGCCGCAAGTTGATTTTGGACTAAAACTTCTTGGAGCTGATGTAATGTCTATTCCTGGTCTTTATAGGATTGTCCAGGTAAGCACATAGCATTTTCATGTCCTCTAAACATGTAAATAACTGGTTATGCCTACATTATTATGCTTGCCAAGATTTAGTATTGATTTCTCTTCCTCATTTTTTTTTTTCTTTCAGGAAATCATTAAAGATCAAGTTGCAAAAATGTATCTATGGCCCAAGGCCTTAGAGGTTCAAATAATGGATCCAACAAAGTATGTATGATTTCATCCTTTCATCAAGCTTATAAATTAGGTGTTGAACTAGCTAATTTTGCTTGCTTTGTGATCAGGGCCATGAAAGTGCCAGTTGGAATCCTTCATGTGAAAGTTGTAAGGGCAGAGAAGCTTAAAAAGAAAGACCTACTAGGGGCATCAGACCCTTATGTGAAACTCAAACTCACAGAAGAGAAACTTCCTTCAAAGAAAACAACTGTGAAATACAAGAATTTGAATCCAGAATGGAATGAGGAATTCAATATAGTTGTCAAAGATCCAGAATCTCAGGCTTTGGAGCTAACTGTTTATGACTGGGAGCAGGTAAGTAGTATCTTAACATGCTATACTCGATTCATAAAATTGGATGTCAGACTTCTTTTAGAACACTCTCATAAACTGTCAAGAAGAGTATTTAGTTTCATTGAATAGGAAGTTTCCTAGTAAGCATTTTTAAGCATGATTTTTCTTTCGTCATGGTATAGATTGGCAAGCATGACAAGATGGGTATGAATGTCATTCCATTGAAAGAGATTACCCCTGATGAACCAAAAGTGATGACTCTTAATTTACTCAAGACCATGGACCCTAAAGATCCTGAGAATGAGAAGTCACGTGGACAGCTCACTGTAGAAGTTCTGTACAAACCTTTTAAGGAGGGAGAGTTACCTCCCAATGCAGAAGACCCCAATGCAATAGAAAAGGCTCCTGAAGGAACACCTTCTAGTGGTGGTTTACTTGTTGTTATTGTCCATGAAGCTGAAGATGTTGAAGGAAAACACCACACAAATCCGTTTGCACGGCTGCTATTTAAAGGAGAAGAGAGAAGAACCAAGGTATCATACACTGCATATGATACAATCAACTTTGATTTATTGCCATCAGGCTTGTCATCATTTGTTATTTCTTCTTTTTGGTCATTAAGGTGTGCTATGATGCTTCTTACTCTCCTGGAAGAGGTTAAATTTGACACCTTTGGTAAATTAGATTTGGTGAATCTTTTAAGTGTGCCAAGAAGAGCAAAAAAATAAGTGTAGCAGAAACTAAAATGATGAGGTAAATGGGTATTCAAGAAAAATATACATATTCCAACAGAAAAATTGGGTGGTGTCCATTAGGAGATGACAGAAAAGTGCCATACGGTGATTTGTTGTGTTAGAAGAAGACTATTAGAGGCTCTAGTGAGATAACTGGATCAAATGAAATATAATCCCATTGGGTAAAATTAATAATGAGTTAATTTAAATGTCTTTTGGTGTGAAAAACGTTTACTGAATGTTTAGGGAGTGATGCTGTTGAGAAGTATTGTTATGGAACTCTTTGGTTTCTAGGGAATAAATGTTTTGATATAACAAAGAGTTTCTGAGATATATACACAGGTGTATTCCAGTTTTCAATATAACAAAGATTCAGATAATATTCAGTTTCCACGAAGGCTTTGTTATCAGAAATCAGTTTGAGGAAACTCAACAAAATCTTTATAGAAGTAATCATAAAAGGGATCCTTCTCTAAATAAATTTAAATAAAAACTTAATTTCTCTTTACTTCACTGCTGTTTATAAAGTCATAAACCTTCAAGCAATGGTCGAGTCCAAAAGTCATTACGTGAAGCTGCAAAGACCATTACCTCCAAAGGCTCCACCATTTACTCATATTTATGATATCTTTGCTTTCTGCATATAAAGCATCAGTGTATTGAAGCTTTTACAGTTTTAGAGTTGCTGCATCCTGAAGCCCACTACCATAAACAAACCTCTCCAAGTTGCTGCATCTGTCGTTTTTAGAGTTTGAAATGTAGCATTACATTTCTGTGAAAATTTGACTATTTCTGGTGACAAACTATACAGCATGTAAAGAAAAATAGAGATCCAAGATGGGGTGAGTCGTTTCAATTTATGCTTGATGAACCCCCCACCAACGAGAGACTATATGTTGAAGTGCAAAGTGTCTCCTCAAGGATTGGCCTTCTGCATCCTAAGGTAAAAAGGCACTATCATCTATCTCCAAATGATCTCATTCAACTCATGAGACACTATCAATGGTTTTAATTATATTATTTCATCCTATTATATAAGTTAACTTTAGTTTTTGGAGATTTTATGTTTCATTTTTTTAATGATCCTTGTAAATCAGGAAAATTTGGGTTACGTGGATATAAAATTGTCTGATGTTGTAACCAACAAGAGAATCAACGAGAAATATCATCTTATTGACTCAAGAAATGGACGGATTCAAATTGAGCTTCAGTGGAGAACTCCATGATGATGGCATTGGCTAGTACCAGTTGCATAATTGCAGTGCACACACAAATTTCTGGTGTACATAATTCTGTAAAGCACTTTCTTCTCATAAGGTTTCAATGAAACCTCTCAAACTTTATCAATCTCTGTAACACTGAGAAAATTGGAAGTGTTTCTATTTGATAAGCAGAATAATACCAGTGACTTAAGTTCTCATAATAATAACTCTACTGATATTTAAGTTCTGCTCACCTTGCTTATGTTTTCCAAAAGAGATTACCAGTGACATATTTTTTAATCAAGTACAGAACAGCAAGTGTTAGAATAACAAAAAAAAAAATGCCTCATAATTTTGCTTCATCTCAAACTTGTCTAGAGTAGATGAATTCTAATATGGTTTGATATTTATGCTTAAAATTGAACAATTTATTCTATTATTAATAATTCTTTTTTCTCTTTATATTTCACTTTTCATTATTGTTTTTTCTAACTTAACCTCTTTTTTTTTCTTTCATTTTTTTTCTCTTTCAATATTTTACACAAGTAACTTAAAATGAAAATTAATTAAATATTAAAAAATATATTTTAAAATAATTTAAAGTATATTTAGATATTTATTTTAAATAATAATATAGTTTAATCTAGATCAAAATAAAAAATATATTTTAAATAAATAAATAAATTCTTAAATATATATTAAATTATTTTAAAACTGAAATCAATATTTTAGAAATTATAAATAATTTATTTAATTAAAACTGATCATATTGTTCTTTATGATAAATACCGTAATGTTGTTTAATTATATTAGTGATTAATGTTAATTTTTTAACTGCAGATTTTATTTTTTTTAATATTTATTTTATAAAAATACGATAATTATTTATTTATTTATTTATTTATTTATTTTATTAATAATTATTTAATTATTAAAAATAACTGATTATATGAATAGTTTATTAAATATAAAAAAAATAAAATTTAATTAAAAAATAAAAATAAATAATTATTTATTAAAATATTAAAATTTATAATATTTATTATAAAAATTTTATCTAATTAATTAAATAAATTATTTTTAATTTTTAAAATATTTATCTCAGTTTAAATTTAAAAAATATTTTATTTTAAATATAAATTTTATTTAGATATAAATTATATTATATCATTATTTAAAATAAGTTCATGAATATATTTTAATTATTTTAAAATATAATTTTCTTTAAAAAATATTTTTTTAATTTTGGACTACTTTTGAGAAGTAATTATAAAGAGAGAAATATTAAAACAAATATTCATGCTCGATTTGATTTTTATTATTATAAAATTATTAAATGTTTTTCATAAAAATATTGCCCAATATTTTATAAGGAGAAATCTTAAATAAAGAGATGTATTATAAAAAATATTATATAATTATGATTATTTTCATAATTTTAATTTTTATAAATAAATTATACTTTTTATGATTAAAAATTACAATTTAAAGTTACACTCGTGTTTTTTATAATGGAAGTAAAATTCAATTAAATTTTAGGTTGTGATTAATTTTGCTTTAAAAAATAATTTTAATTTTTTAATAAAATTTTGATTTTAATTTATATTTGGATCATTTTACATATTATATATATATATATATAACATTAATTATGGAAAATACATGATATATTTCATCGTTAAAGTTTTATATTCTCTTTCACTTTATTTGCTAAGAACATATCATCTCGCTGATGATAAATTGGGTTGTGTTCCATTAAGTATGAATATAATGATAAAAATTAACATTAAATCTAAATGAATAAATTATGTACAATCTATATATTATTATATGAGAGAATTTTTTTTCATCATTTAATGATCACATTTTTTTCACTAAAACTATAATCGTACAATTGTTTAAAATAAAAATAGCTCAAATGTAACATCTATATTTTAATAATATATAATACAATACTTTATTTTTACATTTATTTCTATATAATCAAAATATACTACATTATAAATTATTATATTTTATTTAAAAATATGTATATAATTAAAATTAATATATGTTAAAATAGATTATTTGATGAAAAAAATATTGTGAACCTATTTATAAATAAGCAAGATTTATATATATATATATATATATATATATATATATATATTATCATATAAGTATAATTAGTATTTATAAGGATAAAAATGTTTCATGAATAAAGAATAAAATATTTTTAAAGTTTAAAAATTATTATAAATATTTTATTTTTTATTTATATAAAATTATTGTCTTTCTAAAAATAAAATTTTTAAAATTCATTTTATCTCTTTAGAATTCTATGATGATTTTAAAATCTTTCCTCATTCTTTTCAAGAACGATTGTCTTCGTGAAGATAATATATTCTTCTTTTTTTCTTTTTTTCCTCTGCAGGCTTGCTATCATGCTTTTAGTGTTTGCATGTGACATTTTATGATGAAAATTAAATCATTATTAACCTAGGTTTCTAGTGGCACGCCTAGTTTGATTACTAATATTTTCTACGAATAAGTTTGGAAATATTGTGTAGAATTCTCTTTTTGGAGTTTTATTTGGATAGTTAAATTTCTTGTATGAAAAGCTAGTTTAATTTTATTTAGTACATTATGATTTATTTTAAATTAAGTGTGTCTGGAAACTATGAGTTCCTTAACTCAATGTTAAGAATTGATTTAAGATGAAATAATGAAAATCAAATTGCTTGTTTAATTTATGATAATAAAATTATGTTAAAATTTGGGAATAGATAATGTAAGGGTTAAAAATAAGGGAAAGAAATATGTTCTGTATGTATTATTTACTAGAGTGTAACCTTATAAGGAAATAAACTTTAGAGGCTTAGTAAATTTAGAAATAAAAAGAAATTGAGAATAGAGTTATGACAGAACCATGTAGAGAGAGAAAATATTCATTATGCCCCCTCCTCTTTCTCCTTCCTATCCCACATATATTATCCCCTATCACTTAATCCCCAAACTATCTATTTTGAACTCTTTCTTTCATCTCTACGCACACCCACTTGTACGAGATCATGTGTCCTATTTCCTTAACAGACTTCACTATTTTATTTTGACTAAATTGACCCTGTGGAATAGTGTCTTCCTTTTCTATTTTGCCCTTTACAAATGATTGGATGAGTTATTGAAATTATTACGAGGGCATTTTGTTGGATTAATGTAAGGTTTCAATTATGCTAATTGAAATATTATTAAATGTTCATTCCGAGTTAATTTGGGTTTTCATGAATTGAGAGAATATATATATATATATATATATATATATATATATATATATATATATATATATATTTGAGTTAAATTGATTTTAAATTTTGAGTGTGTTATTTAAATTGATGGGAACAAATAAATTAATATTTTTTAAAAGTTTTGAATACCTTTGAATGTCTTTCTTTCTATAGAAGATGTATTGTAAAATACTCTATTTTCAAAAGAATTTATCTCTAGGACATCTAATAAGATCAACTAGGAATTTAAGATAAAAAAAAATACTCTTTTTGACGGGTTGATAAAGTCTTTCACCAATTTTTTTGGAGAGTTTCATACCCCATTTTTTGTTTCTCATCATACATGAAGAACAATCTTAAGATTACTCTTCTTTTTCACATAAAGACAAGAATGCATGAACTATGAAGAATATAAATAATGGTGAGCATTTATAGATCTAAGATGAGAAATAATAACGAACAATTGGAACATATAGAAGACCTAAGAATTATGAACAATGAGTACATAAGTTTGTTATATTAATGTTTAATAAAAATATTTTGTTAGGTAAATAAGGCATATAAAGAATAATTTACTATTAATTATTTTCATAATAATGATTTTATATGTTTCACTTACTAATAAATATGTAAACAATACATATCTATATACAAATTTTGGTCAATAGGTAAACATATACATAAATAACAATTTACCTACAAATTTTCATCCCTATAACAAAATTCATTGGCAATTAAGCAATTTCTTATAAAGAGACAATTTGAAGTGTCTAATATTCATGATATTTAGGTAAATAGAGTAAGATTACATATATGAAGAATTTGACAAATGTAGTAGGATGAGAAAGGTAAATTAATATGGAAGAATGTTAGATGCCAAAATGAAACCAAACTTTAAATTTAAACTAAGAATACAATTTTGTTCACTAACTCGATTTTAAGATGCAATTTTGAAACATTCAATAGGTAAAAAGAGAAATCAAAAGAAATTTTGAGAGAAATGAAAAAGAAAGAGTAAATGTTCTTTGTAACATGAGTGTAGATTTAAAATAGATATTAATAAAGTTAGAAGAAGTAACATTGTGACTAAACATGACTGTAGTAGACCACTATGGAACAAAAATGTTGAATTAAAGTAGATGGCAAAATAGATAGTTGATAGATTAAAAACAAATAGAAAAGTGTAATTAAGTTATTAAAGACATAAAACATGGAGTTTGTTGTGGAAATTACAATCCCTATTACACTAAAAGAAATACAATTGAACAAAAAAAAGATTTAAGAAAACAGTGGCATAACACTTTATGTTATAGTCATATACTACTGTGAAAAACTTGCAAGAGAAACACTATTAATAAATTATCTATTGTGTGACTTGTAACAAACTTTCCTACTATATTGGTAGGTTTTATGTTTGTTATAAAGGTGTAAAAGAGTTTATTAATCAACTTATAAGTCATTTATATGTATAGATGGTTGCCACTTGGAAAAAAAAAAAAAGATATGGAGGTCAATTATTGGTAGTAATTGACAAAGATAGAAATGAACATAATTTTCGTTATTTTTGCGATTGTTGACACATAAAGTAAGAATATCATACCTAGTCATGGTTCTTAATACTATTGTACGATGATATTGGTTGTCAACCAGTACAAAAAAAAGTTATTATGTCTAGTAAAAAAAAAGGTAAAGATTACCATTTTTTATTTCCAACTCATTTTTCAAATTATACGACCAACCCACTATGTTTTGTTGTAAGAGCTTATTCCTCCTTAGACCAAATATATGATGAAAATAATCATTGTTTTTGTATTCTACATTTATATAATAGCTTAAACAAGAAGTTTAGAGAAGACACAAAAAATATATCTCATGATGGAGCCCTTTAATTGATTAGGAAAATAAAATTAATAAAATCAAGAAAATAAATACAGACAATTCAAAAAGTCCAAGTAAATAATGGAGAGTTTATTTTTTTTTTTTAGCATTTGATGACATTTTTAGTCCCTACGAAATAAACGACATGAAATTTTTTAAAACATTTACAATTAGATTCATTTTAAGAAATTCGTGACATTTATAAAAAAAAAACTCTAATACCTACCTATATCGAAATAAGGTGGTTATATTGGAGAGGTTTTAAACCTTTACCAATAATAGAGTTTTTTAAAATGATTTTATAAAAGTTTTAAACCTACAACTTATATAAAAAATTTCTACTAAATACTATAAATTTGTGCAATTAAATGTAATTATAAACCTATATTTTAAATAGAATTTTTTTTATTGTGGAGTTTCTAAACCTCCAAATTTTTATTTTTTAATTGAAATGACTTGAATTTTTTGTATTTAACAATTTATTATGTTGGAAAACTTGTTCCAAATAAAATAATATCTCAACTCAACTTAACATCTTTTGCATGAACTATATAAAATTTAATAGAAAATATACATAGATGAATAAGATTCATTCCTTTAACCCTAAACCAAAGAATCATAACATAGTTGCAAGATTTATAATTCAAATATCTATTAAAAATTCTAATTCAACTTAAAATCCATAATAAATATAGAAGTAGTCTTGCCCAATACAAATCAAAATATAAAATCAAATTAATGGTTGACTATTAAGCATCTTTTGTAAATCAAAACATAATTATAATTAAAAATAATGTACAAAAATAAATTAAGAATTGCTAAATGTAGGCTACTCTTTTGCAGGTGTATTAAGAACATTTGAAACATCATTTGGCTGAAAAAAAAAACAACCAATAAAGAGAATTAAACTTATAAACATAGAGGTGGGTTAAGAAGAAAGATCATATAAAAATATCTAAGCGCATATATGCATTTTAAGAACATTCATACTAAATAATCATTTTGATTTACAAAATATTATTAGCATTATAATATATCTCTTTAAGAAAACATAAAAAAAATATATATACTAGATTTTGACTTCCAAACATAAAAATAATGTGCTTTGTTACCTTACCAAGACAATTAACAACATATTGCTTGATCAAAAATATAAATCTATATTTCCAAACCAAATAATATAATAGGTTCATATTGTACTCATCATTACTTACAATGAGTAAAGTGAAAAAAAAAAAAACTAATTCTTCATGTATGTCTCCTTTCTTCATAATCATGTAAATCTTTTAAATTGTTATATTTTATGTCATTAGTTAGAAGATACATGAAATATCACTAGACGAAGAAGAGATCAAATTAGAAGCACAAAGTCTAGTATTTCTAAATTGTTACTAAGAACAACTCCCAAACTCATGTATTACACTCTTCTAGAGTGTCCTGGTCGTAACACTATACCAAATGCATCACGAGGACATACTTTTGATTTAATAAAAGTACTTTTAGTCAATCTCACTTCAATTTGTTCTTACATACATTGAATAATTATAAAAAAATTAATATTAAAAACATAATTATTAAAAGTAACCTTTTGTAGTAATTAAAAATTAAAATTATAGCTTAGATCATTTACAAATGATCCATCTTTTCTTTTGTATGTTTCAATATATGATTTTCCACAACTTGATCATTTTCCAGTTTTCAATAACTACAATGGAAAAAATAACTAAACAAACATTGAAATTTCATAGACAAGTAATCATGATAACTTTCATATGTAACCCATTTTCTTTCCAAACTCATTTTGTAAGATTGTTATGCACCAACTTCACTAATTTTCAAATAAAATTGAGGTTCCACGAACAAGAGGGGAGCTATGGGGTGGCATGGGGATGTTATGAGCACCCACAAAATCTTTATTTTCTTTTTAAAATTATATATATATTTAAAAGTTTTTTCTTTAAAAAAATTTACAATGACTCCCTCAAATTTGATCTATACCTTTACCTCTCGTTCACAAAGAAAGGAAAATATGTTAATTTTGAAAGAAAAGAAAGTTTGTAAAATAATATATATATATATATATATAATTAGTAAATACTTGTATAATTATTATACCTTTAAAATTGTTTCAAAGTCATCATTAAAATAAGTTTTAGGGACACCAAAAGACACCAAAATAATACATATCATAATTGATAAGAAATAATTTACTATCAAGTGCGAAGGTTCCAAAAATTCCAGCAAGCAAGGATTTTCTTTCACCAATTTTTGAACCTTACTTATCAAAATTCACAATGACACATAGTACCTTAGGCAAACTATTCACTCCTCGAACTTTTACCTTAATCTTTTGAATAATTTTCTAAGTCTTCAACAACAAAATAACATAATCAAATAGAGTTATAAAATATATCATATGATGTTAGTTATAAGCAAATAAAACACTTATATATATATATATATATATATATATATATTGCTTCAACAATCTAACAATGTATATATTCATGTCCAACATAAAGTATTGACTCATCCTAATTTATTACAAAATTTGTGAATACATACTATGGTCCAATTTTTTCTTCCACTAAAAACAAATGTATCACTTATCTTTATTGTTCACTATTACTAGTACAATAGTATTTTTATGAACATGATAGATTAATTATGTAGTCATTGATGGAGCTTTAAATATAAATAACATAACAAAAGTTACATACTCTCATTGCAAAAGAACCAATTGCAGAGAAAAAGAAAAAGAAAAAGGCACATACTAGAGTATAGTCTTTTCCTTCTCTCATGAGAACCTTCTTTTTATTTTTCAATGATAATTGGGTCTCCCTTTCTTCTTTCATGAGACCATCCTTTTCTTGTTTCCTTCAATGGTAATAAAGTGTGAAAATGACAAGGCACGGACAACAAGAGTTGCAACAACAAGATGCCAATGTATGAGCTTCAATGATGATGTGCAAACTCAGAAGTATTAGTGACAACTTGTGAATGTAGTAGTAAAATGATGACATGTGAACATAAGAGTGACATCAACATTGAATGCAAGGGTGACAACGAGAACATGCGAACTTAAGAGTGACACCGATGATGTATGAACTTAGAAATGATAATGACAAATAAAAGAGTCATAACATACAACAATGATGTGTAAATTTAAAAGCGACAATAATGATGTGCAAACATAGGAGTGATAACAATGAACGTAAGAACAACAATGGTGAACACATGAGCGACAGTGATAAGGTACGAAAGTAGAGAGGTGTGGTAATGATGAGGTGTGAAACAATAAACTACGAAAGTGGTAAGGTATGGCTACAACAACTTGAGGTTTTCAATATGGGGATGAAAAGGATATTTCAATTTGAAAATGGAAAAGATAATTTGGAAAGGAAAGAGAAACATTAATTGATGTAATCTTTTTATTACAAGAGGTTACAAAACTCACAATTTTAAAAAATAATATCACTATTATTAAACTAAAGAGGTTTATGTAACCTTTGCATTATAAAGAAAGTTTAACACTTATCATTTAAACTAAGGAGGATTATATAACCTCTCGAAAAACACCTCCATTATTTAACTATTTTTTCATACTAGATGCTTATTAGTGATTATGGAATCTGAATAAGAGTATATGATGCAAATATGAATTGAGTGATCATGTTATATGTGATGTGGTAATCAACTCATTGTGTCTTTAACAATACATTATTGGTAGCTCGAGACAAGTGTCTTGTCACCATGGTCGAATGGGTAAGGACTTATTTAATGAAATATTTACCTCACTTAAAGAAAAAAAAGAGAGAGTATATAATGGATAAAGAGATCGACAAAAGTAATAATTGGACAACGATTGATCAAATGAACTACTTTTTGTAGTCATGAACATACATCTTCTTAATGATAAGTTTATGGTTAATTTGTAAACATAAACTTTTTTCATGTTATTTATGGAATGTTATTGTGATTCTTTATATATGTTATATCTACAATCAACATCTTCAAGGGAACACTACAAAACTATATCCATAAATATTACTATTGATAGAGGTCAAATTAAGGAATGCATGAAAGGTGTTTAAGAAATTGTCTTTTGTTCAATTTTTTTAGATGATTATGAAGCTATGTAACTTAAAAACACTAGTCACTAGACACAAGTTTAATCCATTTGAATATATAAGTGTGAAAGCTTGTGTTTAAGAGCATAAGAAGAAATAAATGCAAGATTATAAGAAACCAAGCGTGAGTATGTAATGACGAGTAATAGAAGGGATAAGACTTAAAGAGAAAATTGGAAGAGTGACTTATGGAGTTGATGTGTGTGTTAGACAAATGACATTTAGAGGGAGGTGAATAGATGCACAAATTAAAATAGATGCTAAATTAAAAATTTATTTTAAGATGTCCAATATTTATTAATTCAATTTTAATTATCAAACTGAACAAAGATAAAGCGGAAACAACATAATCAGAGAGATAAAATATCAACAAGATAGAGAAATATAGAGATAAAAATAAAGGGTGTAAGGAGAGTAATGCAGTGAAAAAGAGATAAGGGAAAGAGAAGAACACACAATGATTTATACTGGTTCGGGTATAGCCAACCCTACATCCAGTTCCTAATCAACTCTTAACACAAGAGTGACCCCAATTCACTATCTTTTAAATTCAGTTCACAAATTACAATCAACTCAGCAAAAAACAAACTAATTCAAAAGACAATCACCTCCTTAGAAACCCATTAAGGATGAACACCTCCCTAGAATAGGGATGAACACCTCCTCTGAACAAATCAAAGGATGAAAACACCTCTATGAACAAATCAAAGGGATGAAAAGTTTTCACACAGAAAACCCTAAAAAATAATACAACAGAATGATAGTGACTACTTAAACCCTAAACAGGGAATTTAACAATCAACCACTTAAGCCGACAAAGAATGAAAGTAATAAAATAAGAACAGACACACCTGGGTAATGGAGACAACAAATTGTAGAAACCTGTAGAATGTCAACCTCCAAGAACAAGTGTGATTAACAATGAAAGCACAATAGACAATAGAGAAGAGAGTTTTCTCAAAAACATGTAAAATATCTTTGTTATTTTGCTCAGAATTCTTTTCTCAGAACTGATTGAATGTAAATTGTATTTTCGAATTCTGTAATTGTGTATTTTTTATTTTTCATCAAAACTCATTTAAATAGGAAAATAACATCAGAAAATAACCGTTGGACATTAATAATTTCATAGAGAAAAATCAGGGTGTATTAAAAAATATTTATTCTTCAAAACAGATATATTTTTCAAATTTGAACTGCCATAATTGATTATGTTATCAGTATAATCAATTATGACCGAGAGAGAATTGTTTTTCCATTTCTGATGCATCATAATTTATTATGATAGTGAAAAATGTTGTTACGAAATTTTATCACACTTGTGCTTTGGAAGCTTATGCATAATATTACTTCATCAACTTGTACCATATCCAGTATTCTAAGACTCTATCTAGTTTTCAGGAACCATCTTGGGCTTGCTTGAAGTTTGAATGAAATCTTTATCAAAATCATATCTTGGGCTTGTTTGAGTCTTGAATGTTGTTAACTTGAATCATCATCAAAATCATCTCTTGGAAATGTAGGGACATGTTTCACATTACTATCAATCTCCCCCTCATTGCTTTCAGTGTGAGGCCACACCACTTGGAGTAGAACCAAGATAAGTGTACGAAAGAGTCACCGCTTGATCTAATACTTCAAGATAAGACTTAAGTAGAAAAGATTTAAAAACTCACAAAAGTAAAATTTGAAGTATTTCATTTATCAAATCCAAAAAAGTGAAACATAAAGAGTAGTAATGAGTATTTATAAGTTTTGTAGTTATGGTATAAAAGAGAAAAATTAATGGAAATTTGAATTTGAATTTCAAATTCATCCCTTCTTTGCACTACATTTATTGAATCTAGCATGTGTCACATGTTTCTCACATTTAACATGTGCTAGATGTGAGTCATAAGAAACAAAAATTATAAAAAAGTTATTGGCCTAAGGAAACACAAAGTGAAAAAACATGATAACAACTAAGATGATTAAAATGTGTCACTTTGAGTAATCCTTCTAGTTCACTACAAGAAAAATCGAAATTTTCGACGGACAAAATCCGTCGGTAAATAGATATTACCGACGGATTATCGACGGGCCTAAATTCGTCGGTAATAGTGTTGTCGGTAAATTTTACCGACGGATTTGCTCTTCCATCGGTAAGTGTCATAGATACTTACCGACGGATATTCTGTCGGTAATTACCAATTATGCGCAAAACTTACCGACGGATAATCCGTCGGTAAATCCGTCGATAAAACCAGCTCTAGTTCCAGAGCAATTTATTTTTTCCTCATCCCATATAACCTGTCAAATAATATTCAATCCAGCAGTCCAATTCAACAATATTCAATCCAGTCCAATTCAATAATATATTAAACAATTCAATTAAATATAAATCTAACTCACGTTAATCATAAGTAAATTCAAATGTGCTGTAATTTATGCATAATGAAACATAATGTACAATCCTAAAAAGAGGATCAACATACAAATAGAATTGAAATATTATTCTATAGATGTTTGTATAACATTTAATAATGAGAGTAATCAGGAGAATGATGTTACGGTATGTTGTCCTGTGGTGGGTTATCTTGTTGCTCTTCATTCGAGTTGTTGTTGGGGTTGTTGTTCATCATGTGTTTCACTATGTTGACATTGTTGAACAACGGATTGTGCGATGGGGGTAGAAGATGGCCAGACAAGGATTGAAACTCTACGAATTGGTGCTCTAGTCGTTCATTCTGCTCCCTTGTTCGACGTATTTCTTCTTCTTGTACGGATAATTGTTGTCTCAGCTGATTAATCTCTTCTAAGTCAAGCGAGGAGGCTGGATGCTTTGGAATTTGATTCTTCAAGCTATCCGAACCACCACGATAGCCATCGGCAAGTTGTCCGACCCCATACAATCTTCCTTTATTCTTACCTCCAACTGTATCCACCCAACAACGGGACCTTATAACTTCATCATGTGTAGAATCGGCAGGAGTAGACTCGGGTTCGCCACCACAAGATCCAACGAGATGACCTAGCTTGTGAAAGTCTACTTTCAAATTCCTCCTATTAGTAGAAACAAATCAATTATTAACATGATTATTAACTTTACATAATATACAAAATTTAACATGAAGGTTCTCACGTGTGTCTTCCTAGATCTTTCATCAACAAAATGACCCGTCTTCCTCCTAATATGAGTCTGTTGGAAGATCTCATCAATAAAAGCTGATCTTCCAAGCTCCTTTGCCTACATTACATAAACAATTTGAGATATAAAACCCAATAAATATTGAATAAATCGTAAATGTATGATATAAAGACTTACCATACGTATGGCATGCTCATGTGTCTTGATAGAGCCACCTGTGTGAAGGCTCCCACCCTTTTACGATGCCCTATTTTTTGGGCTTGTGCAGATTTGGACCGATACATTGGTGAGTTCCAATGTGCTAGCAAACTGGTCCAAACGTGATCTCCAATCCGGTCTGGTCTTTGACCGGCAATTCTTGCATCCACTAAACATCTCACTAAGTACTGTGAGATGCTTTGGAATGAAAATTCTTCTTTATTTGATGTTCATTCTCTAGTCTCCACTGAACCTTCATCTATAAAAGTATAAATTGTTATACACATTATAGAAAATTGACTACAAAACATATATTCAATACTTATAAATATATACATTAATGGAAATCAATAGTAACATTAATAATTAAGTATGTACACAACATTAAGTTACCTTAAAACATTGAAAAAATGACTCCTTGTCACTATTAGGTATCACTCCCCATGTGGCCCAAGGTTGAAGAAATTGTTGTTTAATACTCTTTGTTATAGTTTGTGATGCAACTCTAGACGGAAGAAACCTAATTACAAAGAAAAATTAATACAAGTTACATATGTGCTGAAAATGACTAAAACTTATTTATAATAAATAAATTGGAGAATTTAAATGAAATATTACCCTCGACCATAAGGTTCAATCATCGGTCGATCATGTATAGCAGGAACATCTTCTTCAACCTCGACTCAACATCTATAGTAGGTGAGTGACCTTGAGAGGAGGAAGGTCCTGAGCCCACAATAGGAGATGGAGAAGGGGTGGGTGCCACAAGCTGGAGAGGAGGAAGGTGCGACGCCACAACGGGGAATGAAGATGGAGAAGGAGTGACTGCCACAACTAGAGAGGAGGCGGGTGCCACAACTGGAGAAGGGGTAGGTCCTACAACAGAGGATGGTGATGGTATGGGTGCAACGGGTGTGGATGATATAGGTGTAATGGATGGTGTAGGTGTAGTGGATGGTGTAGGTGTAGTGTATGTAGAAGGTATATATGTGGAAACCACTTTCAAAACGTAACGTGGTCTCTTTTTCTTTGATATCGCCTTCCCCTTCCCTTTATCACTACCAGAGGGTGGGGGTCGAGGTGGGTCAGAACCTCCTGTGGACATATCTTTACATAAAAAAATAAGATTATGAATAACTTATGATGTAAAAAACTCATATAAATTAAGGGACACTCAATTAATAACATAATTCATAACAAATACGGGTACAATATGTTTTTTTTACAAAATCAAAACATTTATGTTTCTAATTTTCTTGAAACATTAGGCTTCATCCTGATCATCGTCATACTCATCATCATCGTCATCCTCTTCTTCTTCCTCTTCTTCTTCCTCTTCCTCTTCCTCTTCCTCTTCCAATTCTTCAGGATTAGCTTCATAGTCATGTAATCCAAATATGCTTTCCACTTCAATGACTTCATTGCCATGTAACATTTCATCTACTTGGTAAGGGGCATCCTCTTCCACACCATCAGAATCAATACGACCTCTTGGTTTTGTTTTGATTGCAACACACCAACCACGCTTGTCTATTCGAAATGATGGATATGGAACATAATACACTTGTCTTACATTATGTGCAAGGATAAATGGATCAAATGGTTCATATCTTAAACCCATTCGAATATCTACAATATTATATTTAGGATCCACTTTTGTACCTCTTCTTGATGGATCAAACCATTCACAATAAAAAACCACAACTTTTTTGGGAGAATTTGAAGTATTGTACTCCAACTCATATATTTTCATAATTACTCCATAAAAATCATCTTCACCACTTTCTGTCAAACCCTTAACATAAACACCGCTGTTTATTGTCTTTTTTCCCTTGCTCCATGCATTTGTATGAAATTTGTATCCATTCACAAAATATGTGTGCCATTCTTTAACGCATCGCATTGGGTGATTGGATAAATCCCTTAGGTCTTCATTCTTCACACTAAATGACTCATTATGGATCTACAAATATAAAATGAACCAAATGTTACATTAATACCTATATACCATATTTAAAAGAGAATGGTAACATACATACTTGTTGCCTAAACCATGTAGGAAATTCTGCATGAATCCTAGCGAGATGCTTCGATTCACTTATTTACTCGATTGCAAGAATGAGTCTGTCCAAATAGAAAATGCTAAAAGGTTACTTTAAGAATGTGATAAAGAATTTAATAATGAAATTGAAAAGATATGTGTTTTGAATGTACTCAAGGTACGGTTTAACTTCTTGACAATTGATTAATACATGAACATGAGCTGACTTGAACTCAGCATCAGTTAACCAATGAGTCAACTCCCGCCCAGATGGACGACCAACTTGTCGGAATACTGATAACACTGACAATTGTGTTTGACTTTGGAAATATATTTCATTTCTAGGTTGTCGTGGTGACAACATGAAGTTATTGAAATAATGAGAATAAAAATATGTCGTCTCACGATGCAAGTAAGCTGCACAAATTGATCCTTCAACTTTAGCCTTATTTTTTATCGATCGTTTAGACTCCCCCATGAATCTATACAATTTAAGAAGCAAGATTATGATTGATCAAACTAATCAAAATAACATATAAAACACATATAGGACAATCATTTCATCACCTTTCAAATGGATACATCCACCTATATTGCACTGGTCCACCGAGCCAAGCTTCATATGGAAGATGAATAGGGAGATGTTCCATTGAATCAAAGAATGCGGGAGGAAATATTCTCTCCAACTTGCAAAGAATGATTGGAATATTTTCTTCCATCCTAATAAGCATTTCCCTCTTTAACGTTGTAGAACACAAATCTTTGAAGAAATGACTAATTTCAATAAGAGGATTTAAAATATGTACTGGTAACGCACTAAATGCAATAGGAAGTAAACATTCCATGAATACATGACAATCATGACTTTTCATGCCATGAATCCTCCCCTTTTCAGCATCAGCACATCTTGCCAAGTTGGAAGAATAACCATCGGGCATCCTAAGTTCTTTTAACCAATGACAAACTACCTTTGCTTGTTCAATAGTATACGTGTAATTTGCTTTAGGCTTTAACATTTTACAGTTAGCTTGTGCCTCTAACTCCAAGTCCGGACGCTTACAATACAAAGCAATATCCTTCCTCGCCTTCTCATTATCTTTTGTCTTTCCTTTTACATTCATCACGGTGTTGAATATGTTATCAAAAAAATTCTTCTCTATATGCATTACATCAAGATTGTGTCTCGACAAATTATCTTTCCAATACGGGAGATCCCAAAATATGCTTCGCTTTGTCCAATTATGCCACTCTCCGTATCCTTCTATCCTTGTGATACCACACTCAGTTACTTTTGGTAAATCTTTTACTCTTCTCCAAACTTGTGTAGGTGTTAGTCGAGGAGGTGACTCTTCTACTTCAACTTCTCCCTTTCGAAAGGCTTTAATATTTCTTCTAAATGGATGATCATTTGGTAAGAACCTTCGATGAGAATCAAACCAACAACTTTTACGACCATAATTTAATGTAAATGATTTTTTATGCTCCATGCAATGTGGGCAAGCCAATCTACCATGAGTCCCCCAACCAGATAACATCCCATAAGCGGGAAAATCATTAATTGTCCACATTAAAGCTGCCCTCATCATAAAATTTTGTTTCTTTGAAATATCGTATGTGAGAACACCATTCCACAATTTTTTCAAATCATCAATTAAAGGCTCTAAGTAAACATCAATTGAGGCCTTCGGATTGGATGGACCCGGAATTAGGCAAGTTAGAAACATGTATGGCTTGGTCATGCACATTTTAGGAGGAAGATTGTATGGAGTAACAATGATAGGCCAACAAGAATAAGGTGAAGATGAAGCCTGAATATATGGATTAAATCCATCAGAACATAACCCAAGTCGACATTGCGTGGATCAGCGAGCAAAAGTTGGATGTTTTCGATCAAAGTGTTTCCAAGCTTCACCATCGATGGATGGCGTAATACATCGGAAGTTTTATTGTCATGGTGCCAAGTCATTTGCCCGGCAGTTTGCATTGATGCAAATATTCTTTGTAATCTAGGAATTATAGGCAAGTAAAACATTACCTTTACTGGAACTGGCTTTTTATGGGTTGTTCCACAACTTTTCTCATGATATCTTGGCTTTTGACAAAATTTACATTGAAGTAATGTAGCATCTTTTTTGCCATTGTCATTGTCATAAAAAAGCATACACCCACTCACACTAACAATCAATCTTCTTCACTTCTAATCCCAACTTTGATACTAATCTCTTGGCATCGTAATAAGTTTTTGGTAAATTGTCTTTTATAGGTGTGACATCCAACAACATGCGTGTCATAAAGTCTAAGCATTGATCAGGAATATTCCAATTTGATTTGCACGCTAAAAGTCTAACACATATTGACAATTTTGAATCTGTTGCCCCCTCGAATAATGGTTGATTTGTCTCTGCCAACAAATTATAAAACCTTTGAATTGCTTCATTTGGTGACTCTTCTATGTTAAGACAATTGGGTCCTTCAAATGATTGATGTTGCCAGAGAGAATTGTACATCATCTCTTGCATTGACATAAATTGGTCTTGTTCGAGTCATGTGTACATCAATACATGAGCCGCTAACACAATTATCATCAACATTATTTTCAACTTCAGGCACACGTTCTCAGTGATCTGTCCAAATCCAATAATTTGGTTTGAACCCTTGCTTGTAAAGGTGAACTTTGACCATTTCATCCTTCAAAATTCTTGTACAATCGCATTTGGTGCATGGACATCGAATTCCCCATCACGTTCGTAATACTCATATTGTCGAGCAAATCGACAAACTCTTCAACCCCTATAACAAAAGACTCTTTCAAACCTCTTCTACCACTATAACATCTATCATACATCCAACCACGACGGAAAGAAATACCATCCATGTTACGTAGTATTGAAAAGAATAAGATCAATTGAATGAATTGTGCGAAAGAAATTGACCATTGGATTTTGATTAAACTATGGTCCAAGTAAATCGAACATTGATTAAACATTAGATTCAACATAATAATACTAAGCTACTTTTATATTGTCAAATCCAATTTAACATTGGACTTTCAAGCAATTAGGCTTGAATAAAAAAGGAATCGAGTGTACTAAAACATATTTGCAAATATATAAAAGGAAGAATCAACCAGGTTAAATCAAGAAATGTCAATATTCATGCACTCAACTCACCTCGACACAAATAAATCCCCTTTCAAAATCAGTATGGATAGTCCACTGCAGCTTGAGGAGCCTTTGTTTGGCGTTTGATTTTCCAACACTTAACCTGCAAGAAGTATCGTGTACCAAAAACAATTATTAATATTGAAAGACAACACATGCTTTGTGATATTAGATATGGAAAAACTATTGGTAAAATTGTTCAAGAGAATTGTTGTAGACATGCATGTGACGCTATATAGTATTGTTGCTTAATGGGGAAAGGGTTACTAACTCCATTACCAGCTCTAAAATACAACTTATTAAACGCTCTGCACTTTTGATGTGGTTTTGTTTACATTCCTTAGCTTAAAGATGACCCTTGTTTACATAACTATGTTAATTGGTATGAGGTATCTGCTACCAGTTTTATTGTTGATTAATCTTCATAAAAAATACAGAACTAAACACCATCACTGAACCCTTCTCTCTCTCTCTCACTCGCATATACTTTTCTACATTGTGCAATCTTGACATTTATTTGAAGGAAACAAGTTTTCTATAATGAGTAAAACAACATCTTCATTTGTTTTAGAGTATTTTTTTCCATTATTTAAAAGCATTTTACACTCTGTATTAGAAATTGCCATTACTCTTCTTCGAATGGCAGATGAGAAGCAAAACCCTACAATGCTAAATCAGAATAAGGTACAAACATAAAACAAAAATAAACCCAGAATACGGATCCTGACCTCGACTTCAACCTCGACAAGGGAGCTAGTTCATGCCCTCACCTTCGACAAGGGATTGGCTGCTGCTTCGATCCGTGGTGAGTGGATGGGTAGGGAGGCGATTCACGGTTAGTGGTGGAGGCGACCCAAGCTAGGGAGGCGACCCAGAATATAGTGATTTTCAGTGAAGGTGCGGCAAGAGTAAGTGAGGTTGGTGAAGGAGAAGAATTGAAGGAGATGATGAGAGGTGGGAGGTGACGCCGCGAGTCAGGGGTAATAAGTGTAACTTTTAAGAGCAGTTAAAAATTGAACCGCTCTTATAAATGAACATATAATAGCGGTTCCAGTTTAACCGCTCGTAAAAGTGAAGTATAATAGCGCTTCAACTTTAACCACTCTTAAAGGTGAACCTATAATAGCGGTTCCACGTCAACCGCTATCTAAAATCTTGATAATTTGAAAATATAATCGATTATTTGAAAGTTTAATCGATTATAACGGGGTATTTAAAATAGCGGTTAAAGTTTAACCGCTATTATATGTCACTTTTAAGAGCGGTTAAACTGGAACCGCTATTACAGGTTCCCTTTTAAGAGCGGTTCAAATGTTAACCGCTCTTAAAAGTGACACATATATATTAAATTAAAATAAAAAATATTATTTATCAATTATATATTATAAATATTATAATTATAGAATTAAAAAAAACCATATTTGTAATTATAATTTTAAAAAATTATAACTATCAAATTAATGTTAAATAAATTATATATATTATATAAATTATAATTATATATAGATATATTACTTAAATTAAAATCTTTAAATTAATTATATATATATATATATATATATATATATATATTGCATAAAATACAATAATAATTATGAATTTGAAAATAATTTATATTTAAAAATATATATATATATATATATATATTCTAAATTATAATTTATTTTAATTTCTATAATATATATATATATATATATATATATATATATAAATGAAAATAAGCTATATTTTGGAGGCTGCCTGGAGGGAATCACTTCCTCCTAATTTACAGACGGATATATCCGTCGGTAAAACCAAATACTGAAAATATAATCGATTATTTGAAAGTCTAATCGATCATAACGGGGTATTTAAAATAGCGGTTAAAGTTTAACCACTATTATATGTCACTTTTAAGAGCGGTTAAGCTGGAACCGCTATTACAAGTTCCCTTTTAAGAGCGGTTCAAATGTTAACCGCTCTTAAAAGTGACACATATATATTAAATTAAAATAAAAAATATTATTTATCAATTATATATTATAAATATTATAATTATAGAATTAAAAAAACCATATTTGTAATTATAAATTTAAAAAAATTATAACTATCAAATTAATGTTAAATAAATTATATATATTATATAAATTATAATTATATATAGATATATTACTTAAATTAAAATCTTTAAATTAATTATATATATATATATATATATATATATATTGCATAAAATACAATAATAATTATGAATTTGAAAATAATTTATATTTAATATATATATATATATATATATATATCTAAATTATAATTTATTTTAATTTCTATAATATATATATATATATATATATATATAAATGAAAATAAGCTATATTTTGGAGGTCATGCTGGAGGAATCACTTCCTCCTAATTTACCGACGGATATATCCCTCAATAATGAATAGTTTATTTACCGACGGATATATCCGTCGGTAAAACCAAATTCCACAACTATCTTAAATCTGTCGGTAATTTCCGTCGGTAATTACTCAATTTCCGACGGCTCTGTATCCCTCGGTAAATATCCCTCGGTAAATCAGAAATTTCCGGTAGTGGTTAAAAGGATAACTTGTCATTTCGTATTGATCTTATTTGATGTTTTATAAAAATGTCAAAAAAATATGTGAAAATTAAGTTAAATTTAATATTTGATGTTTTAAAGGTTTTAATTCAAAATAAATTTTGAGTTTATTTATATTGAATTTTGTTCCATTACTAAAAATTACTAAAAATTATATATATGACAACTATGCAATTCTAAAAATTTGTTAAAAAAGGTTTATTTTACTTTTTAACATTTGTTGATATTCCTCTCTTTAATTAGAAAATATTTTTTTTTAATTTTTATGTTTCAATTTTGACTATGAAAATTTAATTGCATAATTTCTTTTATGCTACAACTAAAAAAATTTTAACATTTTTAACATGTTCATATCATCATATCTATATGCTAATAAAAAATATTACAAAGAGATATACATAAATTAAATACAAAAAATTATTATTATTCCTAATAAACATCCTCAAATTCCTATCTCATTTCATATGAACAAACCATAAATCCCACTACATTTTTCCAAGATAACCAAACAAAATTATCATGCTTATCATCAAAGCAAACAACATAGTCATATCACATTTGCTTTTCATCCTCTCCACATATAGATTTTCTATAATTTTCCTATCTTCTTATAATTTTTTTAATAACTTTCATAATCATTATGTAAATTGCATTAATTTCCTGTCATTTACATCTATCCATTGAAAATGGTTGCAATGTATAATCCTCTACCATAATAAATAATTTTTTTCACAAAATAAACAAATTGAACTAACCGATTATAAAAAAACTCCGACCTTACTTTTCACACTAAATTGTTCTAAAACAACATTATTAGATTTCTGTAAGATGTTATAGATTTCTGTAAGATGGTATGAGAATTTTTTCATTACCACATACACTTTTTATGGTTGAAGATATTAAACGGTGATTATAAACAAGAAACCTTAGGAACTTGATAATTTAGATCATACATCTTTATAACTAATTATGATATTCTACTAAATATTTTTTTTATAGATATTTTACTATACTAGGGGAATCATGTTAAATACACCACAATAGTATCCTTATCACATCATAACGTCTTATCTTATATCCCAATATTTATAATTTAAAAATATGATTTTTCATTTTTATTTTTTGAAATTTTAATGTTTTGAATAATATTAAAAAATTCATTATTTTTTAATATTAAATATAAATATCATTATACACATTATTTAATAATATAAGTAATATAAAAATAATAATTTCTTTATAATAATTATAAATAACATAATAATTAGTAATGAATAAAGATAAAATAAAATATTTAATTATTTTAAAAACAAATATTTTATCCAAAATTAATTATATACAATTTTAAAAATTTTAATTTATTTTAGCAAAGAAATTACGAAAACGGCTTTAGAGTCCACTGTTGTTATCCTGGTCCCATTCACTCCTAACAACTTGTGGCGTGGCACGTGTTACTGTCCAACCTTCCCACCAACAGAGCAAATTCACAAAAAAAAAAAAAAAAAAAAACGAAAAACAAATCTGCACCAAATATTTCGAAGAAGTAAAACGTTGCTTCCTCATATTCCCTTCCGCTTTGAACATTCGCAGAAGTCACAAAACGAGACTCTCTCCCGAGCGTCAAGCACCACCCGCAAAACCCCCAATTCCCACTCTTCGCGCAGAACATTCTAGAAATTCTCGTGAGCTTGTCGCGGTGGAGCTCCTCCTTTTCGGCGCCGAACCAGAGCTAGGGTTTCGAATCGATTCACAAGCCAAAACGTAAACCCCTCTATCTCTATCTCTCTCTATATCGCCTTTTCTCTTTTTCTCGCTCAATTCGCTTCTCGCATTTATTCTCTTTTCCTTTCTGCGGGATTCACGTTTTCCGTGACGTATCTCGCCGTTTTCATTATGGCATGTTGTGTATTAACTTTATTCCTCTTTACATATTGATGCGCCTGCCATTTTTTTTTAAATAATTAGGGTTTTCCATATATTTTATCAAACGCTGAATTTAGGGTTTTGCAATTCCGGTGTCTATGCCGGGGGAGGGATAATTTATATGCTGCTATTTGTTCAAATTAAGGATTCGTCTTTTTTTTTTTTCTTTTGTTTGTCTTACCTCTTTTATGCTTGATGATATGAGAGTGCATTTGTTCGTAAAAAGAATTTGTTAATTTAATTATATTTACTTTGTGGGATTATGATTTTAGTTCTTTATTGGCCGTTGCAATGATGAAATAATATTGATCCAATGATCGTGATTGGAAAGATACAGCTTATTATTATTATTATTATTAAGTGTGACTTTGTACCAGTTCTTGAAGTGACTGGTAATCTTATTCTTGATAGATTTAGGTTTAGCTATTTTATCACTCTTTAAGATAAGACCTGATTTAACCAACGTTGTTTAGAGTAGGCAGTTGGTAAGTGATGGCTCATAGGTTTGTTCTTTCTACTAGTATGTATAGTTCTGATCTGTAATAACACATTTTTCTTATTTTTCTGAAATTTAATGTGAAATTATTAAATATTACTGGTGAACTATATTAAGTGAGTACAGATTCAAATAATCTAAATGTGGGGGGTTTTATGATCTTTTTCCTGTAAAAACATTATGATATTTTTATTTATTGTTTGCCCTGATAATTCCAACCGATTTATGAAATTTTGGGGAAATACAAGTGTTAATGTAAGAATGGTGACGCAGGATTTTTAACATAAATGAAACTGCGAGTGGCTTTTCATGCATAATAGCATGTTTTGTTGTTAATTAACTTGCACAATAAATCTTGAAGTTGATGTTATATATTAGTTTAGATTTTAGAAAGCCATTATTATGGTTTGAATTAACATTTTTTCCTAATTGGAAAGGGTTACTGACATTGTTTTTATGAAAAATAAAATAGTTATAGTGATGGGGCAATTGATGCAATCATATATGTGTAGTGATAATTAATAAGTTTGTTAATAAAATCAAAAGTTTGCAGTTGGGCCAGCCTTCACTTTTGATTTTGTCAAGATAGATATGGAAATGGATTCTCTCCCTTCACCATAGATGGCTTGTTTTAAAATTTTCTATTTGGAGTTATATATCTGAATCAGAAGTATCCGCTTGGCTACTTTTCTTTTGCCTGTTATAGGTTTCTGAACTGTCCAAACTGCATGGACGTAACATTATTTATTGAATAGTACATTACATGCTATAATTTTCTCTGTAAAATATTAAGAGAACTTATTTTTTTCTTTATAATTTCTCTATGATTGCTGTCAACAAATGCCAATAACTTATTATCATTCAAAACAAGAAGGCAGGTATATTTTTTTGCTGGGAAAGAGTAGTTGATACGAGTAAACGATTTGCAAGCACACAAAATTGACCATTACTTCCGTAAAACAAGTTGTTTATTGTTTGGGGCAATGAAAGTCAATTGATATTTATGAAGTATGAACATTGAATTTTTTGCAAAGTCAGACATGTTTCCAACTGTATACCTCTCTGACACTTGTTTAGAAAATTCAGCTTAAAAAGGTCTTTGAGCTGGTGTCATGAAAAAGTGGCCATGGCAGATTGTGGTTACAGATTTCTCGCTGTTGTCATTCTATGGCAGTGGTGTGGTGAGCTCTGGTGGCTGCTTTTCATGTGGCAGCAATATTAGAAGCAGTGGTCGTGTTGGAAATGATAAACTTGTAGAAGACAAATGCCATAAAATAGGAGCACGCAGCAGAAATTTAATGAGAGAAATAAAATTGGTTTTGTTTGACCTAACCAACACTATCCCAAATTAAAGAAAGAAAACTAAAACCTAACCCAGCCCAAAGTACTCCCCCCTTTAAACCAACCCAACCAAGGCCCCCGACATTAAGAAAAAACTGATGTACTCTGTGTGTCATCCATAAATCTTGTTCGCTAGTGTACCATGACACCCCAAACAACTCGTCTTCTCTTTAAGATTAGTAGCATGCTCATCTGGCAACCACTTAATGACAACTGTCACCAATGAAATAGTAGCATGTTTTACATAGCCATTTGTAAGAGTGTATGAAAGAGGAGGGTTGTCCTAGGCAGTCAATTACCAATATAAAACATTGTTGAATCTTATTATGTCCAACTACAGTGGATAGGATTTGGACTGAATGCATTAGAGAGTAAGTCGAGGTAGTAACTATTCTTGAAAAAATGGTTGAATCTCATCTTTAAATGGTTTGGGCATGCGTTGAGAAAGCCTGTTGAAAACCCATTAAAGAAAGTACATTAGATGTACTGTAGCCTATCACTAGAGGTGGAGGGAAGGGAACCTTAAATCAAGAAAGGAATGTCTATTTTTTTTTTAATGATGATGTGAGACTGCCAGGATTTTTTTTTTCTGTATTTGGTTAGTTAGACTGAAAATTATTTGCATTTAGTATTTCAGTGATAGTTTACCTTATTGCTGCTGTAAACCTTGGAATTATATTTTTCTGTGCTCTGATTTTTCAGAATATTGTCTCCATTTCTAACATGCATATTTACTTCTTTATTATATTTTGCAGTGCATGTTTGTGAAGCTTTTTCCCTGAAATCCCAATAAACCTCTTAATGGGAGCAGAAATTCTTGCATACCAAAAGAACAGCCTTGATGCTTTGATAAAGGCTATTTAAATCAGTATGACTCTTGAAGATTTCTTTACGTTGACTGAAATGAAAGATGGCCTCACGGCCCCTTCTCGGGTGCAAGAATTGGTTTCTGTAATGAAGAAGGAGCAAGATTGTGTTGTTAAGAATGCTGATGCGACAAGGCAGTGGGCTGCTGTCGCAAGCACTATTGCTGCTACAGAGAATAAAGATTGTCTTGATCTTTTTGTTCAATTAGATGGACTTTGGTTCATCAACAGATGGTTAAAGGATGCCCAAAATTTGGGTGCTGATAACATGAATGATGGCTTCATTGAAGAGTCAATTACTTCAATGTTACGAGCAGTTGAAAAACTATGTCTAGACAGTGAAAAGTCAACTTCATCAGGAATTTCAGTAACTGTCATTAACCTTCTTGGCCATCACAGCTCCAAAGTGCAGGATAGAGCAAGAGCATTATTTGACCACTGGAAGGAAGGTGGGCATGGAGATGCTGAATCTCGAGATAATGCAGATCTTGATAGACTTGACAATGAGAGTGATAAGATTGCAAGGGGGGAAGGCCAGCCATCTTGTGGGAATGATGAAGCTGGTAGTGACAATCATCATACATCTCAACTTGCTGGGGGCGAGAAGTCTCTATTGGGAGACTCAGATAGTCAACTACAAGAGAAAGTTTCTGGTTTTCAGGTACAGAGTGTTGACAATGCACTCCAATCCTCTGTAAGTTTGGATTGTGAAGATATCAAAGAGAAATCAAGCCATGTTGATAGTGCTTCGGCTTCTGTTCAAGAATCTACCTTATGTGAAGGTGAGTCCACATTGGCTGAGACCTGTAACTTACCTGTTACTAGACAAGGCAGTTTCAAAGGACAAGATGATTTACAGTTAAATGACTTTTCCAAAAAGGAAAAGCAAGACCAAGATGTTAATGATCCTCCTGAATTAAGATCATCAGATATCTCTTCTACATCTGCAAAGCCAGATCCTGAACCTGATTCTACTGGTGATAGTGAAGCAAAAGGATTGGAATCTGTTAAAAAAGAACCTGCTTCAGAACATAATGTTGAAAGCAATGAAAATGTCGTTTGTCCTAAAATAATTGTTTCTGGTAGCATGCGAACACCTGCATCTGATGGAATGAGTGAGGGTGATAATGTCAGAGCTACAAATTCTAGTAATCCACAACTTTCCAAAGCATCAGAAAACGATGATGACAGTTGTTCAAAAATGTTTCCCGAGTTATCTGTCACTGGAAATAACTTGGAAAAGCCTGAGATGTCTGTCCTCAAATCCGATTATGTTGGAGCAGTAATTGAAAACAAAGACCAAGAGTCTGATCAAGATGATCATACGTCAAATGGCTCTGGTTCTTTTAATCAGGGAAAAGGTCCAAGAAGCCCTAACATTATTGACAAGGGTTCTGACATGGAAATTGAGTATGGTATTGTTGATGCTTTAGAAGTTGCTCGACTAGTTGCCCAAGAAGTTGAGAGAGAATGTGCCAGTCCTGTAAAGGAAGGGAATGGCCATGGTTCTAATTGTACCACAAATGGTTCTGATTCTTTTAAATGGAGAAATGGTCCCAAAAGCTCTAATGTTATTGGCAAGAGTTCTGAAATTGAACTTGATTATGGTATGGTTGATGCTTTAGAAGTTGCCCGACAAGTTGCTCAGGAGGTTGAGAGAGAAGTTTGCAGCTCTTCAGAGAAAATCTCAGAAGGTGGAATTAGGCAGGCAGGCAGCCTTGACTCTGTAGGAAGAAAGGATGAGGTCACTCATGTCCTGCCTGAGGAAGTATCATCCAGGCAAAGCAACTCTGCTGAAGTGTGTTCTGAAGAGGTGGGACGTCAGAGTGTTTCAGATAATGTCGAGGCTGGGCTAGATGACTTGGACTCCTCGCAAGTTACTGAAGCAGCTCGAGACCCAGGAGGTAATTCAGATAAAAGTCTCTGTACTTTTGATCTCAATGAAGAAGTTGGTTCTGATGATATGGATGTATCTGTAAATGCTATGTCTACTATGCCAATACCAGTTGTCTCTGCTTCAAAACCTGCACAATCTTCTGGGTTACCAATGGCCCCTCTGCAGTTTGAGGGGACCCTCGGATGGAAAGGGTCAGCTGCCACCAGTGCCTTTCGCCCTGCATCACCTCGCAAAAATTCTGACAGTGAGAAGAACGTTGCTGTTGGTAGGAACTGTGAGATTTCCAAGCAGAGGAATTGTTGCCTTGATTTTGATCTGAATGTGGCGGAAGGTGAAGAAGGATTGGTAAAACAACTTGGTGCATCTTCAGGCCTTCCTTCTGGCCAATCATCAGTGGAACTTAGTCCTAAAAGATCAAACAGGTTCGAATTGGATTTAAACAGTACTGGGGATGATGGTGATGGCCAACCTTCAGATCAGAGGATAGAGGGTCCACTCTTTTCTGGAAGAAATGGTTATTGGAGCCCTTCACCTGCGTCATCGTCATCATCAATGCAACCTTCAGTACGGAACATTGATTTGAATGACAGACCGTACTTTCAAACGGATTTAGTGGACCAAGGGCATAGTAAGTCATCTTCGATTATTGAAGCATATAAACGGTCTAAATTGGATGCTCCTGTTATCTCTATTTTAGGTGCCAAGGTGGAAGTTAGTAGAAGAGAATATGTTCCTCAAAGTTTGTCGTTGCCAAATGGCAAGGCTATTGAGCCAGCAATGGATCTTCCATTGTCAGGAGCAGGTGGCATTTTAGGAATGGCTCCCCCACTTTCCTACAATCATTCAAATGCTTTTGGGTATAATGGACTCACATCGGTGCCTGCTTTGTCTTTTTCATCAGCCATGTATGGACCATCTGGTGGCCCACTTCCATACATGGTAGACTCGAGAGGTACTCCGGTTGTGCCTCAGGTTGGGGGATCTTCCTCAACCGTCCTGTCATCTTATACTCAGTCTCCATTTATTGTAAGCATGACTGGCACGCAACTTGGTTTAAATGGGGTTGGATCTTCACATCCAAACTTTGATCTAAACTCCGGATTCACGATTGATGGCCCGAACAGAGACATGTTGACTGCAAGGCAATTTTTCTTTCCTGCTCAAGGCAGAGGTATTGAGGAGCATGTAAGGCCCCTTCCACAATCCTCTAGTTCTGGGGTTACTGTGAAAAGAAAGGAACCGGAGGGTGGCTGGGAAACCTATCCACGTAGCTACAAACATCAGCAACCTCCTTGGAAATAGCTCTAATTTATGCTTTTACCTCTCATCCGATCTGTTTATAATTCTGCTACCGATTGATGCTTATATTATTACTTTAAGTTGATCCTGAGGGTAGGCCAATCCATTGGAATCCTTTTAAGAAGAGAAGAACCAGCCCAATAAAAGGTGGAGGACGATGGATGTAATATGATTCATAAGATTGATTGGCAAAGGTGGAAAATTAGTTTTTTTTTTTCTTTGTTTTTCTTTCTTGCAGTTTCATAGAAAGTCAGTACAAGCCCGTAAAGCTTGTAGATGTAGCTGTAATTTCTCTTTCACATGTCAAAGAAATTATAGGCATAGTATCGTGTTTCTCAATGAGTGGTACTTGAGTACATGGTCACAAATTTAGTTGATTTTAGTGAGTTTTTACTATCAAGTAACAACCTGTATAGTGAAAGCTGTGTTCAAAACTTATCCGCTTACATAAAATAGTCGAACTCGATACACCTCCTGCGTAACACATGCTCTTAATTATGTCCTTGGTTTCACATTGAATGACATTTGTTAGTACCCATTCCCCAATTTGTGCTTTACTGAACCCTTAAATATGACTTTCGAAATCTGCAGTGTTTATTACAAAATATTCTCTAAAAGTTATCAGACACTGTTTTGTTGGAGTATACTAGTCAAATTTCATGGGGTCTTCTGTTTTTTTGTTTATGTGATGTTCTAATTTTGATTTATGCCGGCACGGATATCTTTTCGGGAGCAGTAACTGTGTACATGAGCAAGTTATTTGCGAACGTGGTCCGGACGCTAATAACTTGTTTGTTAAGTTAAATAAATGAATTTAAATTTGGTTTAATTTTTTAAAAGGGTTGAGTTTAAGTTTTAGAGTCTCACATCAAGAGTTTCTTTAATAGTTTGAAAATGTTAACGTGTTTTAACTTAAAAAATAAGACTGGATTTGGCATTGCAACGGGGGAAGGTGGGGAGGGTTTTCTCTCCCCAATTTTCACTTTCGATTTTTTTAATCGTCTCCAATATCCGTCGGAATTAAAAAGTAAGTTTACGTTCCGGTTGGATGTCAGATTTTCCTGTTTTCTTATCCTGTTCATAATCTATATTATTTTTAAAAAGATAATTATATTTATAATAAATTAATTTTACTATATATTTTTTATATAAAAATAAATATTTACAATTTTATAATTTGTAATTATTATTAATTAAATATATGTTTTAATTTATTATATTTATATTAAAATATGTATGTAAAAAAATATTTATTTATTTTTTATTTATATATATAGAATATTTATAACATTATTATTATAATATTGTATTCAAATATTTGAATACTTATAATAATAATAATAATAATATTATTATTATTATTATTATTATTATTATTATTATACTATATTCAAACATTTGATTACATATATAAGTTAATTTATTTTGAAATTGTCAATTAAAAATATGAAATATATAGTTTATAAGAAAATATTTAATAAGTTAATTTTTATTTAATTAGTTTGAAGTAATAAAAGTTTAAATTATCAATTCTTTTTAATCCTTTAAAATATAATTATTTTATTAAGATAAAATTTGATATACGACAAATAAAAATAATAAGATTCAAAAAATATGACATAATAAAGTCTAATAAATATAAATTATAAATAAAATAATATTAGTTATTACTAATATTTATGTAAAATATATAGAAAAAGATAAAAAAATATATATTTTTGTGTTCATCAAATTAATTGAAAAGATTGAAAAAAAAAACAAATTAATTGGAAAGATTAAGGAAATGTAAAAAACTGAAAGGTAAGAGAAAAAGAATAACGTAATAAACTAATCGATATAAAGATTAAAAAAGACAAAATAATTAAAAAATGGATAAAAAAGTAAAAATAATAAAATATAAATAAATAACCTTATATGTAATAGAAAAAAAATACTTTTAACATCTTAATATTTTAAAATTTAAATTTAAATATAAAGTTGACCGGAAACGGGTGAAAATTGTATTATCCATCCCGCGCCCCAATTTTTTAAAGTAAGAAAAATCCGTCCTCGGTCAATTCAGTTTTTTCGTTAAACTTGAGGCGGAGACATATCAATCTCACGAATACGAATTTAATTGTCATTTCTACGTCATATAAGCTCAAGTCAAGTGCTCATGACATTCAAACATTAGCCAGACCTACTAAATTGACTACCGGTTAATTATTTTACTGTTTTCTATTTTTAATCAATTACATGTAAAATAGTAAAATTGTTTCTATTTTTAATCAATTACATGTAAAATAGTAAAATTGATACAATCTTCTTTATTACCTTCGTGGAAAAATTTTAACATAATACTTTTATAATTAAAAGTGAAAATACAAAATAAAAAAGTAGTCTCCTAACCTTAATATTCATTTCTCCAAGTCATGTAGGCTAAACTACTTAAAAAACATGACCATTAAAATTATGAAGAAAATAAAAATAAATATTCATAAAGTCTATTGATAATAATGAGTAAAGATGAATATATTTATATAATCTAAAAATTCCAACAAATAAGTGTTATTATTTAACTTGAAAAAAAAAATCAAAGAATGTTTTTAAATAGTTCTATTAACACATTCCCTCCCCCCCCCCCCCTTCCCCCTTTTTCTCTTTTTCTTCTTACATCATATCTTAATCAAGTTTTAATTTTTATAATTTAAATTAAAAAAAAATTAAAAAATTTAACTTGTCAAACTTACATTCTGTAAAAGAATTATCTCTCTAAACTTATGTCTTCTTTTTAAGGTTTATCACATTTTTTTTTTTTAAATCTAAACACATCATAATACTTTTAAGAATAGAACACTTTTGTGTTATAAGAAGTTAATTTTCAGTAAACTTTTCTGTATCATTTATATAGGCATAACTAGTTAATTAGGTAAATTTTAGCTTTTTACCATTTAATTTAAAAGGGTTCCAAATATAAAGTTTTAACTATTTAAACTTCATTTCTATACAATCACTATTTCTCTGTACTTGTAAAACATTTGTCTTCTTCTTAAGATCTCTCACCCCTCTTTTATATTTTTCTAGATAACACAGCACAATACTTCTATTAAATAATGAAATATTATTTATCTAATAAGAAGTTAAATTTGAATAAGTTCTTTTTGAGTTTTACTCTGTGTTGAGTAAGGGGTTCGCATGTGGGCAAAGCTCTTCTAACGTAGGATTGTAATGATGTCTTTTAGTTTGTTGATGGGGGAGGGGAGAGGGATGGAAATTCTAAATTTAGAGAAGTGAAATGAAAGATAAAAGAAGCTAGTAGTCATTTCTGCAGTTTCTTAGGTTAGAATATTTAGTTGATCACTATGTTTGAATTGCAAAAATCTTGGATTTAAATTGAGTTTGGTAGAATAAATGGGTGAATCTAAGTGATCATGACATGCTATTTTGATTTAGAATATATTATTATAACAAAACTATAATAGAATTTATTATGAATCAATCATTTGGATTACAACTAGTTCTTATTATGTATAATTCTTGGATCAAATGATAGATGATCCTAAATAACTTTCAAATAATTTGAATTAAGTTTGAGTTTCTATAAAGTTTTTAGTTTTTGGAGAATTCGCTCCTGCAACAATTCGTGGCTTAAACAAAAATACAACTAAGAGAAAGGAATCTATTATAAAGTTTTTTTCTCAAGCAAAGAATTTGTCAATTTTGTGGTGATACTGTAAAAAGAATAATCTTCATCTTTTTTTCACTCATGTGAAGAACTCTCACAAAAAAAAAGAGAATTGTCTCAATCTTATTTTCCCTCAAATGAGATTTTGGGCGTTTAAACGAAGGAGTATTTTCTAAAGCGATGAAGATTTTTCCTCAAGCAGAAATGTAGTAAGAGAATGAAGAATTTTAGGAGTCGCTCAAGTGATGGGACATTCCTTAGTCTAGTAGGTGTTATATATATATATATATATATATATATATATATATATATATATATATATATATATATATATATATATTAATGTATAGATTAAAATAGTGACATATTACAAATTTGAATGATAAGATGTGAATTATGGATAGATTTGAACATACTTATTTATAATATAAGAAAATGTATATTATGTATTGAATTGAAGATCTGAGTGAGATAGCATGACTATACTAATATTTTTTGTAATATAAAAATATAACTGTATTTAACAAGTCAAGAAGATTAACCTATCACATAAGGGAATGTTTTTTTAATTTATTACAATATTAACTTATTAAAGATAGTATATTAATTTAATAGATTATTAATCATGAGTAAAATGTAAATTATCCATAATTATATGAATGGATACGATGTAAAGAATGTGTGATGAATATTTTGTGGCACTAACTTATTCCTTCCGATAGTTTGTGTGTTTAGTGTTTTGACATAAGAATTTATAATCTTTTAGGTTATCGTCTCATTAGAAAAAAAAAAATTTATTATTTTTCTTTATTATTTAAATATTTTAGTGATATGTAATTTAACAATAAGAGAGAAGATATGATATAAATTTGCTATTTATTTATTTATGTTATCATACAATTTAATTCTCTTTTAATTTTTTTAATGGAATGTTACATTTTACATTATAAATAAGTAAATGTTATTAAATTTTTTAGAATTATGAACTTGTAATACAATTTAGCAGTATAATAATTTATCTGTTATCTGCTCTACTTTTGGCAAGAAACTACTCTCCGAAAGGACCATGACTTTTGAGGTGTACATGTCTTACGTTGGTGAAGACCAATCCAACATCTTACATAAAACCAAAACCTCCTTTACTGCCACCTCATTGTTCCATATAAAACAAAATTAAAACTTCTGAATAAGTTTTTTTTTTTAACTCGTTTTCATTTAAAATTACCAATATTTTATATATTTTTCATTAAAAATAAAACTAATTATATAAATTATACTTTGATTCTTTTATCAAATCCAAATGAGTTTACTATAATTAAAATTTAATTACTTGTATTTATAACATTATTGTTGTCCTAAAGTTATATGTCTCTTTAGAATTTTCCATAACACCAATAAGACGTATATTTTTATTTATCTTTCAATCAATCTTCTGATATTTTAACTCTTTCAATTTTTCTTATCACTATTATATTTATTATTTTAATTTCTATTAGTTGCGTTTGTACCTGATCAAAAAAATTAAAATACTCTTTGTAGAACATTAAAATATCATTTTTAATCATTTTTACACGAACCAATTATACTATTTTTTATACAAAATTTACTTAACTATTATATTTTTTTTAGTTTATATATATATATATATATATATATATATATATATATAGAATATCAATTAATTGAATTACAATTAACTCAAATTTAATGTTTAACTTAAATTTAATTCGATAATTGGCTACTATAAAGCAAATTTTAAATTATACTATTTTCAAGTTGGTTCAGTTTAATCCTGGAGTAGTGTAAAAAAAATCATAGTGTAATTTTATTAAAGTTCGAAAGATATTAGGAATAAATTGTTATAACTAAAGACGTTATATAATTGTTAATTAGGAGAGACCTAATTATGATTAAAAAAATGAAAGTCTTTGTTAAATTTATAATTTAACCAAAAATTTAATACACCAGAAAATACCACACATGTAAGTCCAACTTCACCAACCATTTATTTATTTATTTATTTTTTCTGAAATAGTTCTTCTTCATCATGTCTTCTTTCCTAACTCCATTCACATCAGTGTCACCAACCCCAACATTCTCTTCTCTCAGCATATCTCATTGCCTTTAAGAATTATTTACTAAAATAATTTAACAAAAAGAAGTTCATTATTTTAATAATGCAGTATGTTTGCATGTTATAAAGTAATTCATTTCAGCCAAATTAAAAATAATTACCATTTCTTTAAAAATTTCAATCAGTTGACATTTTCTAAAAGACACAAATTAGAGTATTTTGGTACTGAAGAATATAATGCACCCAAATCTCAAACCTGGAAATTGAAATTCGAACCCCAACAGAAACCAATGAACACTTTCCTTCCATTACATTAAAAAAAAAAATACATAATTCAGATAAATCCCCAAACCACGATATGCATATCATCACATTTCACAAGATATATACACATGTATTTTTGGTTAAAAAAAGGAAAGAAAAAAACAAAAACAAACAAACAAGGAGCTTTAATTTTAGAGAATATATATATATATATATATATATATATATATATATATATATATATATATTACGAACTATATATCTATAATGGAGCCACGAAATTAACTTCCACAATTTATCTCTATATATGTATATATTTGAGCCTAACTAATAAGAAAAGGGGAAAAAACAAGAACAAGAAAGAAAAGGAAAAAAGAAAAAAGTAATTAACTAAACCCATTTTTTTGTGTGGCATATTATGCTGATGACGAGGGATTCATTAATTACAAAGTTGTGTGAGGGAGATTCGGTGGGAGTCGGAAGCGAACCTGAGAGGCCGGGGAGCGCACGGCTACGCCGTGCCAGCAGATGCCGCCCTTGCAGGGCTCGTGCGCGTGATGCGGCGGTGGATATGGCGGTGGAGGGTGATCGGGGGCGAAGGCGTAGGTGGCCTTACGAGAGACGTCCCAGGTGAGCGTGGCGACGAGAATGAGTGCGACGGTGGCAGTGGAAACGAGCAGGACGAAGGCGCCGCCAAAGCTCCGTCCGCACACGAAGCCATACGCCTTGATGCAGGCGATCACCGCCACATAGAGCACCGTTAGGTTACTCACCACAGCATCAGACACAGCCATAGAGAGAGAGCGAATGCTTGAGTGTGTGGGTCGATTTGGGTGTGGATGTGGCTTTAATGCGTCGTCGTCTTGGGAATGTTTCAGGGGTTTTAACTTTAATTATTAGGCCCAATGATCGGGAAATTACAAGAATGGGTCCTATTGTCTCATATCTCTCACAGTAATTATTCTAAAGATAAATTTTAGAAGCATTGTCATAAGTATTAGTAATTATTATACGTGATTTTAGCTAATTACATTTGGAATTTAATCTTAATGATATGGTTAATATTTTTTTAATGGATCTGAATTATTGTTATGTAAAAATAATTTTAAAAAATCTCATAGACATTTATTATATTTATCAATTTTTATTTAAACACGTGGATTAAGAAAAAAGGTAAACTTGAAATATTAAAGAAAAAAAATGTAAAAAAATTTGTGTTGCGATTTTCATGGCGTGGTTATTTTCTACAAGCACCGTCGTGCTTATCTACTTGGATTTTCAGAAGAAGGAGATCCGAACATATCCACCGGGTTCGTAACTTATCGTTGTGTTGTTATCGTACGCAACCGCCGATTTTTTTAACTCCAAGGAGATAACGCCACGTGTTTTTCATGTCTCTTTTCGCGTGACGTGGCGCTTGTTCTTCTTTTTAACCTTTCCTTTACCGTATTCTGATGGCAAGAGGAGGAGCAATGCTTTTTTCAAGCTAACAGAAACAGAGAAAATAGAACCATCAAAACTAGTAGACAATCTATCCTTTTTAACGTATTTTGTACGGATTATACTAACAACTTTACTTCCCATACCGACTAAAAACATAATGTAAAAATCCATATCGCAACAAACAATGAGGAGTGGTTCCCCTGCGTCCATATTTTCCATCCACCAGTTAAATATCCGCCCAATCTGGCATATTTTATTAATTGTTCTCGTGGGTGGACTACGACTATCAATGTGAGACAATTTTGCAAATAGAATAGTGGAAATCAGTTTTAATGCATTGGGGATTAGTGAGTTAGATGATAGACTTATTAATTTATATTTTTTTTTGTTTTTAATTTTTTTAATAAGTACTACAGAATTTTAGGACTAAAATACAATGATGTGATGGTATAAAAATATTGTTATATAATTAAAATGTAATAAATATTATAAGACAACTTAAGCAAGATGGTGTGGTAGTCGAATGCAGTGGTGCAATAAATGTAATGACGAAACAAACACGGTGACACGATTGAAATGTGAGACTGAACAACAATGACACGGTGACATAACAAATGTTGTGATACGATTGAAATACGAGACTAAAATACAACAAATATTGGTGCGGTAAATGGATGACAAGCGGCCTAGGTGTAACAATGAATGAAATGATACAATGAACAATTAATGATAAGCGTCTTAGAGTTGACTTGTAGTAGCAGCATGGAGTAGAGGTAGAGAGACATGATAACATCAATTATGGTTACTAAATTATTATAATTATTTTTAAATTTAAAATGAATAGTGGGTTGTGAGTCAACCCACCATAACCTGGCTCAAATGAGTGTGTTCATTTTTAATCTATTATCAATTGAATTGAAAAAAATCAAATTTAATCTGCTCGAATTCGTGGTAAGTCGGATTAACTCACGAGTTCTAACTCATATTGACACCCTTAGGCAGAGCATTTGGGGGCCATGACCCCCAAATTTCAATTATTTTTTAAAATGAAATTATAATTTATATTTTTTTAATAAATATATATAAAAAATTTTAATGGTGGTCCCCCTAATCTTACAAGTTGGTTTCGCTTGTGATTGTTATCTTATTGAGATCGGTAATGAAATTATAGTCAAATTTAAAAGTTAAGAAATGTTAAAATTGGGGAAATAATAACGTAAGAAAACAAGTGAATCGGGAAGAACTAGGTTCCTCTTGTTGAATAAGGAAACAACAACGAAGGAAATAGTTGTCGATGAAACATTCATTTTTTTAGGGTTACCAGAAAGATTATCCTACATTTGATTCTAGAAAAATAGGAGAGGAGATCAACCATTCTTGCCATTGTAGTTGTCGAAGATAGACAACATCAGTTGCACCATAGTTGACTTACGTTCCACCTCCATTGACTTCCACTATTTTCATTGAGTTTTAATTGTGTTCCTTTGTTCTATGTAATTTAGATGGTTCTATCATATTGTCCATTATTCTTATGAGGTGGTTGTAATTTGGATTGTTCCGAAGAGTGGTAAAGAATTGATTTTAGTCTTTTTGTTTAGAATAATTTGTTTTTCTTTGACCATTGATGTGGAAGATGGGCATTATACTTTGAATGTTTTGATTCTATATTGTTTGGTTAAAGTAGGCTTATGTATTACACTTAGAATCATAAAACAATTGGTAATCTAATTATCGCTGGTTCATTCTTAGAGACGCTAGTCCATCAATGTTTCCTGTTGGTATCATAAGCAAGGTTATTGTTGCAATTTGCTTAACAATGTGATTATTTATGTTGTTGTGTGAAAAATTATAGTTAAATTTTGTAGTTGGAGCCAAATCCCTCAGTTAACCTATTTTTTCTATTTTCAAACTTTTAATTTTTTATTCGTTTATATGAAGCATTCTTGTTATTAAGAGTAAAAGTTTGAGATGCTTATTATTGACATCAAATAATTTATAAGAAATGATGGGTTTTACATATGTTATATGTGGGAGGTTTTGAGATAGAGATAATAAATGTCTATACAGTGACGGAACTTGACAATTGATCTTGAGGGGGTCAGATAATATATGATGAATAAATAATAAATGAATATGAAAAGATAAAAGAAAATGAAAGGGTGAGAAGTCAAATTTGTAAATATACAAACAATTATATTTAATAATCATTAAGTTTGGGGGACCAAAATCATAAATGTTAATGTAAGTTACAAAACTTTGGGGGGTCATGATCTTCCTTATCTCCTAAGAAGATCTGCCACTGTATTAATGAGTTTTGTTTCTCGTTTTTATGTGGTGTAATGCTAAGTCATGCTTATTTGCTTTTAGATATTCTATCATGTAGGTTTTACTTGGTTGGATGTAGATTGTTTGATAAAATGTCTGGTTATTTGCTTAAATCAGTTGTTCAAATTTTGTTTTGCCTTTTACAAGGTTTAATTTACTTATTATTATGTAAGGAATAACATTTGGTCATAAGGAAGGAAGGAAAATGGTGTCTGGGCCCTATTGAATTTGGTAAAACAACTTACTATAATGCCATGTTTCAGTTTCTAAGTCTTATTAGAAGGTAAGTCTTACTCTCTAAAGAGACATTAGATAGAACATGTGTTTTATTATGTTGATTTGTAGGTTTTCTACTAATTTGAGGTATTATATTTGTCTTACATTGCTTTTGAAATGTAGGAAGGTTGCTATTATCAATTTGGATCCCTTTAATTATTCATTATCGTATCTTTTCCTCTACCTTTTTTAGCTTTTTGCTCTTAAAATTACACATTTTAGTTGCATAGTTCAATTGATATGTGTCTTGTTTTAGTTGTATAGTTCAATTGTTTGGTTTTCCTTAATGAAGAATATAACTATGAATGTCCTATGAACATCGAGGATCTTGTGAAACTAAGTGATGTAATGGAGGAACATTCACTTGGTCCAAATAGGAGTAAACAACATCCTTTTGATAGTGTCATATGCTAAGATGCCTATAATATATGACTAGGATGATTGTTTTTACTTTTAATTCAAGAGTGATAAAGTTAATGTCAATATTACATTAGTATATTTATTAAAAGCTTAATAGGTTAGTTGCTTCTATTGTTCGGTCACTTGGTGTCTTTTTTGCATTATCCATGTTGAATAAGAACTGTGATTCTGACTATGACAAACTCATTTTATAAGAACATCTAAAAAGTTTTTTTTATTATTTTGAGTAAAATCGGAAAATATTAAGCATAAAAAAAAACATCATAGGAAGATATAAGTAAATGAATATTACTACCAGGTGGGAATGATAAGATTTCTCTTTTATCCCCCTATTTCCTTAAGAATTTCATAAAAAAAGGAAGAAAGACAGATTCATTTGCATACTTATACTCATATTTCTATTTAAAAAAAATCCCTTAAATGTCTACTAATTTGTTCTATAAAATAACTAAAAACAGTTTTTTTCTATTTGATTAAAGACATTAGTGGACTATAACGGATGGAACTAGAAGATAATAACTTTTTTGCTTATCATAATTTTAAAGTTTATGAATTGAAGCTTGTTTGTTTGTATTAATTACTTATTTTTAGTATTGATGTGTCCTCATTTCAAGATTATTTGTCCACTCATTTTAATTACAACAGCAAATGATCGTGTAAAGGCATACACATCTTTGAACGAGTCTTCTATAGACTGCTCATTCACCAACTTAAACAACCAATTGAGCAGTTTCCCTAAATCTCTCTAGAGCAGTTTCAGGAGGTAGTGGTATGACTTGGAGACAGTGTAATGATGGCAGAGGATATGGCTAGGGAGGGTGGTGCTGAGGCTGTAGTAGATGGAGGCAATAATGGAACAATGGAAACTGAAATAGTATAGTTGAAAAAGAGGAACAAACAAACGACGATTCCAAGGTGATTTATATAAAAAGAATGACAAATGACAATTTATTTTAAATTAATTTAGTATAGTTATGTAACTTTATTGAACTTCAGTTTTTTTTTTAATTCAGGTAAATTATATTAATTTTGTTAGCAGGCTAACTTCGATAACTTAAAATTACTTTATGTAACTCCTGTTCATATGTGTTATATGGTGGTTGTAATTGGAAACATGTGGTGTTGTAATTTTGGGTAAATATATTGGTTTTTTTATTGAATATATAATAGGAAGTATTGATTTCTGCAAACCTATAAAAGAATATTGTCATACTATAACAACATTTTATCCTTATTGTCCTAGAAATATTTAGCAGACATCAATATGGTTGTTAACGTTCAACATGACTTATATGAAATTCAACAAGTTAATAATAATGAGTACCCAAACAAATGAAAGGTATGACATTTATGAAGACAAAATGAATAGCAAATAAACATATGTATTTGGACTAAATTAACTATGATACAATAACATATAATGCCAACTCCTACAAAAAAGTCACCATCTATTCCATATTGCGACAAGTTTTCAATCATTATTGGTTAATACAATTCAAAATTTTGGTTATTCCATTGCAAAATTGGTTAAGTTAGTGGTCATGTGAAAAAATTAAGTTAAATGTATTTCGTAGCAAATTCATACAACAAATATACTGATTCAAGGTCTTAAACCCTACCTTGGCACATGAGGGCATGACATAACACTTTGGTGTCAATAGGTCTAGTGTCCTATCTGACCAAATACCGATAGTTAACATAGTTCAAAATCTTGGTTAATCCTTCATAAAAAAATTGGTTAAGTAAGTGGTTCTATGAAAATAATAACTTGAAGGCATTAAGTAATGAATCTATACAACAAATACATTGATTTAAGGCTCTTAGACCTTGCTTTGGCATAAGGGACGTGACATAGAACCTTGGGGTCACTAGGTTGAGTGTCACATATGACCAAACACAGTTGGTTAACACAATTTAAAATCTTTGTTAATCCTTCAAAAAATTAGTTAAGTTTAGGGTCATGTGTAAAAATAAAGATGAGTATATTAAGTAGTGAATTAATGCAATAAATGCACTGATTCATGTCTTTAGACCCTACTTCAGTACATGAGGGCATGACATAACATCTTCGTGTCACTAGGTTCAATGTCTCATATGACAAAACACTGTTATTTAACTCAGTTCAAAATCTTGGTAAATATTTCACAAAATTGGTTCAATTAGTGATCATGTGAAAATATTAAGTTCAATAGTGAAATCCATGCAAGAGATCTGTTGATTTAAGGCTTTCAAACCCTATTTTGGCACATGGGGGCATAACATAACATATTGGTGTCACTAAGTTCAATGTCCCATATGACCAAACACAGTTGGTTGACATAGTTCAAAATCATGGTTAATCCTTCACAAAATTGGTTAAGTCATTAGCCATGTAGAAAAGATAACTTGAGGGTTGTCAGTAGTAAGTCTATCCAACAAATGCATTAATTCAAGCCTCTTAGACCCTGCTTTGGCACATGAGAGTGTGACATAGTACCTTGGTATCACTAGGTTCAGTGTCCCATCTGACCAAACACAATTGGTTAATACAATTCAAAATTTTGGTTAATCCTTAACAAAATTGGTTAAATGAGTGGACATGTGGAAAAATTAAATTAAGTGCATTCATAAGTCATTCCATGCAACAAATACATCCATTTAAGACTCTCGGACCTTACTTTGGCACATGGGGGGCATAACACCTTGGAGTGTCTCATCTGACCAAACATAATTGGTTAACACAATTGTAAATCCTGGTTAATCCTTCATAAAATTGGCTAAGCTAGTGGACAATTGGAAAAATTAAGTTGAGTGCATGCATTAATAAATTCATGCAACAAATGCATTGATTCAAGACTCTCAAACCTTGCTTTTGTACATGAGGGCATAACATAACACCTTGGTGTCAATAGGTTTAGTGTCCCATCTAACCAAATATATTTAATTAACATAGTTCAAAATCCTGGTTAATCCTTCACAAATTTGTTAAGTTAATGGGTAAATGGAAAAAATAAGTTGAGTGCATTCATTAGTTAATTCAAGACTCTCAAACCCTACTTTAGCACATGTAGACATGACATACCACCTTGTTGTCACTAGGTTTAATATCCTATTTGACCAAACACAATTGGTTAACACATCAAGATCTTGGTTAATCCTTCATAGAATTAGTTAAGTAAGTGGTTGTAGACCCCAAATCTTGCCCGGTCTCATAATAAAGACCAGAAGACCTCATTTTCAAAGATGGATGAAGCTTAAGAAGCCATTAGGAGAGACTATTAGGCCCCATACTAGGATAGGAGGAATTTTCTGCATGTAAATAAGGATTTTTGCCTTTTAGGGTCGAGACAGCCGTCTCGCTTCTCGGGACTGCCGTCTCGCCACTTCTGCAAGTCGAGACCGTCGTCTCATTTGGCGAGACGACCCTCCTGATTGGCAAGACGACCTTCTCGCCATTTTTGCAAGGCGAGACGGTCGTCTCGACCTGACAGGCGCGGATCCCTATAAATAGTCGCGCCTTCACCCTCATTTCACACAGTTCTTCCATTCTCTCTCTTGCAACTTCTTAAAATTCTCTTCTTAGAACCCCTCCGAAGCATTTCCGGAGTTTCTGAGAGTTTCTTTAGAGTTTTTATAGCGTTTCCGAGAGTTTTTTCCGGCGTTGTAAAGAGTGAAGGGTTGCCAAAACGCATCCTAATTTTCAAGAAATTAATCAACGAGCTTGCTTCAGAGGTTTCTTCTCTCTCTCCCTCTCTTTATTTCCTTACTTTTATATTAATTGTGTAATAGATATTAGGGTCATGTAGTCATTATTTTAATTCCGCAAATAAAAGGGTAAAAGCGTCTTTTTACAAGTTTATTTATTAAAATAGCTGGCCTATCATAGGGAACCCGAAAGGGGTATCGTAAGGGAACTAACCCTTCCCTTACACGTAACTAACTCCCTTACCTAAACTCTGGTTTTAACGACCAAAGTTAGTTTTCAAAAACTAACGCTTTTTTTTCACTCTTTTTTCGATGTTTCCGGTAAAAACATCGATGGTGGCTCCATAAGAACTCTTCAAAATTAGTTCTTGGGTTAGCCCGGTTATCGGACAATCCAAGAACACTTTTTCGAAAACCTTGCCTCTAGGTTCAGCCCGGTTATCGGACAACCTAAAGGCGTTGTAATCACACCCATAAAATGCGAAAATCAAAGTAGTCGAAACCATCGTGTCGCTCCGACCGCCTCATTTTGATGGCGGCTCGGAAGGCTGGAGAGTGGGGACCCTATAATGGGGACACCTTGGGGGCCTTAGCCTTGGTGAGAACAGTTAGAACCTACCTTCGCCAATGCACTTTTCTGCAGGAAAACCCTACCTTGTGATTAAAACGACTTCTCGCCTGTTTGCGGATGATTGAATTGTGTGCGCATTTGTTTGTTGCATAGCATAACCAAACAACAGAAAAATCACAAAAAATATTTTTTTTGCAATAAACATCCTTATCTCGGACAGTTTGCCTTTTAGCTAGCCTGGTTTCAAGTTCTTTGTAAGCTAAGTAGCCATGCAGTCCGACATAAGAGATAAGGGATGCTAAATACTATTCTTTCGCATAAAACCATTTTTTATCTCGGACAGTCTGCCTTTTAGCTAGCCTGGTTTCAGGTTCTTTGTAAGCTAAGTAGTCACGCAGTCCGACAGAAGAGATAAAATGCTATAAAATAAAGATAATAAAAATCAAAATAAAAATCCGATTCTAAAACAATAAATGGGACCTTGTTCATAAACGTTATACTCATAAATCATTCATATAGGTAGTTTATTTTCTAAAAAAATAAAATACGCAAATACCATACATAATGTAGAAATAAAACATGATAAATAGGAAAATAAACACTCACATACCTACAATAAGCATCATATTCATAAAACATGCATTTTGGTTTTAGAAAATGGAGGGGACTAGTATACAGTTGAAGAAGGTGGACATTCCCCGATACCATACTGAGAAATTGGAACGACTTTGCGCAACCATGCCACCAGAGATCCGCTTCGACTTTGAAAAATCCTATGGACGAATTCTCGACCTGCTGAAGATCTATGTCGATCAAGTTTTCATCAGGGTATTAGTTCATTTCTAGAACTCTAGTCTGCGCTGTTTCGAATTTCCACAGTTCGACATGGTGCCCACCTTGGAGGAGTACAAAATTATGCTGAAATGACCCAAATCAGCCAGGGTCCGTATCCGCCACGAGACATATACTCCTGCAGCACAAGTCGCTGCCATCATCCGACTACCATTCCGACAGACTACCCTGATAGAAAAAGGGAACATCCAGGGTTGGAAAGTCTCAATGTTAGAAGGCCATATGTCCGACTTGGCTGAAAAGGCAGAATGGGTCGCTTTCAACAAAACCCTGGGCTTAATCATATTTGGAACGATCTTGTTTCCCTTCCACCTCGACACAGTGGATCAAGCCGTCATGGATGCCTTCTTCGCCTGGGACGTGAACTCGAAGAGTCCCTTGCCTGTAATTCTTGCCGACACCTTGCTCTCGATGGAATTCTGCCGCCAGAAGCAAGGAAAAACACTTCGTTGCTGCTCTTCACTACTCTTTGTGTGGGGCATCACACATTTTTACGCCTCTAGTCACATGGGTATGTTCCCCGACCCTTTGAGGAGCTTCTCTAAAATCCCTCTCCAACAACGCTTAACCTCGGAGTGGAAGGACGAGTTGGAACAATGGGACGCCAACCATTTATCCTGGGTCTGCCCTTGGTTCCGACCCGGTCCAGTCCTCATCAGATGTGGAGATTATCCGAACGTACCCTTGATAGGACTCAGGGGTTGCATAACCTATTCACCTAGAGTAGCTATGAGACAACTCATGAGGACTCAAACTACAATTTCTCGAGGGGAACTCGGAGGACTGTGTTTCTTCGGAGACCCATGCACAATTGCCAACTCACTAGCCGTGAGAAATGCATGGGAGAAACCAGTCTTTATGGGAGACAGAGAGCTAAGAAAAGCTCGAGTGGTTGTCTCCAGTGACTATGAGGTGTGGAGAAAAAGAAAAGGGATGTCTCAACCATCTACCTCACTCCTTACAAGCGCCAATAGTGAAGAGCTGCAAGCTCAAGTCGATGCCTTGACCCAGAGGATAGAAATCATGGAAGCCCATATGAGGGCCCTTGAGGAAAGAGAACAAGAATCTATCCTCACCATAGATGGTCTGCAAAGGCAATGCAAGAAAAAAGGATCATGAAATAGAGCGCCTCAAGGATTAGTGTGCTGATTCTAATGAGCAAGCTATCCGAGCATCCAAAGCTGCTAGAACCAGCTCGGATAGCCAACTTTAAGAAATAACTGCCAAATCAGCACGCCTTGAGACCGAATAAGCAAAATAGGCTCAAATGATCAAGGACTTGTTGCAAGACCTCACCAAGATTCGGTCAGAAATACGCCAAGAGCGAGAGGTCAATCGGAGACTTAACAAAAGTCTCGCTGAGCTACGCTGCAAAGAAAGAGATGGGCTAGCTCAGTACGTCCAAGTACTACAAGAAAAGGACCAAGCCCTTGCAAAACTCGATGAACTGCAAGCCTTGGTTGTCCATCAGGAGGCGAAGATCAAAGAGGCTGAAAAGTACAGTGAAGATATGAGCCAGGCGGTCCAGAAGCAAAGCGAAGCACTCGCTCGTCATGTCTGGGAAGCCAAAAGGGAATTACATAAAGATCAAGACCCGCCTGTGGGTTTCTTTAGGCTTTTCCGTTTCTGTCAAAAGTTGCTTCGTAGCATGGAATAGGGGAATGTACACCTTCTACGGATAAATGGAAATTTTCTTTATTCAACAATTGTCTACTTGCATACATATCATTCATTTGCATGTTTAATTTCCCCTCCTTCACTCTTAATAAATAAAGATAATAAAAAGAAAGGATTAACTGACACGTCTTCCAAATCAGAAGAATGGAGAGAAAGTCACTCCTAATCAAGTTTGCCCCAACGGTTGATTCACCACAAGAGGACAATAAGCCTCGACCGTTGATCCTCACAAATAAGGAAGAGGGGACAAGGACACCAGTGCGACTATTTATGCCACGTCCTTTCCCCTACGAATCAAACAAAGTTGTACCATGGAAATACGGGGAATCTTCACCAGTAAAGGAGGATATCTCCAACATAGCCAGCATTGGGGGCATGATTAAAAGTGGAAGAATCTACTCCCCCAAGGACTCACAAGAAGACGTCCCCAAAAATAAAGGAAAAAATAAAAAGACCGAAGAAAAAGAAAATAAAGAATCCAAGGAGGAGACTGAGGAATTACTCCAGTTTATAAAGCAAAGCGAGTATTCCATTATTGACCAGCTCAATCATACACCTGCAAAGATAACCATGTTATCTCTAATGATGAGCTCGGAACTACACAGAAATGCCCTGATGAAGGTCTTGAGCGAAGCGCATGTACCTCACACCATATCCCAAGAAAAGGTTGAGAGGATCGTCGGTCACATTATGGAAAGCGATCACCTCATCTTCACAGAGGAAGAACTCCCCCTCGAGGGGTCAAATCACAATAAGCCCTTGCACATTTCCATCAAGTGCAAGGAGTACCTCATTGCCAAAGTTCTTGTGGATAACGGGTCATCCTTGAACGTAATGCCCAAGTGCACACTAGACAAGTTGACTATCCAAGGAATCCGTCTGCGCCCAAGCAGCACTATCGTTCGAGCCTTCGACAGATCAAAACGAGAAGTAGTGGGAGAAGTTAATTTGCCAATCCAAGTTGGACCCACTATCTTCAACGTCGATTTCCATATAATGGATATTACTCCAGCATACAGTTGTCTCCTCGGCAGGCCTTGGATTTATGACGCTAAGGCAGTACCTTCAACGCTCCACCAAAAAGTCAAGTTCATAGTGGATGAATAATTGGTCACGGTCCAAGCAGAAGATGATATCCTGATCAGTGGACTGTCCACCCAACCTTATGTAGATGCGACTGAAGAGACCCTTGAAACATATTTTCAAGCGCTCGAAATTGCCAACATAGAGCGACTTCCCAAAAACACAAAGGTAGCCCGCATGATGATGAAGCATGGTTACCATCCTGGCCAAGGACTAGGGGCAGATTCCCAAGGCATGAGGGAACCCCCGGAATTCAAAGACAATCCTTCCAAGTATGGCCTAGGATATGACCCTACTAAGGGCCAAGCAGTAGGAAGGAAAGGGAAGTCTCCCCTCCGCACACTCAAGCAAATTTTCCGAAGCGGAGGGGTGCAAGCGTCAAGAGCTACCCTAGTCATTAGGAGATATTTTTCTTCATTTAAGGGATGTAAACCCCATGATTGTTAGAGATTATCCCCCAGGGCTAGCCCGACCCCCGGGCATTTTAGGGCACATATTCCCTTATTAATTAATAAAGAATACATTTCTTACTATTTGCTTCTCTTCTTGCTATTTCATGACTAGACCTCACAATAATCTTGTCTAAGTAAACAAAAGAAGAAAGAAGAATAAAAAGCGCATCCAAATAAACAAAACTTGTCATTGCCTTTACAATCAAGCTAGTTGATTAGAAACACAAAATAAGACTTTATCTCACCATAAAGAAAGTCATGTTTCACCAATATTGTGAAAAAATAAATACACAAAAAAGAAAAAGCCCATAGAAGCCAAAGGCCAAAAGAAAAAGGGCAAAATACCCGGTAGGAAACCCACTAAGGGGGCTACGCAAAAGATAGGGTCAACCCGGTAGGATACTCGAACAAAAATAAAGGGTAGCCTAGGCAAAAGTTAGGGTTACAAAATAAGGTCTGCTAGGACTCCCTAAACAAATACAAAAGGAAGGAACCTAGACAAAAGATAGGGCCAAAACACAATATCCTAGTTCGAAAACCCAAAGGGCGATCTAGGGAAATCAACTAGCCATAAAGAGCAATGAAAATAAACTAAAGCGCAAGTACAGAAAAAAAAGGGAAACGTTTGCTTAGACAAAAGCTTAAACACCCAGGCTTAACCCTAGCCAACCATTCTTATAAAAAACTTTTTTCTAAATAAAAATCAACCTTCTAAAACACAAGCCATTGAATTTTCCCTCTTACTTCTTTTCTCTTGACCCTCACAATAATATTCTAACAATTAATTTGGGAATATGGAGGCGTATAGTCAACAAGAGGATTGAAACTCCTAAAGTGAAGAAAAATGGACACTAACATGGCAAAGTGTGCTCTACAAAAAAGAGAGAAAAAGAAAAAGCAAATTATTCTTCGGTCACAAGAAGTCCGGAATGGTACAGCCAAATACGAGAACGCAGATCAGAGGGCACTCGTCGCTACAAGACATGACAAATAAATCCTTCTGAAAAACTAATTGAAATAGGCATCATAGGACATCAAACATGAAAACATTGCATGCATAAAATGTTTTTGAACCAGGTCCTATTTTCTTTCAAAAAAAAAAAATCTCTCAGAATCGAGACGACCATCTCGCATTTCCAGACCGCCGTCTCGATCTCCAGCAAAACAAGACCGTCGTCTCACTTAAGGAAAAGTCGAGACCGCCGTCTCAAGGTTCCAGACAGCCGTCTCGACTAGCATGAAATCGAGATCGCCGTCTCGACTTCCCAGACAGCGGTCCCGAATCCGGAAAAATTTCTATAAATAGAGGGGGGCCTAGGGGGGTCTCCACACCTCCTCTTGCACTCCCACTCTCCATTCTCTCACTCTCAAGCACCCTACTGTCAAGATGTGCCGTGGAGATCAGTCTAGGAAGAGAAGAGGCTCTGCCGGTCCTAGCAACTCCTCAACCCTCTGCATCTGCCACAAGTTGCTGGCTGGGACTATCCACGGGCGGAAAGAGAGTCAGGGAAAGGTAACCCTTCCGGACCTCTTTGTCCTTTACTGCATGAGCCAGAGGCACCGGTGCAACCCTGACTATTTCTTCCTGAAGGCCCTCAAGGACTTCTGGAGCTGGCCCGTGGGAGCTGTCCTCATGGCCCCCCTCATCACCCCCTTGGCAGACAAATGGGGGTGCAGTGGCAGGGAGGAACTGGCCTCCAGCCTCCGACCCGAGACTATCAACGGGTCGGTCCTAGTCAGCATGGGGATGCTACTGCGCCAAGGGACCCAGTTGATCCTCCACCCCTCACTTGATATCACTTTGGATCTCCGGGATCTCGTGGCAATGCACAATCTCCCGACACCTCCCGAGTTCCAACAACAACAACAACAACAACAGTACACGGACGATTTTGCTGGCCTCAACCGCAACATCTACGATTTGCGCCAGCAATTCGACCAGATGTCTATGAGACAAGAGCAAATGTCTCTAAGGTAGGAGGCCTTTGACACGAGGTTGGAGACATTTGGCCAATATCAAGAGGGAATAAGGCAAGACCTGGCGGCATTCCGGCAGGAGTACCTCGACGAAGCCCGGGACTAAGCAGAGTTCCAAAGGCATATGTACCGGTAGCTCCCCTCTTATGGATCGTCTCCCGACACGAGTCCTCCGTCTTAGAGATAGGGCTTAGAAAATAAAACTGCTGTAGTAATTTTTTTTATTATCATAAATAAAATTGCATTTCATTCATTTTGCTCCCCCTTTCAAAAAAGAGTCAGCGTAACAAAAGAAGTTAAGAATAAAAAGACTTACGCTCAAAGAAAAAAAGCCAAAATCCAAAATCGCGAGAAAAATTAGATAAAACCGCAGAAAAAGGCAAGATTAAAACAAAGTTAATCACCTTGACCAACAAATTTCGACGACCAAGCAAGAGTCGAACAACAAACAAAGACTGCCGACAACCAGCAAAGTCGGATGACCGCCACCAAAAGATCAAAATCAAAAATCCCCAGCAACCAATAAGCTGGATGAACACCAACAGAGTCCCTGACACAGACTGGATGACCAATCTCAGAAAAGACAAAGACAAGAGAACACATCTCAACACTAGGCGCATGAGCTAGAGCAGTAAGCCGCCACCACAGCCAAAGGATCAGCTACCGCAAGAAGGGGCATCCGGAGGCACAACACCAGATGGGGGTGTATACTCATCAAGCCTTACAAAAGGGGGCTTACCGGATGGAGGTTCATACTCGTCAAACACCAGATGGGGGTGCATACTCATCAGGCCTTACAAAAGGGGGCTTACCAGGCGGGGGTTCGTACTCGTCAAACCAGATGGGGGTTCATACTCATCAGCCGAAAGGATCAGCTACTGCCAGAAGGAGCATCCTGGAAACACACTGTTCCCCAAAAGATCAACCGCCACAAAGACAGAACATCAGAAGGGCAACCGGGTAGGAGGGTCAACTCTTTTACCCTCCAGTCGATCTTCTTGGCACAACAGGCCAGCAGTCGACTAGTCGGGTAAAGGGGGGACAGCTGTAGACCCCAAATCTTGTCCGGCCTCATAATAAAAACCAGAAGACCTCCTTTTCAAAGATGGATGAAGCTTAATAAGCCATTAGGAGAGACTATTAGGCCCCATACTAGGATAAGAGGAATTTTCTGCATGTAAATAAGAATTTTCGCCTTTTAGGTTCGAGACCGCCGTCTCGCTTCTCGGGACCGCCGTCTCGCCACTTCTGCAAGTCGAGACCACCGTCTCGTTTGGCGAGACGGCCGTCTCGCCACTTGTGAATGGCGAGACGGCCCTCCCGGTTGGCGAGACGACATTCTCGCCATTTTTGCAAGGCGAGACGGTCGTCTCGAATGGCGAGACGACGTCTCGACCTGACAGGCGCGAATCCCTATAAATAGTCGCACCTTCACCCTCATTTCACACAGTTCTTCCATTCTCTCTCTTGCAACTTCTTAAAATTCTCTTCTTAGAACCCCTCCGAAGCATTTCCGGAGTTTCCGAGAGTTTCTTTAGAGTTTTTATAGCGTTTCTGAGAGTTTTTTCCGGCGTTGTAAAGAGTGAAGGGCTGTCAAAACGCACCCTAATTTTCAAGAAATTAATCAAAGAGCTTGCTTCGGAGGTTTCTTCTCTCTCTCCCTCTCTTTATTGCCTTACTTTTATATTAATTGTGTAATAGATATTAGGGCCATGTAGTTATTATTTTAATTCTGCAAATAAAAGGGTAAAAGCGTATTTTTACAAGTTTATTTATTAAAATAGCTGGCCTATCATAAGGAACCCGAAAGGGGCGTCATAAGGGAGCTAACCCTTCCCTTACACGTAACTAACTCCCTTACCTAAACTCTGGTTTTAACGACCAAAGTTAGTTTTTGAAAACTAACGCTTTTTTTTCACTCATTTTTCGATGTTTCCGGTAAAAACATCAATGACGACTCCATAAGAACCCTTCAAAATTAGTTCTTGGGTTAGCCCGGTTATCAGACAATCCAAGAACACTTTTTCGAAAACCTCGCCTCTAGGTTCAGCCCGGTTATCGAACAACCTAAAGGCGTTATAACCACACCCATAAAACGTGAAAATCAAAACAGTCGAAACCATCGCGTCACTCCGACCTACTCGTTTTGACGGCGGAGACAGTGGTCATGTGAAAAATTAACTTGAGGGCATTGAGTAGTAAATTCATGTAACAAATGCACTAATTGAAGTCATTTTACAAAGTGTTGTGATTAACATCTAGGTCAACTAACTTTGCTATCCTATCTGACTAAAGTGTTGTGGTTAACCCCTTTATAAAATATGGTTAATGCAGTACAATTATTTAACCAAATCTTTACATATTTAACCATGTGTTTGGAACACGTTTAAATAAATATTTTTTTCTAAAATTATAACACATTACACTAGTTTTAGTGCCACTCTTTTGTCCATTCAAACCTAGTAATGTTTTGGAGAGTTATAATATACTTACTTGTGGAAAACAACTTTTATTATGTGATATGCAAATTATTATGCTTAAAATGAAGATTTAACAAAATTTGAACACATTTAACCACTTTTTACAAGTGTTTAACCAAAACATTTGATCTTCAAATAGAACATATTGTACCAATTTCATGTATTACTCTCATGCCCCTTCAAGCCTAGATATGTTTTAACAACTTTTAATAGTCCTACTTAAAAAAGCAACTAATATCATGTGATTCAAAAAAGTATTCTACCTTCCACAAGATTTAATCATATGTGTACACATTTAATCACTTTTTTGAACATGTTTAATAAAAAAAGTTGATCTATAAATATAACACATTTTATCAATGTCATGTTTTATTTGCAATCCAAACCAAGATCAAAAGCAAGTAACCACATCAAAGTATATTTCCATGAAAATATAACAAAGTTAGACAAAAATTATTTATCTTACAATTACCCAACAATTACCTTCTTAGGAAAGAACTTTATATTTGAATAATAAAATAATAATTTTTATTATGTAAAATTCAACTTCCAATATATGTTGTATAAATAAATCATTTACCATTTGGTACATGTGCAAAAGATACTATTAACTAAGGAAAAACAATGAAACAAAAGTTTAACTATTTTTATAACTAAATTATTGATCTATATGCTTAAGTTACAATCATGTTAATTAGATCCTACACCATCAACTAGAAATGACTCAAGACATGACACACGACAAGTTTGAAGTCATCATGAATCTTTCTCAAATAATCTCCTTGTCATTCTCCTTGCAAGGTTGTAACCACTTTAAATCTCTCTCATCTTTGACATTGTTATGATTTGCACATGGCATCTACATATTCTTCAACAATGTATGCATAAGTCATATTTGTGCCATGTTCAAAATATCACAAAATATTTCGTCAAACTCAATCCTTTACAGTTTGCATAATTTTCTTGGTACACCTTTGCTCATCAATGTAACATATCATGTCATACTACCAAGCATCCAGTCAAAGAAATAAGAAGACAATATTAAGAGCAAATCATAAATGCATATATAGTCATGACCATGATGACAATCATTAGTTCCAACAAAAAGATTATTCCTTATAGGGTCTATCAAATGAGTTGCATAGAACAAATCAAAATGCATTTTGGTTCACCTTACAAACCAGTGAATAATATAAGTTGTTACAAACAATCTACCACATTAGCCACCAAATTCCAATTAATCCACTCTCGAGGTATCATCAAAGTACTAAAGGCACAACGTTATCTAATCCAACTAGAAAAAGTGAAATACACCAAAAATCCAATAGAAATTTAGATCACTGCATCTCTCTATCTAGGTCATTGTTTTCATAATTTAAATTAGTAATTAAGAACTTAATGTAAGAGTAACCCCTGGTACAAATTAGCATTGGCCATTGGATCACTGATATTAGAAGACTCTGAATGTGCAGATGGCCTTATGGCCTGACATAATTTTTTTTATGCCAACTTTTAAGTGTTGTAGTAGATAATTTAAAGTTAAATAAATAAAAATAAGTGTGGGTCAATATAGTTGAATGCTAATTAAGCTAAAAAGATGCACAACATTGATAAATATCCAAGAATGTGTGATATTTCCCAATGGAAAAAGAACTGTGTCACAAGTGATGACATGTTTGAAATCTTGTTTTTGAAAAGTTCTTTATTTAAAAAAACTAAACACAAATATGTTTGGGTGCAATCTTTTATCTAATTGTTTTGAAGAAATTTATCTCTCAATATGTCTTTCAGTGCACACAAATGACAACATGTTTTAATTGTTTTTTTGTTTCCTTTAACGGGTTCTAATCAATTTTATATTTTCACTTCAAAATACCATATACAATACTCTTAAAGTGTCTTCAAGCTCTCAAAACTTATCCTCAAAACTTGTATTCATGAACATATTATGACTAATTCCCACTAAATTATCATTTTTTACTAATAAAATGTATTCATGAGCATATTATGGCTAATTCCCACTAAATTATCGTTTTTTATTAATAAAAATATGATTAGCAACTAAATCAGGAAATGATAGTTATAGACCTTAGATACATTAGGTAAAGTAAGCAGGATTTAAAGGCTTTTACTCCTACGAGTCTTGTGGAGTACTATATGAAGAATATGAAACATCATAAATAAATAAAAGGTCAAAGAATTTAAATATAAATAATAATAAAAAGGATATATTAACGAATCATTAGTGGGATCCAAATTGATAATAATAATTATCCAACATTACAAGAGTAACGTAAGATGAATATAATAATCCAAAAGTAGAAAACTTATAATCAACACAATAAAACATATTTTATCTAATATCCCTTTAGAGAGTAAGATTTACCTTCTAATAAGACTTAGAAACTAAGACATGTCATTGTAGTAAGTTGTTTTGTTGGAGCAAGTAGATTCAACTAATACTTGCCAAACACCATTTTTCTTTCTTCCTTATTACCAAATGTTATTTCCCTACATGATAATATTAAATCAAATTAAACCTTGTAAAAGGGAAAAATAGAATTTGAATGATTGATTTAACCAAAAAGTCAAAATTTATCAAACAACCTACATGCAACTAAGTAAAAGCTACACCACAAAACTCTAAAAACAAATTAGTAGGACTTAACATTACACCACATACAAAAGAAGGAGAAATCATAGACACTTATTATCTCTATCTCAAAACCTCCCACATACAATAAATGTAAAATCCATCATTTCGTATAATAGATGTCAATAATAAGTAACCCAAACTTTTACCTTAACAAGAATACTTCAAGTAAATGAACTGAAATAAAAGTTTAAAAATAAAAAAAAATAGGTTAACTGAGGAATTTGGCTTTAGTTACATAATTCAACTATAGTTTTCTTCATAACATTGTTGGGTCTTTTGAGGGGAGATTCACAGGGGAGAAACATATCAATAAAACATAAGTCCAACCCACATAAGGATTGACACCACTCTCAACCCAAAACCTTAAGGCATTAGGTTATGGGTCATACTTCCTTATATGTTGCTCAACTTTCTTATTCTTACCCAATGTAGGACTTAGAATAACATTAAAATAGGTTAACCGAGGAATTTGGCTTTAATTACATAATTCAACTATAGTTTTCTTCACAATATAAATAATCACATCTTTAAGAAGATGTCAACAATAACCTTGCCTATGAAATCAACAAGGTAGTGTTTCCAAGAATAAGCCAGAGATGATTAGGGTACCAATTGGTTTGTGATTCCAATTGCAGTAGTAAATGTATTCTAACTGGACAAGATAAAATAAAAACAGTCAAAACATAACACTCATCTTCCACCATCAATCATCAAAGCAAAACAAATTATTTCAAACAAAAAGGTTATAAAATCAATTTTTTGTAAACTTTTCTGTAGTTTTCCTACATTCTTGATTTATTATAGAAAACTACTCTACAGGATATTTAGATTATTGATTTTCACAATTTAACATACATCAATACATGAATCATAGTAAGAAGACTAACCTTGATCCATGAGAATCTTTTCTTTCTTTTCGTTCTTCAATCTCCTTTTCCCAATCTATCTCTTTGCCTTTCTTTCTTTTCTCATGCTTTTCTTTCTTGATGGTTTATCGTGAAAAAATCTTATGACCAGAGACAAAACCCTAATGCCTTTTATTAACCAACGTCCATCAAGTTGGTTACCGTAAGTTAATATTTTATTTTATTTTTATTTTATTCTGACTTTACATAATAACCAATAGGTCCTTATAATTTATTAAATCACATTTGGGTTTATCATTATATTTCATATGAGTCACATAATGGAATGAATTAATTAAATTAATTCTAACACTTTCTACCATTCTTCGAAGCAATCCAAATCACAACCACCCCACATGAGCAAAGGACAACAAGATAAGAACAACTCAAATCATAAAGAACATGATTAACACATACTGATAACATTGTGAACAAATGAAGTTAGGATGCATGTTACGATCTTATAACTATGTAAATGATAAGGGTGGTTGATCTTTTCTCCTGTCTCTCCAACATCCAAGTAGAATTAGGTCTTTTCATTAGTAATCAAGTCATCTCTAGCAACAATTTTATTAGATGGAGACCAAATTCTTTCTTCCCTATTTGCTTTTTCTATGCTTTTAGACTTTTTTTTCATTTTAACTTTTTAACTTGATTGCAATTTGATTTGTGAAAGTTAACAAAAATAAATTAAAAATTGTCACTAAGTAAGAAATGCAAGAGAATAAGCTAAAATATTTAGTATGCAACACAATTGCCTTCACCATTTTCCTCAAAACTGAAACCATTAGAAAAAATGGTACGAAGGAGTTGATTTTATAAAAAAAATTTCCCGTCTATTTATTTTATTTCTTTTATATTATACCCATTTTGAAAAATGTTAAAATGATTTTTTTTCCAAATTAATATTATGAATACTTTAAAAAAAATTATATGTGGATTTTATAAATAATTATTGTAATTAGAGTTAAAATCTTTTCCTAAAAACAATAGAATATGTAGTTATATATATATTAATAAAAATATTTTAATTTTAATTTCTTAAATCAAAATAACTATTTAATATTTTTTAAAATATTTTTAAAATAAACATAAATAAAAATATTTAATATCTAATTTAAATTTTATATATATATATATATATATATATATATATATATATATATATAATTTTTCAATCGCATACGTTTATTTGATAATCTATTCTCTTATATTTATCTATAGATTTTCATGTCAATTTTATCATTTTTCATAATGATTATTGTACAGGTATTACCGCCCAAATTTTGGTTACTAATACCTGCCAAATTATCTCTTAATAAAAAACATTTTCATTGCATCATATACATAGAAAATCAATATATGTTATTAACTTAGTCACCTAGGCTTCTTTCTACTATATCTATTCTTTGATTCTCCATCTCAGTATTAATAATAAATAAATTAATTAAAAATACCTATAAATGTAATTATATTAAATACTAATTAACTTTTATAGTATAACAAATTTTAGACAAACATGTGAAGTAAACCTTTGAAATAATCAAGTTTCACCACAGTGTAGAAAAAAAAATACATTACAATCTTTCACTGTAAATCTAAATATATAAATGTGTTAAATATATATAATTATTTTAAAAATGATAAATTTGTGTGTTTTATAAATAGTAAGTTTGAACAGGTTAATTATGACCATGAGTCTATAGAATTTATTTTATTGAGCGGAATTCTGTTTTAATCTTACAAAAACAATCAACCTAAAATATGAGAATATAATCTACTGCTATAGAAGTAGGTGATGGTACGGTGGCTGGTTCTGCATTAATCTACTGCTATGTTTTCCTTGTTGAAGTGGTTGTGATAACACCGTCACCGTCACCCACCGATCGTGAATGAGCCTCTTTCTTAATATCGTGAATCATGCATGCTCTTCTCCACATTAATGATTTCTGACACTTGTTTCACAGCTCCACCACTTGGTTGTTGGGTCAAAAACCAATCGTAACACACTTCCTATTTTCATACTTATTATTTGTCCATTCTCTGCTTTACCGTTTCTATCCACAGCAATGGAAGAGTTTATGATAGATACATGATAAATGTAATTTTACAATCAGATTGTTCAATAAATAATTAAAATGCGCGTTCAACAGTAACATCAGTTCAGGTAAACTGTTACTAATTTTATAAACATATTTGCGGGTCTACGAAGAAATAAGAATCACTTTCTTTGTTTCGCTGTCTCGTTTATAATATTTTTTTCTCAAAATTATTTACATGCTGTATTACATTAATCACTTTGGATTACGATGCTCCAACTTCATTTCTTGTGTTCTTCGATATTTTAATTGGCATAAATTTAAACAATATTTTGACTTTGGAGGGATAATTCATATGTGACGTGGATCTCCATGCCCTACAACTCTAGAACTTGGTAAAATGTAACAAATCAGTTCCTTAACGGAACGGTCATGTCTATTTTCATAGAGATGATATTTTAAAAATATTAGAATACTCTCGTTATTTAAATGAAATATTAATGTATATTATGATTTTAGTTTAACACTTCTTTTAAGAAACATAATATTTATTTTGTAAGATATACCAATTTTTTTTTTTTTGCTGTTTTAGTATCGGAGATATAAATTAAGAAAAAAAAATAGTTTTTTCTTTTAGGTTCTCTTAAAATTATTTTTTCTTTATTTTTAGGAGAGAGTGTTATTGTTTCCTCCTTGGTGGTAAAAAGAGAAGAGTTGTAATTTCTTTTCTCGTCTTTTTATTTTAGTTGTGTGTATTTATACTTTTGTCTGATACCTAACAGTGGTATACACTACAAAAAAAACCCTATTACCTACGGAATATTACCTACGGATACAAATCCGTAGGTAAATTTTACATTACCTACGGATATTACCCACGGATAAAAATCCGTAGGTAAATTTTACATTACCTACGGATATTACCCACGGATGAAAATCCGTAGGTAAATTGTACATTACTTACAGATATTACCTACGAAATTCTATCCGTAGGTAATTATCCATTACCTACGGATATTATCCATTACCTACGGATATTATCCGTAGGTAATGTAATCTGTGGATAATTCCGTAGGTAAAGTGTACATTACCTACGGATATTACCTACGGAATTCTATCCATGAGTAATTATCCATTACCTACGGATATTATCCGTAGGTAATATCATCCGTGGGTAATTCAGTAGGTAATTACCTACTGAATTACTATCCGTAGGTAAATTATATTAAACTAAAAGAATTGTCACTAGCAAGAATCGAATCCAAGTACCTTAAAGTTGAAAATTGATACTTCGATCACTAAACTATTAGGATATTCTAATAATAATTTACAACTAAATTATACTTATATTAATTCGTGTAAATATATAAATATAAAATATATAAATATAAAATATATAAATATAAAATATATAAATATATAAATATAAAATATATAAATATAAAATATATAAATATAAAATATATAAATATAAAATATATAAATATATAAATATAAAATATATAAATATAAAATATAATAATATATAAATATATAAATATATAAATATACAAATATATAAATATACAAATATATAAATATACAAATATATAAATATACAAATATATAAATATATTTATATATAAATATATAAATACATAAATACATAAATACATAAATATATAAATACATAAATACATAAATACATAAATACATAAATACATAAATACATAAATACATAAATATATAAATATATAAATATATAAATATTTAAATATATAAATAATTAAATATATAAATATATAAATATTTAAATATTTAAATATATTAAATATATAAATATATAAATATATAAATATATAAATATATAAATATATAAATATATAAATATATAAATACATAAATATATAAATACATAAATATATAAATACATAAATACATAAATATATAAATACATAAATATATGAATACATAAATACATAAATATATAAATATATAAATACATAAATATATAAATACATAAATATATAAATATAAATATATAAATATAAATATATAAATACAAATGTATAAATGTATAAATATATAAATATATAAATATATCAAAATATAAATATATTTTATATTTATATATTTTATATTTATATATATTTTATATTTATATATATTTTATATTTATATATATTTTATATTTATATATATTTTATATTTATATATATTTTATATTTATATATATTTTATATTTATATATATTTTATATTTATATATTTTATATTTATATATTTAGACGGATAAATATAAATATAATTTATTTGTAAATTATTTTTAAAATATCCTAATAGCTTAGTGGTTGGAGTATCGCCTCCAACTCTAAGATCTTGGGTTGAATCCTGCCAATGACAATTCCTTAATCTAATAATAATTCAAAGTTTTTAATCTAATAATAATTCAAAGTTTTGAAAATATAATAAATAATAAAAATATAATATAAAGGGGAGGGGTTCTAGGTAATAATAAAAAATAAGGGAGGGGGTTGTAATAAATAAAAATATTTTGTTTTGTTAAGGTGAGTGCATTACCTACGGATTATAATCCGTAGGTAATTCCAGCGAGTGCATTACCTACGGATTTTCTATGGAAAGAAATCCGTAGGTAAAGTGACATTACCTACGGATTTTTGTCATTACCTACGGATTTTACCCGTAGATAATAAGTGTTTTTTTTGTAGTGTATAAGAGCCACTAGGTTGTGATATTTATCTTTTATTGCATAATCATTAGAATAGTATTGGAAACAATTCTTAGTAATTTTTCACATCAGAAAAGAGTTATTCTTGTTACTGGATATTATTTGGTAGTGTGATAGTACATGTCTAGGAAAAGTTCTGGCAAAGAAAGACTTGGTATTTAAGCGTGTTCATTAGTGACCCATATCTCTTTCTTGGGAACTTACCTGGTGTACTGGTTTACGGTCTATCGTTGTTATTCCAGTAGGTAATACTATTCATAGTGAGGATTGCATAGGTCGATTTTGGAATCATGACAACAAAATATGAGATAGAAAAGTTCAATGGGAGTAATTTCTTATTGTGAAAATTGAAGATAAAGACAATTTTGAGGAAGGACAATTGTATTGATGCGATTGCGGAAAGAACTGTGGAACACATGGATGAACAACGATAGAAAGAAATGAACGATAATGCTATTGCGAATTTGTACTTATCAATGGCAGATTCGGTTTTATCCAGTGTTGCAGAGAAGACTACTGTGAAGGAGATTTGGGATACCCTCATTAAACTATATGATGTGAAATCACTTCACACAAGAATATTCTTGAAGAGAAAACTCTATACTCTTCGGATGAGTGAGTTCACATCAGTGACGGACCACATCAACCATTTGAATACCTTGTTTACCCAACTATCAGTGGCAGATTTCAACATAGTTGAAAATGAGTGTGCAGAGCTTCTACTTCAGAGTTTACCTAATTCGTATGATCAACTTATCATCAATATTACAAATAATAATATTGATGGAAATATGCACTTTGAAGATGTCGTCGGAGCTATTCTTCAAGAAGAATCCAGGCGGATGAGTAAGGGCGAAAGTTCCAAATAAGCATAGGTTTTGACAATGATGAAAGGAAGATTAACAGAACGTGACTCGAGTAATGATAGATCAAGGTCTCGAAGTAAGAAGAATTCTAAAATCAAATGTTACTTTTGTGACAAGAAAGGACATACGAGAAAATAGTGTTGGAAGAGGAAGAATGGAGGAAACAACTCTGAAGAATCAACCTCACAAGGTTGTGTTGTAAGTACCTCGGAAGATGGAGATATTCTGGTGAGTGAAGCAGTAATTAACTCTAATGGTGAAAAGGAGTTTCATGACAAGTGGATAGTGAATTCAGGTGCAACATGGCACATGACTCCGCACTGAGATTGGTTTCATACTTATGAACTATTCTCAGGTGAATCTATCTTTATGGGAAACAACCATGCATTGGAGATTACTGGAGTTGGTCCTGTCAAAATTAAATTGTATAATGGTACTGTTCGCATAATTCAAGAGGTACGACATGTGAAGGACTTGAAGAAGAATCTATTGTCCATTGGACAATTAGATGACCTCGGGTGTAAGATCCATATTGAAAATGGAATCTTGAAGGTGGTGAAGGGGAGTTTGGTGGTCATGAAGGCAAAGAAGATTATGACAAATTTGTATGTGCTGCTTGGAGATACGTTGCAAAAAATGGATGCATCAGCTGCGGCAATAAGTCAGGAAGATGTAGTGATCATGTGACATCATAGACTTGGTCATATGTCAGAACGTGGTATGAAAATCCTTACAGAACGTAATCTCTTATTCGGGCTTAAAAAGGTTAGTTTACCCTTCTACGAGCACTGTATGATAAGCAAGCAACATAGATTGAAGTTCGCTAGAGTGACTGCTAAAAGTAAACACATATTGGACTTGATTCATTTTGATGTGTTGGAATCGCCGGTACTATCCCTCGGAGGAGCAAAATATTTTATATCGTTCATCGATGATTACTCTAGGAGATTGTGGGTATACCTTATCAAGAAGAAGTCAGATGTGTTTTCCCAGTTCAAGGAATTCAAAGCACAAGTAGAACTTGAAACTGGGAAAAGAATTAAGTGCTTGAGGACAGATAACGGAGGAGAATATGTAGATGAAGAATTTTTAGCATTTTGGAAGCAAGAGGGTAATACCAGACAATTTTTTGTCCCACATACGCCTAAGCAAAATGGTATAGCAGAGCGGATGAATAGAACTCTCCTGGAAAGAACTAGAGCTATGTTGCGAACAACTGGAGTAGTCAAGTCTTTTTGGGCATAAGCGATTAAAACTGTCTGTTATGTTATAAATTGGTCACCGTTAATCGCCATTGGTTTGAGCACACCAATGGAGTTATGGAAAGGTAAACCAGTTGATTATTCATCCTTACGTGTTTTTGGTTGTCATGTGTACGTGATGTACAACACTCAAAAAGAACAAAATTGGATCCATAATTCAGGAAATGTATCTTCTTGGGCTATGCTGACAATGTAAAGGAGTATCGCCTATGGGACCCCACTTCCCACAAGGTTGTTATTAGCAAAGATGTAGTCTTTGCATAAAATGAACTGCAAAGTGAGCAAACAAATGATAGCTTGATAGAGACCAATGTTATAGTACATATAGAGAAGAAGTCTTCGGATGACTCGTCTGAGTCAGAAGAGGAGCACGAAGTTCCAGAGCCAAATGAGGTTGGTAATGGAGATCTTCGGCGATCAACACGAGAAAAAGTCAGACCATCTTGACATTCACAATATGTGATGGCAAGTCATGATGCGTATTGTCTTGTAAATGAAGAAGGAGAACCTTCAACTTTTCAAGAGGCTATGAGTTGTTCAGATGCTTCTCTATGGATGACTGCAATGCAAGAAGAAATAGAGGCTCTTCATAAAAACAAGACATGGAATCTTGTGGAAATTCCGAAAGGTAAAAAAACCATTAGTTGCAAATGGGTCTATAAGATCAAGAGAGATGACAATGATTAAGTAGAAAGATATCGTGCTAGATTGGTGGTAAAGGGATATGCTCAGAAAAAAGGTATTGATTTCAATGAGATATTCTCGCCGGTTATCAGATTAACGTCCATCAAAGTTGTCTTGGCTATGTGTGCTGCATTTTATTTACATCTTGAACAATTGGATGTAAAGACTGCTTTTCTTCATGGAGATCTTGAAGAGGAAATTTATATGCTCCAACCAGAAGACTTTAAAGAACAAGAAAAGTTGGTTTGCAGGTTGACCAAATCTCTATATGGTCTAAAACATGCGCCCATATGTTGGTATAAGAGATTTGATTCCTTCGTTATTTGTCTTGGTTACAATAGATTGAGTTCTGACCATTGTACATACTACAATAGGTTTGGTGATAATGATTTTGTTATCTTATTATTGTATGTGGATGACATATTGGTAGTAGGCCCCAACATAGATCGAATCCAAGAGTTAAAGGTACAATTGGCTAGGGAGTTTGACATGAAGGACTTGGGATCATCAAACAAGATTTTAGGGATGCAAATTTACAGAGACAGAAAAGATAGGAAGGTTTGACTTTTTCAGAAGAATTACTTACTGAAAATCTTGTTGCGCTTCAACATGCAAGATTGCAAGCTAATTTCCACCCCACTTCCTATCAATTGTAAGTTATCCTCATATATGAGTCCCAGCAATGAAGCGAAGAGGATGGAAATGTCTCGAGTATCGTATGCATCAGCAGTGGGAAGTCTTATGCATGTCATGATTTGTACAAGACCAGACATTGTACAAGCAGTAAGAGTAGTTAGTAGATTCATGGGAGATCCTGGTGGAGAGCATTTGAGTGCTATAAAGAGGATCCTTAGATACATCAAAGGAACCTCAAGTGTTGCATTATGTTATGGAGGATTATAACTAGTTGTCAGAGGCTATGTTGATTCAGATTTTGCAGGTGATCTGCATAAAAGGATATCTACTACTGGTTATGTGTTTACAGTTGCAGGAGGGGCAGTAAGTTGGTTATCCAAGTTACAAGATGTTGTAACTCTGTCTACCACAGAAGCTGAGTACATGGCAATCACCCAGGCATGTAAGGAAGCAATTTGAATTAGGAAGATAATGGAGGAACTCGGGCACAAGCAACAACAAATTGTTGTGTATTGTGACAGTCAGAGTGCCTTGCACATTGCAAGGAATCCAGCCTTTCATTACAGGACAAAACACATAGGAATAAGATATCATTTTGTTTGAGAAGTAGTGAAAGAGAAGTGTGGATATGCAAAAAATTCACATAGATGAGAACCTAGCAGATGTTATGACAAAGTCGTGTGGTGTTGACAAGTTTGTATGAAGTCGATCCTACTATGGCCTAGTAGAAAAATAAGCAATATGAATGACAAGAATAAAATAAACATGGTGTAAATATTTGATTAATTTAATCAAAATCTTCAAGTGAGAGATTGTGAGAAGAAAAGTCGCATATCAGGGAAATCTTAGTTTGACACTTCCTTTTCTTACTATAAAAGGAACACAATATTTACCTTGTAAGATGTACCAAATTCACTTCCTTTTCTTTTTCTTGCTGCTTTAGTACTTGAGAAATAAATTAAGAGAGAAAAATAGTTTCTCCTTTTAGGTTCTCTTAGAGTTGTTTTTCCTTTATTTTCAGAAGAGAATGTTATTGTTTCCTCCTTGGAGGTAGACAGAAAATGATTGTAATTTCTTTCATTAGTAGAATTACTTTTTTGCCTATTGTTGGTATTTTTTTTATCTTTTTATTTTAGTTGTGTGTTCTTAGACTTTTGTCTGATACCTAACACTTATATGTATTCCTTAGTTATTGATTGTAGGCTTATGCTATGGTATAATTATAAGTATCACATTATTTAAAAATTGAGGTCAATAGTAATTTATATATATTATTCTTTCTTAATTATTAAGGTGTCTTTTAAAGATAAAATTGTAATGGACAAGACAAAACTATGATAGAAAAAATAAAATCATGATAAACAAAAATTTTAAATCAGAGAATATCTTAGACTTAAGAATTAACTATATTATAAAAAAGACATGATGCCTTAATTATATTATTACTAATGTATAATATAAGTATTTAAATAGATATTAACGTGTGCCAGTAAATAAATGAATAAAAATACAATACGTGCTTAGTCTAAAAAGTCTTGCTAATTATTTTTCAATATATTTTACTGTTAATGGAAAATATATAAAATAAAATGTGCATCAAATCATTTTGATAACGAGTTGAACGGTTATAATATGTCTATGAATTCAGCTACCTGTTTTTCCTATTCGGAATTTAGTTTCACGAGACACATCCAAGTAGATCAGGTCAGCCGTTTAATTTTACTTTTTCAATTATTTATATATTTATAATTTTGATGCTTTTAAATTCTTTTATATTTAAATTTGATACTTATTAAATTTATGTTAATATAAACAAAATATTATATATAATTTTAACTTTACTTGATTTTTTCATAAATATTAAAATAAATAATTAAATATATTAAATAAAAAAATTCATAAAAGATTATATTTTTATATTTTCATTTTGTTTCATTCATTTACAAATTATATTATTTTGACCTTTAAAATTAGTTATCTAACATCTCCTAATTAATATATATATATATATATATATATATATATATATATATTATAGTTAAGTAAATATATAATATGAACATTTTTATTATAATCACAAGATATTCTTTTTGCATTTTTTTTATTGTGGGGTATCAATGTTATTTATACAGTTTTAAATAAATTAATATATTTTATGAGATAAAATAATTTCTTATTCATATCTCCTCAAACTAACATGATTCATCAATGATTATTAATTTGTTCCTAAGAAATTCGTGGTACAAGTGAAGAATAGTCTTGATAAGAGTATTTATAACTTGAAACTAAGTACGATGTGAAGGATTGATTTACATGATCATCATAAGTCTGGTAAATAGAATGTCAATATACTTTAATATGTTTGATTTGCTCATGGATTACCGAATTTGCAAATTTGAATAACATTTATATTATTAGTATAAAGAGACATTAGATATGTTTGAGAAAATACAAGTTCAACCAAAAGACCATGAAACCAAATTATTTTGGAACAAGAAATAGACATAACGCAGTAATTTGATTTAGTAGAAAATTTAGAAATTTGTGTTTGCTTTTTTACTTTTTCTATATGATGATGAGGAGTCAAGAAATATGCATCAATTAGTGATTGATCGACATGTATTATGATACCTAGTCCAATCAATATCACTATAAGACATCAATTTAAGAGTTGTCCCAACGAAAAATAATTGACCTTAATTGACCTTGGTGAGAGGTTCATTTCAAGTAATGAATTATATGTAAGACAATTGTCAAGTACATATGACGAGAAAAATGAATAAAGTGACTGACTTGTTGAACAACAAATGATATGCCAAGTCATGTAATCCTCAAGTAATTAAAGTTTTCCACAAGTTATTGATATAGTAAAGGGTCGAGAAAAGATCATTATTACAATGATGATATTTAATATTAACTTCAATAGGAGTATTCACCAAATTAATTGACTAAAGGTAAGCCGAAAAGAGGTTTGTAATATACTTATGTAATTGGAGAAATGTACCTTTGTGAGTATAATGAACTTCAAATCCAAGGAAACGAAAGTGATTGAGGTCTTTCATATAAAATACAATTTGTAATTATTGTTTAAGTTCTTAGATGGATGCTTGATCAGAGCTAGTGATTGTTGTAAAATAAGGGACATTGCAAAACTTAGAACGTTACAGAGAAAGTAGGTAGTTAGGGTTTTGGGCCCAATCTACACCTATAAATAGATATCACTCTACACTCTTCCGGAGACACCTCTCTCATCTTCTCTTCTCTATTTTCTTTCTATTCTACTATTATCCTGGGTTTATTTACTCCTTTAAGAGTTTATTGCTAGTTTCTGAGATCCTTGAAAATTCTGAGAATTTCATGTTGTATCTTGGGGACTTGCGTAATACACCGCAGATAAGTCCTTAAGGGCAGTGATTATACACGCCTCAAGAATAAAATTTGTTTGTATATCTGTCAGCTTTTACAACAATTTTAAGGACTTATAGCTGGCAGTACATATATCAACAACAACTATATACCCTTCTATACCCTTCAACAGTTTTTACAATATTGGATGGTAAAGAAAGGGAACATGCAAACAAACAGTAACAAATAAAGAGAGAGGTTGGAGAACAAAGAGATTAAATAACAGGTTTTCATGGATCAAGGTTAGTCTTCTTATTGTGACATAACAAAGAGATTAAAAGAACAGATTATCATGGATCAAGATTAGTTTTCTTATTATGATATGATTCATTATGCTGATTCATGTATGTTATTATGTGAGAATCAAGAATCTAAAGATCCTGAAGAGTAGTTTTCTAGAAAGAATTAGGAATGTAGGAAAACTTCAAATTAACTTACATGTGATATGAGAATCATAGTTATTTTATTTATGATTTTTCTCTTATAAAAGTTTTCCCAAATTAAGATAAACCCTAATTATGAATTTAGGGATTTTTCTATCTGATTAGAATGAACCCTAATTAATTTCTAAATTTGTTTTTCCAAAATTGAATAAAGGAATAAATCCTAATTTATGTTTTCTATTACAATCAATTTCAAATTGAAACCAATTTCATAGCGCCTGTGTGCGAATGACCTTGTAATTCTTATTGAAATGTGAATGACCTTGTAATTGCTTTTAATTGAAAAGGCAAATTACTTGATTAAGTTAAAGGTGAATCATGTATGAAATTGGTTTCACTGCATGTTATAATTATGATAGAAAAAAGGGAAACTTTTAGTGTTATCAGCATGCATCATGCAATGTGTGCATAGAGCACACGTGCCAAACACAGGTTCCTTTTTCGGATTTATTACATCAATGCAACAGAAAAAAATGAATTATGCATGAGTATTATATGTTGTGAGAGATTTTTGGTAGTGAACAATTAGCAGTTAAGTATGCATTTCTTAGATCTACATGGATCTAACCCCACCTTACCTTCAACGAGAAGGGAAATTGCTTTGTTTGTGGAAAATCAAGTCATCATGCATCAGGGTAGACATAGAATAAGAAATGATAATCCTCCTAAGGTAAATTTAGCCAAAAGAGAAAATACAATTATTACGATCGTTTCTCAAATAAACCTTGTGACAAATGTGAGCATGTGAGCGAATGGGTAGTAGACTCTGGTGCTATCAAACACATTTGTGCAAACAGAAGTGCTTTTACCTCCTACACTAGTGTGGGGATGGAGAAGAACATGTTTATCTTGGTGATTTCAGGACAACTTTTGTTTTGGGAAAAGGAAAAGTTCTTCTAAAGCTCACATTTGGAAAGACTCTGGCCTTGAGTGATGTGCTACATGTGCCATTAATCAAGAACATTGGAATGCACTTGCAAGACTTATGAGATACTTAAGAGGTTCAATGGATTATGCCATTGAATATAGTGGATTCCCCACTGTATTAGAAGGGTACAATGATGCTAACTAGATCTCTACTTCAGATGAGACAAAATCCACTAGTGATTATGTATTCACACTTGGGGGTGGTGCGATTATATGGAAATCAGTTAGGCAAACAATTCTTGCAAGATCAATAATGAAATCTGAATTTGTTGCTCTCGAAATGACTAGTAGTGAAGCTGAGTGGTTGAAAAACTTCTTAGAAAATATTTTATTAGGAATAAAATCGATCCATCTGTATCAATTTACTGTGATTTCCAATCGACAATAACAGACATATACAATTGAGACATAATTTAGTGAAACAACTGCTAAAGAATGACACAATTTTCATTGATTATGTGAAGTCGAAACGTAATCTAGCAGATCTTCTAACAAAACTCTTAGCGAGAAATATTATTTTAGAAACATCAAGGGGAATGAGACTTAAGCCACTTGCAAACAAACAGGTGATGGTAACCCAACCTTTGTGATTGGAGATCCCATGAATAAGGTTCATATAGGTAAAAACAAGTCACTTGTTAGTTCTTCTAGCACTAAAATTGATTAAAATCAATTATGTCCATTCCTATATATATATATATATATATATATATATATATATATATATATATATATATATATATATATATATATATATATATATATATATGTGAAAGTGGTAGATACTGCATCATTGAGATGTTAAACTTTGTAATTAAAATTCTATGTGGTGTACAAATTTTAGTCTAAACAAAGTTTTTAAAGATTTCATATCTCTTACGGGTGGTGTATGATTTGTAGCATGCGCTTGATGAAGTCACCTATATAAGTGTCGAGTGGGGCCGCTTGTATGAGATCTTTGCAAGATTTCTAGAGCACTCATGAATACCGGACACACACATAACCTAGTAAGTGCAACACAACGATAACAACAAGAATGGTAGGGGAGTATTGTGATTGTTAAACTGCTAACACACACTAAGTGTTTTGGTTCATATAACTTGCTAAACCAACTACACTGTGTGTTAAGTTTTCAGTCTAAGATTAGTTCATATAGCTTGCTAAACTAGCTCTGATGTGAAAATAAAAAATGTTTTCTCACGTAACAATTATAAGGAAACCCAAAAGGTGAAATTTGCAACTACAATTTTTTTTTACTATGCTCTTATTTGGTAAAACAAGCTATAAAAGGAGAGAGCTAGAAATGAGGAACCCACGATTGATACATGAATTGAGATGAAAAAGATCATGAGGAAGCGCTATGTGCCCAGCTAGTTACTCAAGGGACTTGAAATTCAAACTCCAAAAATTTACTCAAGGTAACAAGGGGGTTGAAGAGTATTTCAAGGAAATGAATGCGCTCATGATATAAGCAAAGATCAAAGAAGATAAAAAGGTAATTATGGTCCGATTTATTGGTAGTTTCAATAATGATATACATGATATTATTGAGTTGTAGGAGTTTGTTGAGATGTAGGGTTTGTTTTATAAAGCAATTCGAGTGGAGCAACAACTCAAAAGAAGAGGAGTGCCTAAGAAGAGTTCTACCAACTTTGGATCTTCAAGTTGGAATGATAGATGCAAGAAATATGAGGTTGCTACTTTTAGTAGTTTCACACCTATTTCTTCAAAGACTCCTTCAAAGTTCCAAGAATAACCCTCTAAAAGGAGTAGAGATGTGAAGTGTTTCAAGTGTCAAGGCCTAGGACACTATGCTTATGAGTGTCCTGACAAAAGGTCAATGATTCTTAGAGATGGAGAATATATAAGTGAATCTAAGGTTGAAGAGGGAGATGAGAGTGAGGACATTGAGGAGAAGGAGACTCTGAAGGGAGATTTATTGATGATTAGGCGATTACTTGATGGCCAAAGAGAAAACATATTTTAGACTAGATGTTTAATCAATGGCAAGATGTGCATGGTGATCATAAATGGAAGTAGTTGCACCAATGTGACTAGTGCTAAATTAGTGCCAAAACTAAATTTAGCTACTAAACCACATCCTAAACCATATAAACTTCAATGGTTTAGTAAGGATTGAGAGGTGCAAGTGAGACAACAAATTGAAATGGACATTTCCATTAAAAAATACAATGATAAGGTGCTTTGTGAGGTCGTTCCTATGGAGGCCAACCATTTATTTTTGGGGAGACAGTGACAATTTGATAAAAGATTCAATCATGACATGTTCACCAACAAGGTCTCTTTCATGCACCAAGACAAGAAGATTATGCTCAAATATTTGAGTCCATAAGAAGTGTGTGAGAATCAAAAGAAAATGAGAGAAAAACTTCTTTAAGAGAAGAGAGAAAAATAAAGCGTTAGTGAAACACTTAAGAGGAAAATGAGTGATCAAAAGAAGATTGAAACACTTGAAGTGAGGGAGAGCTATTTAACCACAAAAAGTGAGGTCAAGAGGATGTTTCTTGTTAAATAACCCCTATATGTCTTGCTTTGCAAAAATCAGATTTTGACCACAAATATATTTGATGATTTTGAATTATCTTCTAGTGTGTATATCTCTTTTGCAGGATTTTCAAGATGTGTGTTTCAACAAGTGTGCCAAGTAGACTACCATCTTTGAGGGGAATTGAGCATCAAATTGATCTCGTTCTGGGAGCTTTATTGTCTAATAGGGCAACCTATAAAAGTAATCCACAAGAAACTAGAGATTCAAAGACAAGTGGATAAACTCATTAGCAAAGGTTAGGTAAGAGATAACATGAGTCATTGTGTTGTTTCAATTTGGTCCCTAAAAAGGATGAGACTTAACACATGTGTTTCGATTGTAAAGCTTTTAATAACATCACCATTAAATATAGACATCCTATACCTAGGCTTGATGAATTGCATGGTGCATATTATTTCTCTAAGATTGATTTAAAAAATGGATACAATCAGATTATGATTAGAGAAGGGGATGAATGGAAAACCGCTTTCAAAACAGAATATGTTTTGTATGAATGATTGGTTATGTCTTTTGGCTTAACTAACATTCCTAACACTTTCATGAGATTAATGAACTATGTATTGAGAGAATTCATTGGAAAATTTGTTGTGGTGTACTTTGATGATATTCTTATCTATAGCACTTCACTTGAATTGCATGTTGATCATTTAAAAGTTATCTTCTGTGTGCTTAGAGAAGAATAATTATATGTCAATCTTGAAAAATGCATCTTTTGTATTAACCATGTTGTGTTTATTGGTTTTGTTATGAGTTCAAAAGGAATACAAGTAGATGAGGAAAATATTAGGGTTATTCAAGGCCTACACCTAAGTGCGTGATCGAAGTGAAAAGTTTCCATGACTTAACAAGTTTCTATAAGAGATTTGTGAAGGATTTTAACACATTGGCAACACCTCTCAATGAAGTGCTCAAGAAAAATGTTGGTTTCAAATAAGGATAAAAACAAGAAGTTTTTAATGTTCTTAAGAAAAATCTAACTAATACCCTCATACTTACTTTGCCAAACTTCCAAAAATCTTTTGAAATTGATTGTGATACTTCAAATGTTGGAATTGGGGTTGTGTTGTTGCAAGATGATCATCCAATTGCTTATTTTATTGAAAAGTTAAGTGATCTTACCCTTAACTATTCAACTTATAATAAGGAGTTGAATGCCTTAGTGAAGGCTTTAAAAACATGGCAACGTAACCTTTTTCACAAGGAATTTATCATTCATAGTGACCATTAGTCCCTCAAGTATCTCTAGGAACAATGCAAGCTAAATAAAAGGCATGCCAAGTGGGTGAAATTTCTAGAATAATTCTCTTATGTTATCAAACATAAAAGGGAGAAGGTAACATTGTAACCCATGCTCTTTCTCCGCGTCATGCTTTGCTTATTATGCTTGAAACAAAATTGATTGGTCTTAAATGTTTCAAAACACATGTATGGAAGTTGTGAAACTTTTGGTGAAATTTTAAAAAATGGCAAAAATTTTCAAAAAATAGCTTCTTTAGACATGAAGACTTTCTTTTCAAAGAAAACAAATTGTGTATGTCTAAATGTTGTACAAAAAACTTACTTGTTAGTGAAGCACATGAATGATGTTTAGTGGGGCATTTTGGAGTCCAAAAGACTTTAGAAACATTACAAGAATATTTTTTTTGCCTCATTTGAAAAAGTGATGTGCAAAAATTTTGTGAACATTGTATTATTTGTAAAAAGGCAATGTCAAAAGTAAAGCCCCATGGATTGTATACTCCATTGTCAATTTTGGAGTATCCTTAGGTTGATTTATCCATAGATTTTGTTTCGGGGCTACAAAAAACAAGCAGTGACAAAGATTAAATTTTTGTGGTTATTAATAGGTTTTCTAAAATGGCTCATTTTATTCCATGTAAAAAAGTGAATGATGCTTCTCATATGGTTGATTTGTTTTTCAAGGAGATTGTGAGACTCGATAGTTTGCCAAGGAGCATCGTTATTAATAGAGACTCTAAGTTCCTAAGCCATTTTTGGAGAACCTTGTGGGGCAAGTTGGGAACTAAATAGTTATTTTCAACCACTTATCACTCATAAACTGATGGGCAAATGGACGTTGTTAACAGAACATTGGAAACATTGCTCTGGACAATTTTGAGAAAGAACTTAAAGAATTGGGAAGTTTGTTTACCCCATGTTAAGTTTGCTTATAATATAGTTGTTCATATCACTAATAATTGTTCTCCTTTTGAGGTTGTATATGGTTTTAACCCACTAACTCCTCTTGATCTTTGTTTATGTCTAATGTTTTAGTTTTTAAGCATAAAGAAGGTCAAGCTAAGGCGAACTATGTGAAGAAGCTTCATGAAGGAGTAAAAAATCAAATTAAGAAAAGAAATGAAAGTTATGCTAAGCAAGCCAACAAAGGGAGAAAAAGGTTATCCTTCAAATCAGAGATTGGGTTTTGGTGCACATGAGAAAGGAAATGTTTCCAAAACAAAGGAAATCAAAGCTTCAACCAAGGGGGGATGGTCCATTCCAAGTGCTTGAGAGAATCAATGACAATGCTAACAAAATTGAGCTACCCGGTGAGTATAATGTTAGTTCTACCTTCAATGTGTCTGACTTATCTTTTTTTATGTAGATAAAGAATTTTATTTGAGGACAAATCCTTCTCAAGAGGGAGAGAATGATGGGGACATAACATGAATAAGGACAAGGATCCACTTGAAGGACCTATGACAAAGGCTAGAGCAAGGAAAACAAAGGAAGTTCTTCAACAAGGTTTTGTCCATATTATTTAAATACAAACCCAAATTTCAAGGAGAAAATATCAAAGTTGTGAATTGGATCATGGCCCAAATGAAGGAGGACTAACGCGTCATTTTGCTTTAGTTTTTAAGTTATTAGTTTTTAAATAATTGTCCAATCCTTTGTAAAATTGACTGACCAAATTATGTTTTAGGTTAATCAATTAATGTGCTTTAGTTTGGTTTTATTTCAAGTTGTAATAAGGACCTAATTGGAAACTTAAACATCAGTCTTTAGGAGACATAGAGAGCGCATAACTAATTGCTTTTGGGTGACTTTTGGTTGTCATAATTTCAATTACAATCAACCATTAAGTAATTTTCATTTCCTAAGTTAATGGACCATTATTAACATTTATTTTCCTTTATTGAATATTTTCATTTATTTTGAATGATTCAAAAATATTATGTTGTATCAAAGGACTTTCACATCTTCTGTGAGTTGTGTCCCTTGGAAAGAGTAATTCTTTCGTGCGAACTTTCACATTCACCTCTTGTTCTTTATTCACTTGAATTTAGGAAACTTAATTCTGTCAACCCTGGAATTTTCTCCTCTTTCCAACTCATATCCTCACTAATTTTCTACAAGGTTCTAACCCTGAAGATCCTAAGTCAACGTTTGTGCAAATGGGGTTTATATCATAAAATAATTCAAATTAGATAAAAGAAAATATATCCAAGTAAAATGACTGTAATAATAAATAGATGTAACAAAAAGTTTATAATGAGCATGAGAAGTCATATGAGACATACCCTAAATATCACTGAATCATTTTCAAAACAATAAGAAACATGATGAGTACTAAAAGGTAAAATGTGTTTTAATCTAAAACAATTTGCAAACAAAACAAGAAACAAATTAAGCAATAACAATATTTTTATTTCTTAGCAAACTAGATTAAACAAGTGAGATAAGACAAAAGAATTAGGATGACCCAATTTTCTATGTCAATCCTTAAGAGAATTCAAAACATTATTACAAGAAAAAGACAGATGAGGAACAAACTATAGAGGAAACAATTTTATCACTGTAGGCTCTTTCGTGATCATGTTGCCTGATAAATATTAATGTACAAGATAACCAATCCGAGAAAATTTAACTCTAAAATTGTATTCAACTAATTGACCAAAAGACAATAAATTTGAAGCAAGGGTAGATGATACAAGTACATTTTGAAAAAAAAAAGTATATGTCACTAATATAAGTGATAACAAGATTATTACCATCAATAATTTGAATTGTTTGACTATCATTATAAGAATATATATTGTGTAAGTATTTTGAAGAACCTGTCATATGATTAGATGCACTAGAATCAAGAAACCATGGATCAAAGATAGTAGAAGACTTACTCTAAATGCCCAAAGTTTAAAGAGCTTAAAATATCATTTATTGGATAATTTTAAGTTGTAAAATGCCAATATTAGATGCATCATGAATAGGAGGATAAAATGCCTAATTAGAATGATATGATTTTCTGATAAGACACATGGGGCAATCAGAGATATGAGAACCTTTATATTTGTAGTAATAACAAATTTTTTTACTACAGTGACAAACAATATGTCTAAATTATTTGCAAGAAAAACATTGGACATGTTGCATATCATGACTTTTGCTTTTAGTTTGGGCAGCATATGCAACTATCATTGGTTTTGCTCGGGAAACATCATGAGTCATGAATCCTTGAGTAAGTTGTTTTTTTTTCTTAAGAAGTTCACCAACACATGTATCCAGAGAAATAACATGATTCTTCTTCAACAAAGCACCTTTAACAACTAAAAACTCTGAGTGAAGTTTCATGAAAAATTGATTTCTTTTACTAAAATAATGAGTCATGAATCCTTGAGTAAGTTGTTTTTTTCTTAAGAAGTTCGCCAACACATGTATCTAGAGAAGGAACCTCATGCTTGACCACATAAACATTTAACAAAGACTAAAAAAATATTAGATTAGAACGAGTATGATACTATGTTAGAAAGATGGTTTTTATTCTTTTATTCATTATTAGCGATCTTATAAATAATAATCACCATATTTACAAATAATTACTACTCGTACAATTATTCTATTATTTAATGTGTATAGTTTACAATTGAGTAGAACGAGATACATTCATAATTTATAAGATTTATTTTTAGAAAAATAAATTAGTATAATTTAAGAGAGAAAATAATTTTTTATTATTCTTATATATATGATCTTACTATAAAATAATATTAGTCATGAAAGCCTTTTAAGAATCTAACTTCATCTTTTAAGTCATGATATTCTTTTATTGTCATTTTGGCAATGGTAAAAAATTTTGAAGTTCTTGCCATAATTGTGAAGGGAAGGGGTCTTATAAGGCATATGACCCAACCTAAAAAAATTATAGTTTTATTTTATTAATTAAAAAAAAGTATATTTTATTTTGATCTTGTTTAAAATAAAATGTTAGTTTCACCGTTAGTGATACTTGTCCTTTTATCTTTGGTAATAAACTTTTCATGAAATTATGAGATTTTGAACACATTCCTTAATAATATCTCCTCTGTGAGATCACTCCATACCTCTAATAATCACTCCATACCTCTAATAAGTGCTTCATCCAAAAAATATTTTGAGTTATTGTTAGTTCTAAATAATGAGTAACTTAATGTAGCACTATGGTATTACAAATTTCCCATGCCTCAAAAATTGTCTTTCCCGTTTTTGGTTTTGTCAAATTTCCATTGATAAATTTGAGTTTGCTCTTATATCTTATCTTCATAATCATTGTTTTGAGTCGAAATGTGATAGTTTTTACTATATATGATAGTTAACATAATAAAATTCCTTAAAATTTTATGTGATAAGAATTTTCAAGATCAACACAATTGATTTCAAAGAATACAAAGAAAAATAAAATCAACAAGTCAAATTAGAATAATAGAGAAAAACATAGTAATTTGTAACAAAATTTCTAATAAATTGACTTTGAAACTAATTTAATAAATATAATAATAATAAAAAACAAATGCTTTATACAAAATTATGAATGAGTGTAAAAAATTAAAGGAAAAACTTCTATAAAAATAACACTTGACTAACCTATAAATAGAAAGAAAAACTAAATAACCATTATATTAACAACAATCCATACATGTATATTATTTTCATATTAAATGGTTTGATAATGTATTTAAGTTGACATAATATGAATTGTGTTTTAAAAATATTTATAGCTCAAGTTGTTATTGAAATAACATACTGAAGAAAATACTTTTCTGACACGTACTTAACATCAATTTAGTATTTTATTTTATAACCATATTAATTAGTAATTGTAGGGTCATTATATGAGAGTTTTGTAAAAAAAAAATTCTTTAAATTTGAACATGTAAAAGATTTTAACTGTTTTATTTCATAATAATTAATGTAAAAAATGATTTCATTATTAAGTTCATATATACTATGATCCCACTCTGACCCGTTTTCCTTCCTCGGATTGGTTTACGAACACAACCCATTTTGTTTAATTTTTGTTTGGGCCCATGGAAAGGTCTCTTTGTCATGGCTACTCGAGCCCATTTCCGGGACCTGGAATGTGAATCTTGGTCTAGTTTAGTTGTGTCTGAGATTGCTTTGACTTCTACTCACTATTTTTTTTTATTCACGTTGTTTTAAAAATAAAAGATTTAATATTTTTAAAAATAACTTATAATACCAAATTATAATCATATAGTAATTGAAATTAGATCGTACTTTCATGTTAAATAATTGTACGAAAACATTCATGTTAAATAATGGTACGAAAACACCAGTAGCATAGAATAACTGTTTAATAATTTAATCTACAAATAAACATACATTTTAAAATTATAACTTATATTATATTAAAATTTATAGGAAATAAATATATTTTTTTAATTTAATAAAAATTTATATTATACAATGATATTTTTAATTATTAGCAATTTAATTTAAAAATTATTGAAATCCAATTTACATATAAAAATACTATATTGAAAGAAATAAGCTGAATCAAAATAAAATAAAAAGTATTTCAAAGAAACCATAATAACAATAATAATAAAGATAAATAAGGTGTTTCAATAAATATAAAAATAAATCAGAAAATTACTCTCATTCAATAATAACTTTTAGAATTAGTCTTATAAAAATTAATTCTTAAAACCATTTTTATTCAATTTTTATAATAAAAAATATTTAATATAAAAATTGAAGAAGTAAAAAAAGTGATAAAAAAAATAGAAGAAAAGTGATTGGATTTCTCTAAGTAAATAAAGAAAATATACAACCAATAAGAAGTTGCCGTATTTGAGAAGCAGAACAAACATTTCCAAATGCTAATGGTGGACTTGCGTTTTCGAGTCGTCTCATGGGACCATTTCCTACGCTACTCGCAATTTCCACGTCGAATGAACAAGATATAACCAATAAAAGCTTGCCACGCGTTACCACTTGGATTTTACACCGTTAGATTGTCCACGCTGGCGGAACGGAGGTCTTGGTAGGAACGAAGCACCCCGTAACAAACAGGGGCAAACCTACAGCCAAGTGATATATATAAATAAACCATCTAAAAGCATTTGCGAAATCAATACAAACTAAACGGATCTCTTCTTCAGTGGTGGAAGCTACTAGAAGCATTGTGTGTGTGCACTGCGATGAGGAAGTGGACGGCTTCCGTTCTCCTTCTACTCTGTCTTCTCTCTCTCTTTGCAGATCAAGGTACGCCACTTCACCATTCTGTTCACTCTCTTTCTCTTAGTCTATCACTTCGTATGCGAATTCCTTTACGCATCGTATTTTGGTTCTGCAGGTCAAAAGTTTCAGGCAAATGCCGAGGGAGATTCCGATGACCTTGTAGATCCACCGAAGGTGGAAGATAAGATCGGCGCTGTTCCTCATGGCCTTTCCACCGATTCAGATGTGGTCAAGAGGTATGTGTTGTTCCTCTCTATCTCTTGTTTTATAGTTCGGTTTCTTGTTTTGGCATCTGAACGCGTGTTATTGTGATTTTAAGGGAGTCGGAGTCGATCTCTAAGAGATCTCTCCGGAGCAACGCGGAGAAGTTTGAGTTCCAAGCGGAAGTGTCACGGCTCATGGATATTATCATCAACTCTCTCTACAGTAACAAGGATATCTTCCTCAGAGAGTTGATTTCCAATGCTTCTGACGTAAGCGCTTTTGTTTATTAAATTAAGTTTAGAAAACCCTTGCATTTCAAATTTTGCGTCCGAAACTCGAATGTGTTGTTGTTAATGACAAATGATGCATGCCTTTCAGGCTTTGGACAAGATTAGATTCCTCTCCCTCACTGACAAGGAAGTTTTGGGAGAAGGTGATAACACCAAGCTTGATATTCAGGTTAGTACTGCTAGCATCTATCAATTATTATTCATATTATTTTGTTTTTTAAGAAATTTTTGGATGTAATGTTTGTTGACATTCTAAGCAATGAATGCTGGTGTTGTGTTGCTGTGTACGTTATTTACTTTGCAACTAAACTGAAACATGTTGGTACTTCAGATTAAGTTGGACAAGGAAAAGAAAATTCTCTCAATCCGCGACAGGGGTATTGGAATGACGAAGGAGGATTTGATTAAGAATTTGGGGACAATTGCCAAATCTGGAACTTCAGGTATGTGTGTTGTGGCATTTGCTGATATAATTTTGTTGTGATGTGGTTGGGATGGTGTTAATTAGAACTGTGTGTTGATTCAGCATTTGTCGAGAAAATGCAAACAAGTGGAGATCTCAATCTGATTGGGCAGTTTGGTGTCGGCTTTTACTCTGTGTATCTCGTGGCTGACTATGTTGAAGTCATTAGCAAGCATAATGATGATAAACAGTATGTCTGGGAACTTGATATTGTTGAAGGCGTTGTTTTTTTGTTGATTTGTAATGCAGTTCTGACTAAATTGGAAATTATTCGATTCTTAGGTATGTATGGGAATCAAAAGCTGATGGAGCTTTTGCAATTTCGGAAGATACATGGAACGATCCTCTAGGACGTGGAACCGAGATTAGACTACACCTCAAAGAAGAGGCTGGGGAGTACTTGGAGGAATCTAAACTGAAAGTATGCACCAAACTAATACCTTAACTATTAGAAGTTGGTCGAGTTTAAAAATTCACGTTTTCTTATTTACCGCGGATAACTTTACTCTTAGGGTCATTCACTTTAAACTTTTAGAGTACAATCTATAAATCTATGTCAACAATATGTAGTGTGCATTTGGTCTTACTTGGAAACATAGGTGTCCTCTACAGGGAAAATTACTTTTATCTTATGACATGTGTTAACACATGCTGTGCTATTGATTTTTGCTGGGTAAATATGCAATATTGAGTAGGGCGCTGAGTTTTTATAGAGTGTTGCATTTGTAAAAAGCTAGAGTTTTTAGTAGTTAAAGTAACTTCTTCACTACAAGTAAATATTTATATGGATTATGATTTGGCAGCACAATTATACATTTTATAGTTGCGAAAAGGATAAGAAAGAAAAGTTAACATGATTTAATATTTGTTGTTTTCGTCAAGGACTAAATACGAAAGAAGTCAATCTCTTGCTAATATGATTTGATAACTGTTCTTTTTTCACAGGAATTGGTGAAGAGGTACTCTGAGTTTATTAACTTCCCTATCTATATTTGGGCAAGAAAAGATGTTGATGTGGAGGTTCCCGCAGATGAAGATGATTCCAGTGATGAAGATGATTCAGGTATGTACATTTTAAAAAGTTCAATTTTATCTTTCCATTTATACCTTGTTTCAAGATGAAGTTTTGTTGTTTGATTATTCTTGTATATTATGGTAATGGTAATTTAAGGTGTCATTCTTACCTTATTTTATTCCTTAAACAGCTGATGGCAGCTCCAAGGAGGAAACTGAAGATGAAGATACTGACAAAGGTGACGAAGATGAAGACAAAAAGCCTAAGACAAAGACAGTGAAGGAAACAACTTTCGAATGGGAACTTCTAAATGATGTGAAAGCTATATGGCTGAGAAATCCAAAGGAGGTTACAGAGGAAGAATACACCAAATTCTACCACTCTCTTGCCAAGGTAATATCTGCATGTTCATTGCTTGTGTGATACTTCAAGGGAATTTGTAGCTAAATTCACTTCACTCCGAGTTTGTTAATATTATAAAGTTGAGGATTTATGTTTGTGCAGGATTTCAGTGATGAGAAACCTCTATCATGGAGTCACTTCACTGCCGAAGGTGATGTAGAGTTCAAGGCAGTCCTGTTTGTACCACCTAAGGCACCTCATGATTTATACGAGAGCTATTATAACGCAAACAAATCCAACCTGAAGTTGTATGTTAGACGAGTGTTCATTTCAGACGAGTTTGATGAACTGTTGCCCAAGTATCTAAACTTCTTGAGGGTAGGCATTACTGTGCTTTGTTATTGGAGGTAAAATATATATTATGAGGATCAGAGTGATTTTTGTTAATAAATGTTATTTTTGACATTGGGAACAGGGTCTTGTTGATTCTGACACATTGCCACTTAATGTATCGCGAGAAATGCTTCAACAACATAATAGTCTAAAGACAATCAAGAAGAAACTTATCAGGAAAGCCCTTGATATGATCCGTAGGATTGCTGATGAGGATCCTGACGAGTCCACTGACAAAGAAAAGAAAGGTATGGTGTTAATTATGGGCTCTGTCTCTTGGAATCAATATTCTCTTTTCGTGGGCTAAGGTTGACCAAAAAACATGTCAGTCCTATAATTCTAGGCTTGCTGTGTCCCAAATTGTCTTGCTCTCATTTTTATTTTTTTGCGGGGTGGGGGTGAAATGATTTTGTCATCTTCCATTAAATGTATGAGTGGCTTCTTGAATTCTATTGATTGACTTCGTACTTGCATCTATCTTAAATATTTATGCAGAAGGTGCATCCTCTGACAACGATGAGAAGAAAGGTCAATATGTTAAGTTCTGGAACGAGTTTGGTAAGTCCATTAAACTTGGTATCATCGAGGATGCCACCAACAGAAATCGGTTGGCAAAATTGCTTAGATTTGAGAGGTATATTACTTGCTTGTAATAGCTAAACTCGGTAGTGTTATTTCCCGCATTCATTATTTAACATTTGGGTGATACTTGGGAACTCTTGCAGCTCCAAGTCTGAGGGTAAACTGACATCTCTGGATCAGTACATATCGAGAATGAAAGCTGGGCAGAAGGACATCTTTTACATCACCGGAACCAGCAAAGAACAACTGGAAAAGTCTCCATTCCTTGAGCGGCTTAAGAAGAAAAATTTTGAGGTGCAATTAAAATCAGTTGATTTTTATGGAAAACATATTACTTCCAGAAATTATATTTCTTTGTTCTTAAAAACTTTTGTCTCTGTTTTGCTAACGATTTTAGTTATTTGATGTCTTCTGAGTGTATTTTCTTTTCAACCTGGTACAGGTTATTTTCTTCACGGATCCAGTTGATGAATACTTGATGCAATATCTGATGGATTATGAAGATAAAAAGTTCCAAAATGTGTCCAAGGAGGGTTTGAAACTTGGGAAGGATGCCAAAAACAAGGAACTGAAGGAATCCTTTAAGGATCTTACCAAGTGGTGGAAAAGTGCTCTTTCCAAGGACAATGTTGATGACGTGAAGATATCCAACCGATTGGATAACACTCCTTGTGTAGTGGTGACATCAAAATATGGTTGGAGTGCTAACATGGAGCGAATCATGCAGTCTCAAACTTTGTCAGATGCTAGCAAGCAAGCATACATGCGTGGTAAGAGGGTTCTTGAGATTAATCCTAGGCATCCTATTATCAAGGAACTCCGCGACAGAGTAGTGAAGAACCCAGAGGTATTCTTAATATTAGAATGTTTCCTGTTACTTGATTTCCTCTGTAGCTTCTCTTTTCCCAACACGATTAAGATTTATTTGTTGACACAATGGACTTACTCTTCAGGATGAGGGAGTGAAACAAACAGCACAGCTGATGTACCAGACTGCACTCTTTGAAAGTGGCTTCTTGCTTGATGATCCCAAGGATTTCACTTCCCGTATTTATGATTCAGTGAAGTCTAGCTTGGACATCAGTCCTGAAGCAACAGTTGAAGAGGAAGATGACAACGAAGCAGAGGCTGAAAGTGACGCAAAAGAAGATACTCCAAAGCCTGAAGCTGAAGTCGATGATGATGATGATGTTGATGATGTCAAGGACGAGTTGTAGATTTGCATGACATCCACTGTTTATTGACTCTGCTGTCGGTTTTTCCCATTGTTTCTTATGGTTTAGCGTCAACATAGACAGTAAAAACTTCTCTAGTCTGATTTTTGTTTCCTTTTCATAAGTTGTTAAAGGATTAGTCTTACGTTACTGTAATCAGCTTATCCCTTGGAATTTTGTCCTAGTAGTCTTAACACAATCTTCAGTTCAGAAAAACCACAATATCACAATTAGCACTTAATTTACTTAAAATAAATTTATCTTTTAATCATTAAATTATTTAAATTTTTTTGTCTCTAAATTGATTGAATATACTTTCAATCTATCAATAATCACAATTATCAATTAATAAAATAAAAGCGATCTATCAATCTGTCAGGAATATCATTAAAATAAATTATTAGTAAGGGCTGAACTAAAAGGCGGTCATTTATTTTCTTATTTCAGCTACCAAATATACCTGGACTGTATCTCATTTTCAATGCACTAGCAAAATTAAAATTATGTTATATATTACTAAAGACGAAAAACAAATCAATCAAATCTAAAAATTTAAAATACATATTCATATATTTGATAAGAGATCTATTTCTTTAGTCCAATAGAATGAAGAAAACACATAACAATTCTTACTTTATAATGAAATCTTCTTTATTATTTATTTACTCTTCATTTTTTTAATATAATAATTTAAAATAAAAATTTATCTTAATCATTATATTATAAGAAAATAAATAAAACGAAAAATAATAAATCTTTAACCCAAAATAAGTAGATTTTTTTCTCTTCTCTTAATATTTTAACACCAACCGAAATGATCAAGAGTAATTTACAAAGTTTTAATGAATACTTAAAGGATAAGTATCAAGTGAGAGTAGACTTTACAGTGAGTGAACCAAAAACATTTAGATTATGGAAGAAAACACATTAAACATGTGTAATTATTTTGAAGAAATTATCAATTTGAGCAAATCGTGTTATTTCATGACACGATTACAATTTTATAGTTTTTCTTAGAAAGAGTCGTAATATTAAAAAAAATGAAGTTATATGTTTATAATACGATTTCTATTTTTAATTTTCTAATATTATTATTAATAATAGTTATTATTATAATAATGTTATTATTGTTTTATTTTTTTACTGTTAATATTATTATTAACATAATAATAATAATAATAATAATAATAATAATAATAATAATAATAATAAATATAATATATAATAATAATATTTATTATTATTAGAAAACAAAATGTAAAAGTCATATTGTAGATATTAAAATCGTATTTTCTAATACAACCTTTTGGAAAAAAAATGCTAAATATAAAGTTGAAATTGTGTTTGGAAAATTTTATTTTAAAATTATGCTTTGTAACAAGATTAAGCTTGTAGTTTACTTATATTTATATTGTAAGATTATGTATTTTTTTTATAAATACGATAAAAATTGAATTTGTGAATATAATAATTTATTTTTCCAAAAATATTTTATGATATTTCTCTAATATATGTTTAATAAATTTAAAATAAAAAAACCACAAAAATATATCTAAATGATATCATAAAATATTAATTTAAATTTTATATTAATCTAAAATCAACCAAAGTGAACCATAATTTATTTTTAAACTTAATTTTGGTGATTATTTAATAAAAAATGGAATGAAAAATAGAACAATCTTAATATTTAGGAATTAAAATTATATTTTTATTTCATTTAATGAACTAAATTTGAAGGATATTTTTTTATTCAAATTCTTGAACTAAAAACAATAATTTGTAAGAAATATAAGCTAAGATCAAGAGGGAGAGGTGAATTGATCTTTTAAAAACTTTTTGCAATTTAGTAGAATCAAATTTACAATTTGAAAGATTATGAATTCTGATCAAGTATTAAATCTAGCTAAATAAACAGAATTGCAATTGATTCAAACAAAAATTAAAGAAAAAGTTTAAAGACAGAAAAACACTAAGAATTATACTTGGTTCACCCAAACCACGGGGTTACGTCCAGTTCTCAACCAAAATTCCAGTTGAATTCCACTAGATTGAAATTGCTTTGAGTACAAAACAAAATTACAAAACAATTAACCTATACTAAGAACCAAAATCCAGTTCTTGAACTAACCTGCAGTTAATTTCCAACTACAAAACCAATGCCCAAACTTCCAGGCACTTTAGACAATGATGAATTGAAAAAGAATGAAAGAAGAGACTTAGAACAATCAAACTCGATTTATGCAGATGTAAAGATTCCACTAGATTGAGATTCTTCACTAGCAAGAACACAAGAATGCCTCAAAAGGGAACTTTGAAAATTCTTCACTAAAAGTTGTGCACTTCTTTCTTGAATGATCTTTATAATTGCTTGAATGATTTCGCAAAAATGTGTGTTTTAAAAAGCTCAAGCAAATCTGTTTATATAGAGACATTTTGTAACTAACTGGTTAATTTAATCGATTAAATTGTCTTTTAATTGATTAATAATTCTTGATTCTAACTGTTTTAACTGATGAAAATACCATTTAATCGATTAAAATGATCTTCCTCATTTCCCAGAATTATTTTAACTGATCAAAATATGTTTTAATCGATTATCCAAAAAATCCTTAAGTGATTTTAATCGATTAATTTGAGTTTTAATCGATTAAAATACTGCTAAAATGTTTTCTAAAACTTCTTAAATGTTTTTAATCGATTAATTCGAGTTTTAATCGATTAAAACACTGTCAGAACATTTTCCAAAACTTTTTAAGTACTTTTAATCGATTAATTCGAAGATGTATCGGTTAAAATACTGGCAAAAGGTTTTTCAAAACTTCTTAAGTGTTTTTAATTGATTAATTCAAAAGTATATTAGTTAAAATGATAACAATACATGTTGTAAGTGGTTTTAATTGATTGTTTCGAAAATATATCAATTAAAATGATGATAAAAGTGTTTTTAACTGTTTTTAATCTATTAAACTGGGAATTTATCAGTTAATTTCGAGTCTTAAGAACATATTAACCGATTAATAAGATTTTTAACAGATTAAAAGGTTTAGAGACATTTTTAATTCTTTCTAATGACAGAACCTTATACAATAGGAATTAAGAGATGATTATACCTATTAAAACAAGATGCAGACTCACTAATCACTACACCTATAACCCATAAACTCTCTAACTTCAACAAGTCTTCACTTATTCCAAAAATACTTTGACTTCATCAAATCTTCAAGATCTTTAATCATCATCAATCTCCCCCTATTTGATGCAGACAAACCTACAGAGAGAAGTCATTAGGAGTTTCTGTGTTAGTGAGTTTATTTCCATATTCATTTCTCCCCCTTTGACTTCATCAAAATCAGAGAAGAAAAAAATGTAGTTTTAATCAAAATATAAGCATAATATATATTAATCGAGTCATAGTGTTCTGGTTTAGAAGCTAGTTAAAATATTACAGCCTCAAATAAAAGAAAAAAAAAAGAAAGTTGTGATAAAGAGAGGGACCCCTTGAGTCGTGACTTATTCAGTATCCCAATGATCTTGATTCATCTGCATATCCTCCAATTTTGTGTAGAGATTAGAAATTTGATGGCCAAGGTTGGAGAATTGAGAATTGAGAACTGGTGTGTTGAAAATGTTGGAAAGTCATCTATATATGCTTCCTTTGGTTTTCTTGCAACGCTGACATCTGAGTGAGCATTGTACGCTCAAATTGTGAGAATGGTGTTCCTCTATCAGGTTGAGCATAGTATGGAGTGATTTCCATGTTGTGATAGTCAGCAGATTGCAGAACTTTTGTTACTGAAGGAGGTGAAACTTCATCATGTTCATAATCTTCTCCTTCTTCATCTTCATTTTTAGCCATTCCAGCTTCAATTTTGGAAATCCAGTCTCCATCTACTTTGATGAATCCCATCTTTTGGAGGGTTGAATCATCAATTTCATTTGTGGGTTTTGGAGTTTCAACATATTCTCTTGTCAAGTCATATGGTAATTAACAAAGCATATGGTAAGAAAAAGTCACCGAGACGTTTGACCTTGATCACAAACACCCAATTAACCCGTATTTATTTTGAATGCAATACATTATAGCAAGATCTCCTTCATTTAATAGAGCATGATTGCTCCCCCTAGGTGTAAGCACCCATGCTATGATTAAAGCTAGCAGTCTCTATTCCAGCTTCATTTTCCCAACATTCAAGGTTCTGACCGAGTCATTGGTGTTCTTGAAGCACGATCTGAAAAATTAAATTTGTTGAACTCTGGTAGTTCCGAGACATTTCCCCTAGATACCTTGACTCCAATATCTTTGAGACCTGCTACTTGATCCCATACAGAATAAGTGATGACCATTTCAACTCCTTTCACTTGTGTTTTAATATTTGAGTCACTGACTGTGAGATTTGAGTAGAAGGCACGGACAAGATCAGGTTGGATGTTCCCAGTACATCCCATGAACATTTTCAGCTTTTGATTCTTTAAATGCCTTCTTAAAGAAGTGAAGCCTTCATCATTGAGCCGTGCAAATCTGATATACTTGGGAATAACTAGTTGCTTCTGGTTGTATTCATAAATGAATGAGTTCATCCGGTTATATCATCATTGAACCATGCTTCAAGATGACCAACCTGATTGGCAGCTGCAGAAGAATATTCTCCTTTGTTTTCTTCCTCCCAGATTTGGATTGTTTAAACATCTTTGGAGAAAGGAATTTGTGAAAGATTGAGAAAAGAAGAAGAGAATAGATAAAATGATCAAGAGGATGAGAAGTGTAAGTGTGAGATTTAGAGAAAGAACCCGATATTTGTTGAGAGAAACAGAGTCTGGACTTGAAATAAAAATTTTGAATTCGAAAGTCAGTCTATGTGGTCCAGCTTTTCAAGAAATCAAATGTTCCCTTGACCGACTACAATGGTTCTATAATTGAATAGCATAATACATTAGCTAATATGTTCTTTTGAAGATAGGGTTGACTGATCAATTTGAGCTGTAAATGCTTTTGTAGATCTTGAATCTTGATACCCAATTCTTGATTTGCTAAGAGATTTCCAGAATCATGCAATTAAAAACTTCTGAAATAATTTCCAAGAACAAATTAATTGATTATTTTACCAATTAATTAATTAATTTGATCTGGATATGGGTTAGAAGTATAATAACAGAATATTAATCGATTAATCTGAGAAATAATCGATTAAGTTTTGAACCAATTAATGATTTTAACTGATGTAAATTATGTTTAATTGATTAAAACTGATATGATAAATGTATATAGGAAACCCGAGAGCTTTTAATCGATTAATTCGACAAATAATCGATTAAAATTGTACGGACAGTTTTTCAGAAATTCTCTGTAAGTGAATTTAATCGATTATTTTGTGAATTTAATCGATTAAAAGAGTTTATTTGTTCTAATTGCAGTAATTTAATCGATTAAAATGACTTTATATTAGTTAAATCAATTTGAATATATGAGTTTATGCAATGTTTGATACATCAAGAATTCCTAATTCAGTTATTATTTTATAAAAGCGATCACGAGTAAGAGGTTTTGTGAAAATGTCTGCCAATTGTTTTTCATTTTCTATAAAAAAGATTTCACAATCACCTTTTGAAACATGATCCCTAATGAAATGATGTCTAATTTCAATGTGTTTTGTTCTAGAATGCTGGATTGGATTTTTTGTTAATATGATGACACTAGTATTATCACATAGAAGAGAGATCTTATCTAGAATCAAGCCATAATCTTCCAGTTGTTGTTTGAGCCATAAAGATTGTGCACAACAACTTCCAACAACAATATATTCTACTTCTGCTGTGAAAATGACAACACATATTTGCTTTTTGTTGTGCCAAGAAATTAAACTGCTTCCAAGAAGATGACATGTTCCACTTGTAATTTTCCTGTTAAGTTTACATCCTGCAAAATCTGAGCCAGAATAACCAATTAAATTTAATTTTGACTCACCAGGATACCATAATCCAACATTCAATGTCCCTTTGAGATATTTGAGAATCCTCTTTGCAATAGTGAAATGAGATTCTTTAGGGGCTGACTGAAATCTAGCACACATGCAAACACTAAATATTATATCAGGTCTACTAGCTGTTAAATATAATAAGGAACTAATAAGTCCCCAATATTTAGTTTGATCAATTGACTTCCCTTTTTCATCTACATCAAGATAACAATTTGTGGACATTGGTGTGGATGCTTCCTTGCAGCATTCCATTTCAAACTTTTCAGAAGTTCTGTACAATATTTTGATTGATGAAGAAAACTTCCTCCCTGTAGTTGTTTGACTTGTAGCCCACGAAAGTAATTAAGCTCTCCCATCATGGACATTTCAAATTCCCCTTGCATTTCTTTAATAAAAGTTTTACAAAAAGATTCATTAGTTGCTCAAAATATTATATCATCAACATATACTTGAACTAAAATAGATTCATTGTTTATTTTCTTGAGAAATAAAGTTTTGTCTACAACACCTCTTTGATAGATTTTTGATATGAGAAAATTACTTAACCTTTCATACCACTGCCTTGGTGCTTGTTTTAGTCCATACAAGACCTTTTTCAATTTGTACACAAATTCTGGATGAACATGATCTTCAAATCTAGGTGGTTGAGTAACAAAGACTTCCTCATTCAAGTATCCATTTAAGAAGACACTTTTGACATCCATTTGGTATAACCTGAAATTCTTCATAGAAGCGTAAACAAGTAAAAGTCTAACAGCTTCTAATCTAGCAACAGGTGCATATGTTTCATCAAAATCAATCCTTTCTTGCTGATTATATAATTTAACAACTAATCTTGCTTTTTTTCTTGTGATAATACCATTTTCATCTAATTTGTTTCTAAAAACTCATTTTGTTCCAACAATATTTGCATCAATTGGTTTTGGAATTAATTCTCATATATTGTTTCTTGTGAATTGGTTTAATTTTTCATGCATAGCATTTACCCAATTGACATCATTTAATGCATCAGTAATAGATTTTGGTTCTATTTGAGAGACAAAAGCCATGTGATTGCAAAACTTATTCAAAGAACTTCTGGTATAGAAACTCCCTGATTAATCTGTCCAATAATGTTGTCCATTGAGAGATTTCTTGGAGTCTTCCATTTTTTAGACAATTGCCCTTCAGAATCTTCAAGAATTTCCTCATGTTTCTGAAAAATAGTTGATTCTGACAATTTTAACTGATACATTTTATCAGTTAAAAGTTCATCATCTGCATCACAAACTAAAATTCTCTACGCATTTGGATTAGTTTCATCAAATACAGCATGTACAAATTCTTCTACTATTTTAAGTCTTTTATTAAAGACTATGTATGCATGACTATTTAGTGAATATCCCAAGAAAATCCCTTCATCTGATTTTGAGTCAAATTTTCAAGATTCTCTTTTCCATTATTTAATACAAAAACTTTGCACCCGAACACTCTAAAGTAATTTATATTTGGCTTTTTGCCTTTATAAAGTTCATAGGGAGTCTTTTTGAGAATTGCTTGAATTAAAACTCGATTTAAAACATGACAAGCAGTGCTTACGACATGAACCCAAAAATATTTTGGCAAAGCTTTCTCAAGAGAACGATTTTTCCTTTTAACTACATCATTCTGTTGAGGAGTTCTATGTGCTGAAAAATTATGCTTAATTCCATATTTTTCACAAAATTTTTCAAAATTTTAATTTGAAAATTCTCCCCCCATGATCACTTTGAATGTTTGATATGAAATAACATTTTTCATTTTGAATTTGTTTGGCAAATTTCTTGAAGGCATGAAAGGTATCAAACTTTAATTTCAAAAATATTGTCCAGGTGAATCTTGATAAATCATCTACAATAACTAATGCATATAGATTTCCACCTAAACTTATAGTTCTTGAAGGTCCAAAGAGATCCATGTGTAAAAGTTCAAGCGATCTTGAAGTTGAAACAATATTTTTCTGTATAAAAGAACTTTTTGTTTGCTTGCCCTTTTGACATGCATCACATATTTTGTCCTTCACAAACTTTAGTTTGGGTAAGCCTATTACAAGATCTTTAGAAATTAGTTTGTTGAGATGATGCATATGAATATGTGCTAATCTTCTATGCCATAACCAAGAATCATTTTCTTTAGCAATTAAGTAGCAGTTTTCAACAGTACTAGTATTTAACATGTATATGTTGTTGATTCTCTTACCGGTGATCAATACCTATTCTGAACTTGGTCTAAGTATTAAACATTGTTCTGGCTCAAAGATGATTTTGTGGCCTTTGTCACATAGCTGACTGATATTGATCAAGTTATGGTTTAACCCTTCAACATATAATACATTATTAATAATACCTGATTCTTCACACTTGACATCTTCTATTCCAAGAATTCTGCTTTTATTGTTATCTCCGTAGATAACAGTCCCACCATTTTTTAGTTTCAAGTTTTGAAACTTTAAAATATCCTCGATCATATGCTTTGAACAACCACTGTTTAGGTACCAAAGGTCTTGTTGTTCCTGTAAAAGATTTAACATAACCACTTAGGTTATATTCAGAAAATTTTTGGGAACCCATTTCATTCTTCCTTTTGGGACAACATACTTTTCCATTTTACAAAATATAACAGAATGTCCCTTTTTCATGCAGTAAAAACAAGTAATGAATGGTGATGAAAGCTCTAGTTTTCTTGCCAATGATAGGTGTGAAACCAATATCGACATGATCAATAACAAGCTTTTGAGAATCAAGAAGAATATCGAGATTGGCTTTACCTTGTGCAAATTTGGAAATATTTTTTATAAGATATGCAATTTTCTTTTGCAATTCAGGACAATTCTCACAAGTCTTGATTTCTTTACAAAGGCAGTCAGAATTATTGTGAATCATTTTTAAATATTCAAAATCAATTTCTTCTTCAAGAATTTTATTTTCAAGAGTATTGACTTTGTTTTCTAGCCAGTTATTCATACCTCTTAATTTGTTGTTTTCTTTTTCAAGTCTTTTAGCTTCTTCGTACATTTCATTAAAGGTAGGGATGACAATCAAACCCGTCCCCGTGGGGACCGACCCGTCTCCGCCCCGAAGTTGACGGGGAAAAACCGAGTTGACCGGGTTCGGGTTTTCCCCGCTTTAAGAAATCGGGTTCGGGTTTTCCCCGCTTTAAGAAATTGGGTTCGGGGGCGGGGATGGGTAATGCAATCCCCACCCCGCCCCCGTCCCCGTCCCCGCTCCAACTTTATATTTAAACCTAAATTCTAAAATATTAACTCTTTGTCTGTTTGTCTTCTTTTCTTTTTTCAATGTTAATTATATTTAAATTTAAATCCTGATATATAACCCTCTGTCTTTTCATATTACCCTTAGTCTTTTCACATTATTACTCTTAGTCTTTTCACATTACCCTTTTTGTCTTCTTATAATACCCTTTATCTTCTCATTACGTAGTGTGTTCCTTTCCTTCACTTTACTTCCATTTATTCTTAATTTCTTTGTCTTTTTGAATCTCTTCACAACTAGTCTTAGTTCAACTCACATTTGACTTCTCCTATCTCTATACTAGTTTGAGTTCTCCGATCAACTTCTCCAGTATTTTCAACCAGTTTATCGAACGCATAAGGTAATTTTTTGTTTATTTATCTTTTTCTAAATATGTACATCAATGTATCATTTTATTTCTAATTTGGTTTTATTAGGTTTTTGTTATATCATGTTTTCTGAGTTTACTATTCTTATTTATCATATATCATATCTTATGTTAATTAAATAATTATATTTTTTTATCTTTTATGATCAATTTAAGTCTTATTTTAGAAGAAATAAACAGAGGATTTTTTATCTTTAGGCAATCAATAATACATGTCTTGTTTATGGTGGTAGGGATTTTTTTTATATACAATGGAAAATAATGAAACAACACAAGCAAGTATGCATGAATCATTGTTAAAAGAAAATTCTAACCTTGAAGGTCTTACTCCTACACCAAATGAAGTCCCACCAGTAACTAGAGATAATGAGCATGATGAGACTATATCATTGGGATCAAATCGGCTTAAAAGTAAGATTTGGCAACATTTTCAAAAGATTCAAGTTAATGGAGAGGACAAGGCTAAGTGCAATTATTGAAAGAAACTTTTGGGAGGAAAATCAAAAAATGGGACGAAACACCTATGGCAACACAATGATAATTGTATTCAATTCAAGATTTCTACTAGAGGGAACAAAGGGCAAATATTTCTTACCCCTAAAGTTATGCAAGGTAAACAAGAGTTGGGTACATGAATTTATGATGCAGAACATGTAAGAAAAGAACTTGCACATGCAATTATTATGCATGAATATCCACTTTCAATTGTAGATCATATTGGTTTCAAGAGATACTCATATGCTCTCCAACCAGTATTTCAAGTTCCTTCTAGAAACACTATTAAAAAGGAAATATTCAAAGTCTACAAGTCTGAGAAATCAATAATTTTGAAGTCATTGGATAGCCTTAAAGGAAGAGTGGCTATAACATCAGACATGTGGACTTCAGGTAATCAACAAAGAGGATATATGGCTGTCACTGCTCATTATATTGATGATTCTTGGAACTTACAGAGTCACATTTTAAGGTAACAAATCACTTTCCTAGTCATATTTTATATTATTTTTATTTTATTTTCGTATGGTAAAATGATTGAATATTGATTAAATTTATGTGAATATTATTATTTTAGGTTCATTTATGTTCCAACTCCTCACACAAGTGATAGACTTTGCAATGCATTAGTTGAATGTTTGATGGATTGGAATATTGATACAAAATTATCCACTATCACCCTTGATAATTGTACTACAAATGATGCTATGGTTGAAAAAATTAAGGGTAAATTGCAAATTAACACTTTATTGAGAGATAGAGATTTACTTCACATGCGTTGTTGTGCTCATATATTAAATTTGATAGTCAAAGATGGGCTAGAGGTAGTGAAAGATGAGATTGAAAAAATTGGGGTAGTGTAGCATATTGGTCTGCAACACCTAAGAGGAAAGAAAAGTTTGAAGAAACAGTAAAACAATTGCGCATCTCTTGTACTAGGAGCTTGGTTTTAGATTGTCCAACAAGATGGAATTCAACATACAAAATGCTTGAAATTTCCATAATATATGAAGATGTGTTTAATCGATTGAAGCAACGAGATTCTCAATATACTTGTTTGTCAACTAGTTTACAATGGCAGTTTGTAAAAGATGTTTGTGAAAGGTTGAAATTGTTCAATTTTATAACAAAATTATTTTCTGCTACTAAACATCCAACTGCTAATTTGTATTTTCCCAATATATGTGAGATTAAATTGACATTGATCGAGTGGATTGCATCTCCAAATGAAGTGATTAAAAAATGTCTCGAGAACATGTTGTTCAAATTTGATAAGTATTGGAATGTGATTCATGCTATTATGGGAGTCGCTCATCGTTTTGGATCCTAGATACAAGATGGAGTTACTTGAATATTATTATGAAAAGTTGTATGGTCATGAATACTTTTTGCAAGTTAGGATGATTCGTCAATTATGTTATGACTTGATTTCCGAGTATCAAACAAAAATGAATAAAGACACATGTGGCGAGTCTCCAACAAGGGATGATACTAATGTTGCTTGGTGATGCATTAACCGAGTATGACAGGTATATTTTGAGAAAAAAAAGGGCAAGAAATACATATGTTAAAACAGAGTTAGACCATTATTTAGAAGAAGAGGTTTTACCAAGAAAAACTGATTTTGATATTCTAATGTGGTGGAAGTTGAATGGAGTCAAATACCCAACAATTCAAGAAATTGCTAAAGATGTATTAGTTATCCCTATCTCCACTGTAGCTTCTGAATCTGCATTTAGTATTAGTGGTCAAATATTAAGCCCCCATCAAAGTAGACTTCATTGGACTACTCTAGAGGCTTTGATGTGTGCTAGGAGTTGGTTATGGGGTGCTGAAAACAACGATAATGTTTTATATACCTCTTTAAATATATATTTAATGATTGTATTTTTAGATTTTAACAAGTATTCTCTTTATATTTTATCTTTAGATGGTGTGAATTCTCAACTAATTGATGACTATGCTATTTTACTCAATGAGATGGATTCTGGTGATGAAGGTATTATTTTATTTATTAAAAAAATATTATTATTTATTTTTTAATATTTTATTTCTCTTTTCAATAATATTTTTTATTTTAAATTATGTAAGTGAATTGATGGACGAGTGGCATTGTTGCTCATTTGGAGGATGATCATTAAATTATCTAATATTTGTTATTTTTCTTATATGTATTGTTATCCATTGTTATGCATTATTATGCAGTTTTCTTATATTATTTTCCATGAGAAACTTTGTTTACTTATTTATTAGTATTTTTAGATGTATTTCATAATTATTTTAAAAGGATCATTAGTTGAAACTTATTTTTATTATATATTTTTTACAAGGATTAATAATTTTAAAGGATTAACAACTTATAATAAGAAGAAAAAAGAATGATCAAATATATTTTTTATGCATAAATATTTTAATATAAACGTAATAAATTAAAATATACACTCAATCAATAATAATATTCTAAAAGTTATAATATTATATTTATTTGTTATAAAAAATAAAATGTAAAAGATAATAATTTTAAATTATTTTATTATAATTTATATATAATTACTTTTAAAATAATACCATAGAACGGGGACGGGGATGAGGACTTAATTTTTAACCCCGACGGGGATGGGGACTTAATTTTTAACCCCAGCGGGGATGGGGACGATTAAAAAAGTCGGGGGCAGGGGTCGGGGAGGCAAAACCCGCCCCCGCTCCGCCCCGTTGCCATGCCTAATTAAAGGCATCTTGTAAAGAACTATAATTCATGGAATTAGTAGAAAGAGGTAGAACTTACACTACTAGTTAGAGAGTTAAGATTTGCCATCAAACATAGATTTGCTTCTTCTTCATCTGAGTTTTCTGTTGATGATGTATCATTATCATCTCAAGCAATATAGACTCTTTTTTTCATATTTTCTCCTTTCTTGTCTTGATTCTTTTTCTCCGGATACTCCATTCTTATATGTCCCTGTTTACCACAACCATAGCATTTGTAATTAAGATAATTTGAGTCAAATTTCTTTGTGTACCTTTGTTATCCAGATTTGTCTTTAATTTTCTTTTTGAGAAATTTGTTGAATTTCTTGACCAACAGACCAAGATTCTCACGTTCTTCTTATATTTCTTCATTTTTATCTTCGGCTTTGAGAGCTATGATTTCCCTTTCTTTTCTAAAAATTCCTGCTCATTGAATCTTTTTATTTCCATTTCATGTTCTCTCAGCTTTCCAAATAAAGATGTTGTGGTCATGATGAATAAGTCTTTTGATCCTGAGATTGTTGTAACTTTGGGCTGCCATGACATGTCAAAACATTTTAGTACTTTGATATTTCATTCTTCTTTATCAAAAGTCTTACCAAGACCCATCAAGTGATTGATGATATGAGTGAAGCGCTTCTGCACATCTGCAATGCTTTCTCCGGATTGCATTTTTAATAAATCATATTCTCTAATGAGAGTGTGCTTTCTAGCTCTCTTTACAACAACAGTTCCTTCATGGGTTACTTCAAGAACTTCCCACATTTCTTTGGAAGAATTACATTGAGACACCCTAAAAATTCATTCATGTTTAGGGCAGATGTAATAATATTCTTTGCAGTGCAATCATATTGAATTTTCTTCTTTTCATCATGATTTAAATCAGACCAATCATTATCAGTGGTATAAGGGCCTTTTTCAATGATATTCCAAATATTCCTATCAATGGATTCAATAAAGATTTTCATTCTAATCTTCCAAAATTGGTAATCTATTCCACAAAATAATGGAGGTCTATTGATAGAGACTCCTTCAGAAAAAGGGTAATTTGTTTTCAGCCATTTGAAATAATTTTAAGGATCGAATAACTTGAATATCTTTCAAGCACCAGCTCTGATACCAATTGTAAGAAATATAGGCTAAGATCAAGAGGGGGGGTGAATTGATCTTTTAAAAACTTTTCGTAATAGTAGAATCAGATTTACAATTTGAAAGATTATGAATTTTGATCAAGTATTAAATCCAACTAAACAAACATATTGAAATTGATTCAAACAAAAATTAAAGAAAGAGTTTAAAGACAACTGGTTCACCCAAACCATAGGGCTACGTCCAGTTCTCAACCAAAATTCCAGTTGAGTTCTACTAGATTGAAATTGTTTTGAGTACATAACAGAATTACAAAACAATCAACCTATACCAAGAATAAAAATCCAGTTCTTGAACTAACCTGCCGTCAATTTCCAACTACAAAACCAATGCCCAAACTTCCAGACACTTTAGACAGTAATGAATTGAAAAAGAATGAAAGAAGAGACTTAGAATAATCAAACCCAATTTATGCAGATGCAAATATTCCACTAGATTGAGATTCTTCACTAGCAAGAATACAAGAATGTCTCAAAAGGGAACTTTGAAAATTTTTCACTAAAAGTTGCGCACTTCTTTCTTGAATGATCTCTATAATAGCTTGAATGATTTCGCAAAAACGTGTGTTTTAAAAAGCTCAAGCAAATATGTTTATATAGAGACATTTTGTAACTAACTAGTTAATTTAATCGATTAAATTGTCTTTTAATTGATTAATAATTCTTGATTCTAACTGTTTTAACTGATGAAAATACCATTTAATCGATTAAAATGATCTTCCTCATTTTCTAGAATTAGTTTAACTGATAAAAATATGTTTTAATTGATTAACACATTTATCTAAAAAATCCTTAAGTGATTTTAATCCATTAATTTGAGTTTTAATCGATTAAAATACTACCAGAATGTTTTCTAAAACTTCTTAAGTGTTTTAATCGATTAATTTGAGTTTTAATCGATTAAAACACTATCAGAACATTTTCCAAAACTTTTTAAGTGCTTTTAATTGATTAATTCGAAGATGTATCAGTTAAAATACTGGCAGAAGGTTTTCCAAAACTTCTTAAGTGTTCTTAATCGATTAATTTGAAAGTATATCAGTTAAAATGATGACAATACATGTTGTAAGTGATTTTAATCAATTATTTCAAAAATATATCAATTAAAATGATGACAGAAGTGTTTTTAACTGTCTTTAATTGATTAAACTAGAAATTTATCAGTTAATTTCGAGTCTCAATAACATATTAACCGATTAATAAGATTTTTAATAGATTAAAAGGTTTAGAAACATTTTTAATTTTTTTCTAATGACAGAACCTTATTCAGTAGGAATTAAGAGATGATTATACCTATTAAAACAAGATGCACAAGACTCACTAATCACTATACCCCATAACCCATAAACTCTCTAACTTCAACAAGTCTTCACTTATTCCAAAAATACTCTAACTTCATCAAATCTTCAAGATGTTCGAACATCATCATAATCAAACTTAAATGTGTAATTACAAATTATTTCTATATATTGAAAATAAAATAATTCATAACTAGCTTCACTAATACAATTCCCGCACTCCAAAAATCTTTTCTAGAATTTCATTTATGCTCGAATGAATGTTTTAAAATGTTAAAATATATTTTAAAAATAAATGGAAATGACGAAGGTTTTCTAAGTATAAAAAGATAAAAAAGGAATTTAATTACTCCAAAAATAAATCTAAGATTCTTTTTATTTTTATATATTTTATTTAAATTATTTAAATATTCTCAACCTTATTCTTGAAGTAAAACTTTATCTCCAAATAAAAATTGTTAAAAGTAGTGAGTCACAAATATATAAGATAATAGTTATGAAGATATATATATATATATATATATATATATATATATATATATATATATATATATATATATAGAAATAATAGAATAGTAAGCCATTAATAAATGATAATTTATATAAAAAATTATTATAAGTTTAATAAACTAAAAAGGAGATAAATTTGTTTATACAAAACTGCAATAAGAACTCATTATTCCTCCAACATATCAAGCAAATAAATTGTTGTCAACCTTTCCTTGTTTGTTCTACCAAGTCACAAATATTTAAGTGAAAGTCCATTTTTCGAAGCAATAAAATTTCAAGTAAAATTGTACACAGAAGAAATACTTGTTGAATTATTGACAAGCGTACCAGAATTATCAATCGCAGTATAGTATTTCGATTAAATAAAAGTCGATCCCACGAGGAACAGTTTCAATGAAAATTCCCAATTATGCTTACTAAGTATATTAAAACAGATTGGTTTTTGTAATAAGAGTTGAATTGAAATTAAATGACAAAGAACTGTAAATTGTTGAGAAAATATCAATTAAAGGTACTTAGGATTGACTTCCTTCCTTATCCCTCTTTTGTAATGGCTATGTCAATTAAGAACGTCAATTAACCTAACAATGTTGATGTCACCTACTTAAATCATCCATGTTGATTCCTCACACATGAAATTCATAAGAAAACCTAATAAATGTTGATTCCTCACACAATTAAGAGATTTTCCAACATTAGGGTTAGGGTGTTAAGCAATTGATACATTCATTCCATTCCTGGCAATTAACGTAACAAATATTCTTACCGTGATCTAGGGTTCAAGATATATTTTCCAATCATACCCCAAAAATCAAGAATAAATCATTCCAAAGAATAAAGGATAAGAATAACAACATCAAAGCATAGATTAATATCTCAAAATATCACCATGATACAAAAGAGTTCAAAGGAAGTGCACTGAATCCTAAGAGAATGAAGTTAGTCACTCATGTTGGCCATTACAATGCTTCAATTGATGAAGAAGTGAAGAATTGATGAAGATTAGACGAAACCCTCACAGTAGTCGTGCCTCCTCTTCTCCAAGACTGCTTGATTTTCTCAAAACACAACTTATCTTTTTATAAGAGAATTTGGGTCGGGCCTCGTATCATTCATTCGCTTAAGCACTCTTCTTTCTTTCAATTTTACTCCAATTATGCTGACAATTATGCTCCTTACTCTTGTATCAAGGTATTCTCGAATTCATCCTATATTGGAAGAAAAATATATTAGAATTAACATAAGTTAAGTGGTTTTATAACAATTCAATGCATAATTATATCAACTTTTTACCACTTAACAACTCCCCCCAACCTAGAATCTTGCTTGTCCCAAGCAAAGTAGTTTTTCCAAAACAAAATCATCACCTATTATCTCTTTCTCTTCTAGAACCACATCATAAAAATTTTCAGGGGTGATGCTCACAACTCCAAATAAAAATAGAACACAGAAGCATTCAAGTTATAGAAACCAACAAAGAATAATTAGTCATCAACTATCCTCAGAGAAGCATGATCTCTCAAATAGAGTTATATATACTCATATCTAATTCTCACAGGTAAGTGTTTATCTCATTCAATCACTTCATTTAGACAATCCAATATTGATAATCATCTTCAAGCAATCAACAATTGTTAAACAAGACTTAAATCAAAAGGTCTTTTGAGGCTTGTAATGGGGCAGGGCTAAGAAAGAATTATTGGTTTTTCTGGGATATACAAAAATATTTGAGAAATTCAACTCATATGAATGATTCTTGATTAACAATTCCTCAAGTCAGGTTTCAAACTTCATGCTTTTGTCCCTAACACAATGACAATGAGTTAATAATCTCACAAGTTATTACCCCCCTTTTGACTTCTCTTTTTTTTTTTTTTTTTTTGCTTTTGCATGTATCCTTTTTTTGACTTTGCAAATTTTTAATCTTTGCTTTTCCTTTTTCTTTACATTTTTTTTTTACAATAACACCCCAACAATACCTGTAGGACAACCCAACAATAAGAAAAATAGTGACATTCATACTCATTTCCTTTCTCAAATATAGGAAGATAGATAAATAATATTTAGGCTTAAGGGTTCTGTTTAAGAAACAATATTATTTTTGGCTTAGAAGGGGTTCAAATGGATGTCCTATAATTAATGCATGGTTGACTATTTGGCTCTGGGTTATATTTACTACAAAGAAAAAAAATGCCTTTATCATTTTCAAGTCTTGCCAACATGCAATCACATCAAAGAATCAACCAATATCAGTTATCATCACAAAGTGTTGACACTCAATTTATCTGTTTTTGGTACTCTGCTCACCTGGGTTTTGGCTAGCTTCTCCAATTCAGTTAATTCCTAATTTTCCTCATCAATTCCTTTTCACTATCATACTCAATATCCCAAAATCACTTGTTATTGGAAACAATCAAAATTATTTTTCACGTTCTAGATTTGAATTAGACAATAAGCAATAATCTCATATATGACTCTAAAACAAATTATGGGATAACAAGGGAATTCAAAATTTAAAATAAAGCAATTAAAAACATTAAATTAAAAACAAAGAAATTAAAAACATTAAAAACAAAGTAAGTTTCCTCCCTCATTTTCTTCACTTGTCATGTACTCCTTATCTTGTGCCTCAACCTCAGCTGTAGACTTTCTCACCCCCTCCAGAAAAGTTGGACTGTCCCCAGGCCATTGAAGTAATGCTTCAAAGTCTTGAGGAGAAGTGCACTGTGTACCTGGAGCAATCTTGCAAAGAAAGAACCTAAGGAAGAAAAATGCACAAAAAAACTTATTGCAAAAAGAAAAAAAACAAATTCAAAACATTGGGTTGTCTCCCAGGAGCGCTTGTTTAACATCTTTAGCTCGACGCCTATTTGCTTTAGGGCTTATGCAGGTGATTGATCAAGGTGATATATACGCATTCTCCATCCCTTAACTGTCCTTGTGGGAATGAATTTATTCTTCTCATTGCGAATAACCTTACAACTGTCAGAGATTGGATAAATCATACCTGCTTCAGGAGGTTTCAATACCTCTCTTTGAATAACTTCCTTCATAGTCAGACTAAGATGTCTTTGGGGTTGTACAATAGGCTTGTAATCTTTTTTTTCAGTTGAGATGGGTAATTCATCTAAAGTATCTATTTTGAGACAATCTTTCTTGTTTTTCGGTTGTTGTACAACTTCAAACAGATTAAAATTAACTTCATCATCTCCACTTCTAATTTTCAACTTGCCCATGTCAACATCTATAATTACTTTGGCAGTCTTCATAAATGGTCTTCCCAGGATCAATGAGACTTCCTCATTTTCCTCCATGTCCATAATCACAAAATCAACAAGAAATATGAATTTGTCCACTCTAACTAAAACATCTTCTACTACTCCATAAGGAATCTTTAGAGATCTGTCAGCTAGCTGCAATGTCATTCTTGTAGGTTTTACTTCCAAGTCTCCTATTCTTTTGAGCATAGATAATGACATGAGGTTTATACTGGCCCCTAAATCAAGTAATGATTTTTTCACCGGTAATTCACCAATTGTGACTGGTATAGTGAAACTTCCAGGGTCCTTGGACTTTTGAGGCAATGATTTTTGGAATATAGCTCTGCATCCTGCCTCTAACTCTATTGTTTCATCAGTAAATCTTCTTTTCTTAGTTAAGAGCTCTTTCATGAATTTGGCGTATGTTGGCATTTGCTCCATAGCTTCCATAAATGATATATTAATTTGCAATTGCTTGAAAATATCCATGAATCTTGCAAACTGTCTTTCTTTATCTATCTGTGAAGGAGCATTGGGATACGGTAACTTCTCTACAAATGGTTTTTGACTCCCTCCTTTTTCTATCTTCTCTTCGTTCTTCTTATTAGGAATATCTCTTTCTTTATTATTCTCCTCTTCTTGCTCTTCATCTTCTTTTACCAAAACTTCTTCTTCAACAACTATATTGTCACCAATCCCCTTACCTACAACTTTTCCACTCCTTATAGTTATTGAATTGCATTGCTCCCTGGGGTTGGTTTGTGTGTTAGCTGAAAATTGTCCTCCTTGTTGCTGCCCAGATAATTACTTAGCCAATTGGCCTATCTGGGTCTCTATATTTCTGAATGAAGCCTCAATATTTTTCTGATTAGCCATAGTGCCTTGCATGAATTTTTCTAAAGTTGCCTCAGTATTTTTCTGATTAACCATAGTGCCTTGCATGAATTTTTCTAAAGTATCCTCCAATTTACTTATTCTGTCAGGCATTGAAGGATAATGTTATTGCTGTTGTTGATATGGGAGTTGCTGATATGACTGTTGTTGAAATGCATGTTGTTTAGTAGATGAGCTAACACCTTGGTTCCACCCAAAATTCTGATTCTGATTTTGATTCCCTCTCCATCCTTGTGCAAAATTATTCTGATAAGTATTGGGATTAGGAAAATTACCTTGTCTGCCTTGATAAGAGCATTATTCATTTGAATAATCACCTCCACACAAATCACAACTCATCTGTTGATTAGGAATGGTTTGTACTGTGTGCATTTGTTGAGGTAATTTCTCTATTTTCTGGTTCAATGCTTCAATTTGTTGGGTCAAAATTTTATTCTGGGCTAAGAGAGCATCTGTGGTGTTAAGTTCAAGGACTCCCTTCCTTTGAATTGGATGTCTATCATGTTGGGCCTGTTGGTTTGTAAAAGCTAGTGCACCAATAATTCTTGTGGCATGATCAATTTCTACATCCAACATGGATCCTCCTGCTGCAACCTCTAATAGCATCTTTGCATCATGTCGCAAGCCAGTATAGAAAATATTCAACTGAGAAACGTCATCAAATCCATGATTTGGGCAACTTCTCAACAGTGATTTAAATTTCTCCCATGCTTCACAAAATTGTTCATGTGCTCCTTGTCTGAAAGAAGTGATGTCAGATTTTGCTTTGATGTAGCGGGATGGTGGGAAAAATCTATTCAGAAACTTCTCTTCTACACTACTCCAATTAGTCAAACTCTTATTAGGATGTGCTTTCAGCCACTCCTTTGCCCTACCTGCCAAAGAAAAAAGAAATAATATCAAATATGCAAATTCAAGATTTGTTGTTCTAAATCCCATGGTACCAATCAACTCATAAAAAGTAGACAAATGAATATAAGGGTCTTCATGATCCAATCCAGTGAATTGATGAACATTAATCAAGCTTAAGAAAGCTAGATTCATCTGCAATATATGATCATCCAGAATGACAATGCTGGAAAAATGTCTTGGACCTTGTTGCATAGCACAATTTCTAAGAGTTCTCCTAGGTGGATTTGCATTTGGGTTTTGATTTGGATTTATATTTGGATCTGGATTCGAATTCGATTTGTTCCTTCTTCGTCATATCTTCTATAATTGGGTCCGGTAAAAGTGTGAAAGAAGAATTAGCAGATTTTCTTGTAGTTTGTTCTTGAGTTTCCCTTCTTTTGAAGATATTTGTCCTCTTAAACGCATAAATCAAAAGAGTAACTCAAGCAAATATTAGCACAAACTAAAAACTAAATAATAATAATAATAATAATAATAATAATAATGAAAATAATAATAATAATGATAATAATAATAATGATAACGATAATGATAATAATAATAATAATAATAATAATAATAATAATAATAATGATAATGATAATAATAGTGATACTAATAATAATGATAATAATAATAATAATAATAATAATAATAATAATAATAATGATAATGATAATAATAATAATAATAATAATAATAATAATAATAATAATAATGATAATAATAATGATAATAATAATAATAATAATAATAATGATAATAATAATGATAATAATGATAATAATGATAATAATAATAATAATGATAATAATAATGATAATAATGATAATGATAATAATAATAATAATAATAATAAAAACAGAAATAAAAATAAAATACTCAATAAGCTAAATAAAGAATTCTCAAAGAACACCGTTCCCCGGCAACGGCACCAGAAATACTTGTTGAATTATTGGCAAGCGTACCAAAATTATCAATCGCAGTATAGTATTTCGATTAAATAAAAGTCGATCTCACGAGGAACAGTTTCAATGAAAATTTCCAATTATGCTTACTAAGTATATTAAAACAGATTGGTTTTTGTAATAAGAGTTGAATTGAAATTAAATGACAAAGAATTGTAAATTGTTGAGAAAATATCAATTAAAGGTACTTAGGATTGGCTTCCTTCCTTATCCCTCTTTTGTAATGGCTATGTCAATTAAGAACGTCAATTAACCTAACAATGTTGATGTCACCTACTCAAACCATCCATGTTGATTCCTCACACATGAAATTCATAAGAAAACCTAATAAATGTTGATTCCTCACACAATTAAGAGATTTTCCAGCATTAGGGTTAGGGTGTTAAGCAATTGACACATTCATTCCATTCCTGGCAATTAACGTAACAAATATTCTTACCGTGATCTAGGGTTCAAGATATATTTTCCAATCATACCCCAAACATCAAGAATAAATCATTCCAAAGCATAAAGGATAAGAATAACAACATCAAAACATAGATTAATATCTCAAAATATCACCATGATACAAAAGAGTTCAAAGGAAGTGCACCGAATCCTAAGAGAATGAAGTTAGTCACTATGTTGGCCATTACAATGCTTCAATTGATGAAGAAGTGAAGAATTGATGAAGATTAGACGAAACCCTAACAGTAGTCGTGCCTCCTCTTCTCTAAGACTGTTTGCTTTTCTCAAAACACAACTTATCTTTTTATAAGAGAATTTGAGTCGGCTCTCGCATTATTCATTCGCTTAAGCGCTTTTCTTTCTTTCAATTTTACTCTAATTATGTTGACAATTATGCTCCTTACTCTTGTATCAAAGTATTCTCGAATTCATTTTATATTGGAAGAAAAATATATTAGAATTAACATAAGTTAAGTGATTTTATAACAATTCAAGACATAATTATAACAATTTTTTACTAATTAACAACGGACTAATAAATGAAAAAAGATTGATTATATTAAGATTTTATAAGTCACATAACTTCAAAAGAATCTGTGTAACCACAAACCTTCAAAAGAGTTTGTGTAATTTTACAAAATTTTAAGAATAACAATTGATGATGTGCTTGTTTTATCAAGTTCAGGTAAAGTTTTATAACTATTTTAAAATCATCTTCACGAATATTATAATTATCTAGTTAGTAAGGGAGTTTATTGGAAGATGAGAGAGCCTAATCCTCTAAAATTTTATAATATATATTAATATTTATGAATTTGACCTTTTAAATAATTAAATATTTTTTATATTATAAATTTAATTTTTTTATAATTTATTAATAATATATTACTTCATTCTTTTGATATCAATGATCAAAATTTCGACCCTGATATCGTCACAAAACCAAATTTTAAAGATCTCCACTGCATGAAAAAACCAGAGGCAACACAGCATCATGGAATTGTTTAATCAAACTAGCTTCTTGCTTTTGAACATAACCAAAACCGAGTGTGTTTAGCATCACCATTAGCTCAGCAATAAGTGGCATAATGTATTGCTAGAAAATATATTGCATATGCCATTGTTTTGCCAACCCAAATGACATGGTACCAAGCTTGATATACCCTAAAAGTTGCCTTAGACTGGTTAGCAGAGTACCAACCATGTTACTCAAATTCTAAGTGAAGCAAAGCATATAGAAAACACTACTTTTCATATTCTGCTACATCACTTTCTAATTGAATAATGGCAGTCCATGTATGAAAAACCCCCTTTTGGTGGTGGGTGCACATGATTCTGATTGCTATTGCTTTCCAGTTAAAATGACTACGAAAGAGAATTCATGGTGAGGCTTTGTTTGTGCCATAAGATCTAGCTAAGATTTTTCATATTGCACTATCAGTGTTGCATAGAGAAGAAGATTATCAGAGTGAGTGTAAGAATCAATGGCAAGGGACATGAATGAGGGTTGGATGAGAGTCCAGTGAAAAAGTTGGGAAACCATGGATTATTATTATTAACTATCAATGGCATCTCCCCTGTTCCTGCTTCAGACTCACTTCCAGACGGAGGAGGTGGTGAATCTCTTGCCGATTTTTGGCTGCAAGAAAACCCAAAACACTTTTGTTATTTCTCATCTATGCTATACCGATAAGTCTTAAAAGTTTTCGAATTATAGATTTTATTCTTATACTACAAATATCTTTAAAGATTTCGAAAATATAGATAATGAATGATGGTGATAAAGGTGAGAGAGTTAAGAAATTTATCAGAATATTCTCTCTTTTCTTTTTGTGTTACTCAAGGAAATATAATTTGGACATTAACTTGTGCCACACTAAAAGGTCACTATAAAACTAGAAAGTAGGAAAGATAGTAACCACCATATCACTCCAATGTTATTAAAACGGTTGCATAATATTATTATTATTATTATTATTATTTAACATGAACAACCGAAAGTATTCATCGACCATTGATATCGTAATCTCAAAGAAAAATTAAAATAAAGTATGATGAAAGCAATGGCACTGAAAAGAAACCAAATAAATAAATTAATGGTTAGATGCAGAATCTGGTTACCTTGTGGTTGAAGGGCAGAACGTAATGGTATAATCAGCTCCCGTACACGTAAACGTACTCGTAGCGTCGTCGTACGCGTAGCTATACGATTTTGGACACGCGGATTTGAATACCTGCGAGTAAATAGAAGGCTTGCATGTCGCGGGTGAAGCGTACGCGCCGCTGCAGCAATACTCGGGGCTCCGAAACGCCTCGCACGCGCTCCTACACGCGGGGCGATCCGCCACGCGTAACTCGTTGGGGCACCGTTGGTTCAGGTCCGCAACGCACCCGGTGGACCCGCACGTACCCGATCCGCCACTGGGGTCCACAATTAACGGCAAGTTGTAACCGTCAACGAGGCTCACATCATAAAAATCCTGGGTTCCGGACCCCGACCCGATTGTGAACTCCGCCAACGTGGCGGGTGGGCTTGCCCCGCCACCGTTGCATTGGACCTGATTAGAGCCACAGTCTCCTGTTGTGCAACTACCTTGTTGGGTATTCGGGTCAAAGTTGCATCCGGTTCGGCCCCAGAATCTTCCCGACCAGTTGGGCGGTGTCTGAAAACTCCGGGAACCACCGGGGCGGAGCTCAAACCCGGTTGAGTCCAATCCGGAGCTCCCTGCATTGGCCAAAATCCCGGGCCACACCGTGTAATCACATTTGTTGACTAGAGTAAATGTGGCACATGAAGCACCTATTTTCCAATGATAAAAGCCATGAAAGTTGAGTTGTGCAAGAAAATTTGATGAAATGAAGAATGAATTACCTTTGAAAAGGAGAACCAAGATGAGAGCAATGTGTATGAAGAAACAACCCATTTGCAATGTGATTGATTAATGAAAGTGACTGGGATGAGGAAGTAGTGGAAGAGGCCCATGCATGAGATGAAACAATGGAATGATAACAAAGTGTTAATTTTTGTGATGAATAGAATATAGGAGGGAGAAGAGATGTGGAAGATGGACCATAAAGTGTATATTATAGATTATATAAGGTAATCTACAAAGGAATATTAGGTGGAGTAAAACCCACTATAAGTTGTTAAGTTGTTGAGTGATACGTAAAAGTTTAAGCTAAAGGCAGAGGCGGAACCAGGTTGGGGTGGACACCCTACCCTCACCCCACCCAAAATTATATTATTTTTTAAATATAAAAATGTATTATTTGTTATAAATAATAATAATAATTATTATTATTATTTTTTATATAATTTTTTATTTATATATATTTTTTCTCTTTTTATTTTCATTTTTTTCTTCCACCATCTCACCTTTTATTCTTCAATTTCATATTTTTATTTCTTTTATCACTTATATATATATATATATATATATATATATTTCATTTTTATTTTATAATATAATTATGGATTTTTCTCTTTAATTTTTCTCTTTATCTTGAAATAAATATTTTTATTGTTTTTTTAACTATTATAACATATTATATATATATATATATATATATATATATATATAATTTACTATCAATTAGTTAATTATTTTCATATTTTACGATTTCATTAAAATATAAAAAAAAATTACATTTTAAAAATATTTATGAAATAAATTATATATTATTTTTTAAGAAAAAAATATATGATAAAATAAATTTTAACTTATTAAATTTAATAAATAATATTAAAAATATTATTAAACAACTTACAATATAAATTATATTATAATTAACATTTTTTTATAATATAAAATATAGTCTAATACACTTAAAAAATATTTAATCTCTAATATATATATATATATATATATATATTATGTTAATATGCATGATTTATAATTTTATATAATATATATCTGATAAATAATTTTAATATATATTATATTCAGGGTTTCTAATTAAAAAAATTTAATTCCACACTACCTGAAGGGTATATATTTTAGATCTTGGAGCCAAATATTTCTATCTGGTTGGGGTAATTATGTTCCTATGATCCTTAGGATTCAATGAACCAACGTATATAAGGGGCAAAGTATATTATTATGTAAACAATTAAAGGGGGTTTTTAAAATTAAGGTCACTCTCACTTTTTATAGTGGCTAAGGGATTCGATTCTTCTTCTATCTTTTTTCTTTCTTCTTCAATCTATATCTCATTTTCTTTCAGGCAAGAAACTGAGAGCAGAATTTTGCCAATTGATGACTTTTGTGTTCATTTGCTTTGATAATATGCATTGCACGCCACGTTTTTTAGATCCTCAATTTCAGCGTGGCCAACTACTTAAATGCTCACCTTTTGCTTCTAATCAAATGAAATTCTACTTTGTTTAGAAAATAAGAAATATGAGTTCAATTTCACTATTTATTATTGTAATTATTTAGTTAAAAAAATAATAATAAATATTTCTTATAGCTAAAAATTATTTTTAAGGAAAATATATATACAAGAGTCTATAGGTATATATTTTTTTATTTTATTAAAATTATTACTAAGTATTTAAATATGTTTTATTTTGTCATCTTACTTTTATATATTTAAACTCGTTCATCATTATTAAATATAATAATAGTTGAGAATGTTTAAATACATTATAAAAAATATATATTAACTTCCTCCATGTTTTTTCTAAAGACATGTTGAGTTCAATTTTACTAAGGAGTTGACTTTGTCTTCACCTTCTTATTGTTATAATAAATGTTTAACAAAAAATTAATTTATCATTAAAAAAATTAAACATAACTTTTATCATTTATCTCCACATAACTAATTCTTACTTATTAAAAATATTAATTAATTTAATTATTAGCCCTAAATGTGTTTCTACTTTTTATATTTTTAATATTGCATGAAGAGATAATAATAATAATAATAATAATAATAATAATAATAATAATAATAATAATAATAATAATAATAATAATAATAATAATAATAATAATGTTTAGATTCTCAAACTATGTTTTTAAATTTTATGATCTTTATGAAAAAAATAATTCATAACATTTGTGATAATTAAATATATTTTAGAAAGAAAATAATTTATGCTGAAAACAAAAAAAAGTCTTATATAAAAATTAAAGGAATATTTTATAATTTAAAACAAAAAGAATATGATATTATGAATTCACACTAATAATATATATTGATTAAAAAATTGTAGAATGAAGAAGTATTCTTTAAGTAATTATTATTATTATTATTATTATTATTAAAATTATTGAATTTATTATATGTAACCATTTATACTTAAGTTAGTGACAAATTTCTTTAGATGATATTATGTAAAACTATGTTCTTTACAAAGTTAGGTGATAATTTTACCTAACATACTTGCAAGATAGTGGATAAGAATCTTTTCCTTTTTAACCCTGTTGTTTCTTCATGTTTTTCCCCATGTTTTTTTTTTTAAGAAAAAAATCTCACACTTTCTAATATGGAATTAGATTCTCAATTATTGGAAGTTTTTTTTATGTTTAGTTGCCATTTGTAATCACGTTATTTGGGTTTAAATTAACGTTTTTTATTAATAAATGTTATATTAACTCATTACTAACTAGTATTGATGATATGTAATGACGTGTTTAATTGCATTTAATTATGTACTAACATGATTGAATATTTTAAATTGAGATTTTCTCAACACAAACAAGACAAAGCACTTCATTAAAAAAATAATAATTAAGAACCATACAATAAATTTGTTGATCATTATAATAATTATCTAAAAACAATTATAATAATAATTTTTTATTAATTAAAAGTAAAAAACTGTTTAATGCTTTTGATATGCCTATTAAATTATAATTTTATATGATTATACATTATTTAGTTATGTTTAGTTTGAATCTTGTAATTTTTATTCAAATACTCAAGCCATTTGAATCTCACTAAAAAAATCAAAATAAAGGGTGAATTTTAATATTCTAACGATAAATTAAGGTATATTTACACAAATAATTTAAATGTTAGTTTTGTTTCATTATTAATATATCAAAATTTAGAAAATTAAATAATTTACTATACTTTATACTATTTTTCATACATATCATACAATTTCCATTATTTTAATTAAATAATTGTTTTATTTGTATAAATTTTATATTTTATATTTTTCTATTATTGTCTATAAGGAAAGTATTTAAAAATATTTATAAGATGAGTTTATATATTTTACCACAAAAATATTAAAAAAAATAAAATAATATTAATTTTTTATATAATTAATTTAATCTAGTAGTAGATGTGATTAAATTTAAATGAAAAATAAATATTTTTATAAGTTGAAAATTTGTATAAATAAAAAAAAATTTAACTTTTCAAATTTTATTTACTTGAATTCATTATCTCTTTTAGATATTAATATTCTCTTTCTTTTTTTCTAGATTTTCTTATTTATCTCTCTTTTTTTCTAGATTTAAACACATTTTAGTATTCTTCAGTATAGTATAACACTTTTATATGAACAAATGTCGCTATAAAATAAGCTCTTTATGTCATTTTCTAGATTATTTGAGATTTAATCTAAGATCATAATGTCATATTTAATTTGTTGATTAGGATTTTCTTTTATCAGGATATGAATTATTGAAAAACTGGGAACCTCTCGGGATTTTGCTTAGAATAGATAATTTGGATGTGTGGATGTGATTTGGACATAATGATTGATTTGCAGGCTTTGTATTTAAATTATATGTTTAGAAATTGGGATTGTTTTACCACCCTAACCAATAATGGGAATAAACTATTAAAAATGTGATTAAGTGAAATGATTGTTGTATGTACACACGGTTAAACTAAAACATATTGATTAGTTTATTATAACATATATTGGGTAAGAATCTTTGTATAAAATGCGTCACAAATCATTTAGATCTTCTACTAACTCTAATTTGACATAATTTGCTCAAACAATTATTGGTAGTTCATGCGAAAATGAACCAGAGATTTAAGACTCAAGTTTAATAGTTTTTTTCCAGGAAAAAATGAGATTGAAAGTTAAGGCTAATCAAGGCTCAGGTCTGGTAGTTTTTGCTCAACGGAAGAAAAAATTATTCAATCATCAAATCTTTCATTCAAGTGTCATAATAATTATAAAATGAAACTTTTAGATAATTTTTGCTGAAACGACATTTTGCTAGCAGTTGAATTAGGGATTTACTAAGAAATATTTTAATTCTACTTATAACTAAAATCACATAATTGAACAAATTAGGTAACAACAGTTGAAGGGAATTCTTTTTTCTTGATTTGGAGCGTGTATTAGCAATAATGCGTGAGTTTTTGGAATTTACCTTATCATATGAGAATATGAGAGTACCTAGAATATTTTAACTACTTTTGTATTAGGTATTTGGGGAAGTCATAGTGTGATACTAGCAGATCAGTAGGTTTGAATTCAATGTCTAGTCTTATAGTAGTATAATAGTCTTATAGTAGTATAATACATGTAAATATCTAAGTTTGAATTCAATGTCTAATCTTCTAGAAGTCATCAAGTATATGTGTTAGTAAAGTTATGCGCCTATATAAGTGTGTTATGTGTATGGGAACTTGAAGTGATGATGTGAATTATATGATAGCTACTATATATATATATATATATATATATATATATATATATATATATATATATATATATATATATATATATATATATATATATATATATATATATATATATTGTTTTACAAGAATATTATTTTATTATTACTTAAATTGAATTACTAGCTTATCATATTTCTTATTTGTTGTGTTAAAATGATGCATGTAATGAGCCTTAACATGATAAGCTTGAAGTTGAATGTTAAGAGGCTAGTTGTTTTATTACTTGGAATTTTTTATTTTTTTTTGGATTGCATGTATGATTATAACCCTTATGTAAAGTGAATTTTATTTTGAGAAACAATTGTATATGTTTTGATACTTATCTAGTTATATTATGGGATTTTTATATTTTGAAGGAAGTGTTTTGTTATGATTATTTGTGTGTTTGTTTGATTAGGAATATTGTTGATTGTTTTGATGGTTTAAGAAAACTTGAATTAGACTTATTCTAATTTTTGTTTCCTAATCAGTTTCTTTATGTTACCTAGGATGAAACCTAGACCCCGTATTCCTCCTCACACTCTTGAAAGTTGAGTTAGATTATTTGGGCCATAAAAGTGATGGCCAATACCTTCTAGGAGTACGGTTTGACCTTGCCTATAACATCAAGCAACCATGTAATAATTTGAGATTGTTAGGATAATAGTAGTTTCTTCAAGTCTTCCTCCATAGCAGATAGAGTTGGTTGAGTTTATGAGGCATAAGCCTCTTAAATTCAATGGCAACTTCACCCCTAATCAGTCATATAAATGAATTAGGGAGCTGAAGAAGATCTTTAATATAACTTCTTACTGTAAGGATAAAAAAATCACCCTTACTACATACCTACTTAGATAGGTCGAGTTTTAGTGGATGAACTTGCAGATGATGGATGACAAGTCAATGGTACTAGAGTGAGAGAAGTTTAGGATGAGGTTCTTAGAGAAGTATTTCCTTGACAATGCTAAATTTGTAGAGGAGGTAGAGTTTTTGAAATTGAAGTAGGAGAGTATAGAAAGTTTTTGTTACTAGGTTTGAACACCTAACTAGATTCTACACACATGCTACATCATATGCTTGGAAGTGTAGGAAGTTTGAGGAGAGACTTAAGCATGAGATGAAAAGAACTATGACCCCCTATGTCTATAAACAAGTTCATAATTTTGGTAGACAAGGCCAAGATTGTAGAGGTAGGAGAGCTATAACAATAAAGTGGTTAGATCAAGGTGGAGGGTCTTCTAGTTTTGAAGATTAGGACTAAGTAGAAGAAGTCCAATAAATCCTAGTACAATAAGGAAGGTTTAATCACTCTTTAGCAACAGTAACTAGGTACTAAGCTTTAGGTGTTATTGAAAATGCAAGGATATGATGTCAAAAGATTTTGATGATGATTCAAGAACAAAAGACTTCAAGATTAGAAGATTCATACATATATGTAATAGTTTGTAATAACTCTGTTTTGTCATCTTGAGTCTATAAAAATAGAGTCCAAAATAGTCAGCACTTAGTTTGTCCACAAAAGGTTAATGTTTTATCAAAATTGCACTGTGATAATTGATTATCACTTAGGATAATCGATTATTCAATTTAAAAAATCTGATTTGTGAAAATAGCTCTGGAATAATCGATTATCACTCAGGATAATCGATTATCCTGAATCTTAGATTTTTGAAATTGGATATGTGATAATCGATTATCACTCAAGATAATCGATTATCCTAGACAACTTTTGTTTTCTAATAATTGGCTCTGTGATAATCGATTATCAAAATCAAGATAATCGATTATCTTGGACAAAATTTTATTTTCTGATAATTGGCTATGTGATAATCGATTATCACTTAGGATAATTGATTATCAATGACAATTATGAATTTGAAATTCAAATTTTAACCTAATTTTCTAAAACCCTAAACTCAACACCCTAAAAACTCTATTTAAAGGTCCCTCATGCTCTCTGTAAGATAACCTTTTTGATACTCAGAAGCAAGAGCTGTGATTGCTGAGAGAACTTTAAGTAGGAAACAAAAAGGGGTTTTGAAAACCTAGTGTGAGCTAGAAGCGATAAGAATAATTGAGTGGGTTTCTCAGTGGATTGAGTGTTGTGCTGTCTCTAGGAAAGTTGTCTTTATCCTTTGTGACTTCAAAGGAGGTGTTCATCTCTTGTGTGACTCAAGAGAGGTGTTTTCTAATCTTTACTATTTGTAATCTGTTTATCTATTTGAAACATTATTTTGGTGACTGCGTTAATCTTCTTTTAGAGTGATTGACAACTGGACGTAAGGTATTTTGATCCGAACCAGTATAAAATACTTGTGTAATCTTCTTCTCTTATCTCTTTACTTTTCAAGTGCTCTATTATATCAGTAAAATCTTGCAAAAAGTTTTTAAAGAGATAATTTTTATAAGAAACCAATTCACTCCCCTCTTGGTTTTTGTCTTAACGTGAACATTCCGTTGCACGATACCAACAAGTGGTATCAGAGCTTGCATTGATAGTTTTTAAAAAAAATTGAAAATGGTCGAACAAAACCAAACATTTGCTGAGGGTGCCTCTATTACAGACCCCCACTTTTTGCTGCTCAAAATTATCCTTTCTGGAAAGTTAGGATACAAATATTTTTGGAGTCTGTTGACAGAGGTGTTTGGGAAGTTGTCCTAGATGGACCCTTTATTCGTAAAATGACTGTTAATGATGTAGAGCAACCGAAACCCTTTTCGCGATGGACAACAAAGGAGAGTAGAAAGGCTCAATATGATGTTAGGGCTAGAAATATAATTTCATCTACTTTGACCCTTGATGAGTTTTATAGGATCTCAGTATGCAAAAGTGTTCAGGAGATGTGGGAAGTATTGAGAGTGACTCACGAAGGAACTGACGATGTAAAAAGAGTAAGGAAAAACTCTTTAATACAAGAGTATGAAATGTTCTAGATGCAACAAGGAGAAACGACTTTTGATGTCCAAAAGCGTTTCACACACATCGTCAACTACCTCTCTGGGTTTGGTAAGAACTTTGATACTGATGAATTAAATGTTAAAATTTTAAAGTCTTTGGAAAGGAAATGGCAACCCAAGGTGACTGCCATCACGGAGTCTCAAAATATTTCGACTATGACAATGGTGGCTCTATTTAGAAAACTGAGAGAGCACGAGCTTGAACTGGGAAGGTTAAATAATGAGGAAGGCCAAAGTAACAAAAGAAACATTGCCTTCAAAACTGAGGTTGTAAAAAGCAAGAATAAGAAGGAAGAAGAAGTTTCTGATGATGAAGAAGATGAGAACTTGAGTCTCATGATTAAGAAGTTCACCAAGTTTATGAAAGCAAAAGGGAAGCAATCATTCAAAGGTAAGAGGAAAGAAAAGGAAGGATCTTCCCCAATTTCAAATGCTATGGATGCGAAGAAATAGGTCATGTAAAAGCTTATTGTCCCAACAACAAAAGAGGTGATGAGTTTAAAGGAAGAAAATCCTACAAGAAGAAAACCTATATTTCTTGGGAGGAAAGTGACTCACTAGTGCAAAAATGACATTTTACGTCACTCAATTGTCGTCGCATGCAAAAATATTCGACGTAAATAAAACGCGTTGACAATTTTGTAAATAAGATGTGAAAATTTTACGTCGCATACCCTAAGAGGTGACGTAAAAAGCCTCTTTTACGTCTTACATGGGTGGCACGACGTAAAAGAGGGTTTTTTACGTTGCGTGTTGGGGTGCGCGACGTAAAAAGCTATCACTTTTTACATCGCGTACTAGGGTGTGCGACTTAAAAAGTGTCTTTTATTCTCTTCCAGACCTACTCTCTCGTCTCGCGCAACAAATGTCATCAAAGTAAACAACCACAAATTTCCCTAAGAAATCTCTCAGCACATGATTCATTAACCTCATGAAAGTACTAGGGGCATTTGTCAATCCAAATGACATTACTTTCCACTCATACAATCCATACTTTGTTTTAAAAGCTGTTTTCCATTCATCACCTTCCCTAATCCTAATTTGATTATATCCGCTTTTCAAATTTATCTTAAAGAAGTAGCAGGATCCATACGATTCATCAAGAAGATCATCTAACCTGGGAATCGGATGTCTGTACTTGATGGTGATGTTATTAACAGCTCTGCAATATGAGCACATTCTCCAACTTCCATCCTTTTTAGTAACTAGAATTACTGGAACAGCACAAGGGCTCAAGCTCTCTTCTACCCAACCTTTATTCATCAACTCAGTGACTTGCTTTTGGATTTCTTGGGGATTACTTCTGTATGCTGGTCTATTAGGAAACGCAGATCCTGGAACAAAATCAATTTGGTGTTCAATTCCTCTTAATGGTGGAAGTCCTGCTAGTATCTCTTTAAGAAAAATATCTGAAAACTCCTGCAAAATAGATTTAACTTCACTTGGAAGTTGAATGTCAATACTCAATGCAACAATTTCCTTGTTATAAAGAATATACATGAATCATCTTGCCAAAAATGCTCTCCTTACTTCTCCACTTTTTACAAAAAGGGCTTGTTTTCTCTCATTTCTTTCTCCACTCTTTTTACTCTCTTTTTTATCTCTTTTTTATTTTTTTCTCTCTCACTTGTCTTAGTAGTTTCTTTTCTTTCTTGCTCTCTTTTTTCTTTTGATCAGCACAAACCTGTCTAGGTGACAAAGGAACAAGAGTGACTTTCCAGTCTTCATGAACAAATGTGTATTTGTTGGTGTGACCATCATGTTGGGTGTTTTTTCAAATTGTCATGGTCTTCCAAGCAACATATGACTAGCCTCCATAGGAACTACATTACAAAGGACTTTATCTTTATACTTTCCAATGGAGAATTCAATCTCAACCTGCTTGTCCACTTTCAACTCTCCTTCCTCACTTAACCATTGTAGTTTATATGGCCTAGGATGAGGATTAGTCTCCAAGTTCATTTATGTCACCAATCTGGTGCCAACCACATTGGTGCAGCTCCCTCCATCTATAATCAATGAACACACCTTTCCTTGAATGAAACACCTAAAATGAAATATGTTTTTTCTTTTACTCCCCTCATCTTCCTTTGCAATTCCTCCAAGCATCCTCCTAACAATAAACAAGTCTCCCTCTGGAATAATTTCTTCCTCATTCTCACTCTTTTCTTTACTTGATGATTCAGAATTGGAGGATTCACTCATGTAGACTCCAATTTTCTTAAGGAACATTGTCTTCTTAGTAGGACATTCTGAAGCTATGTGGCCTCTTCCCAAGCACTTGAAACCTTTTATCTCACTACTTCTACTTTTTTTTAGCTCTCGTTAGCCTTTGAATATGTCTTTGAAATCCTGCAGTGGAATTGTTAGAAGAAGAATCCCCCTCCTTCATGCTCTTTTCTTTCCAACTTGAAGAATTAAAATTAGAAGAACTCTTCTTCACTCCCTTTCTTTTAAGTTGTGTTTCTACCTTGGTAGCTAAATGTACCACTTCCTCCATCTCCACACAGTGCAAATCCACCACATCTCTAATGTCAGGATTCAACTCTTGCACAAAACGAGTCATTGTTATTCCCCTCTCTTCATTCACATTAGCTATAATCATGCATATCTCCATCTCCTTAAAATATTCATCAACACTATTTCCCCCTTGGGTGAGGCGTACCAACTTGTCTCACACATCACTTTGATAATGTGAAGGAACAAAGCGCCTTCTCATAGCTCTTCTCATCTCCACCCAAGTATCTACCTCAGGTTCTTCATATCTTATTCTATCTCTTTGAAATTGGTCCCACCAAATTAGAGCATAATCATAAAAACCCATTGCAGCAACCTTCACTTTCTTTTCTTCACTATAATCATGACAAGCAAACAACTACTTAATTTTTTTCTCCCAATCTAAATATGCTTCTGGGTCACTTTTCCCAAGAATGTTGGAATGGTCAGTTTCACTCCTTCAATTCTATCATCCCTATGATCCCATCCATTATCTCTTCTTCTCCTTTCACACCTCCTATCTTCATTTCCACTACTGTCATCATTATTTACTTTATTTTCTAGTTGCTCAATTCTTTCAAAAAGTTGCTCATTATTTTCTCTCATCATTCTTTGCATTTGTGCAGTCATAGCCTCAACTAATAACCTTTGAGTACCATCAAGTTGAGGATTACCACCACCACCTGTTCCTTCCATGCTTCAAATAAAATTGTAAACAATAACAAGAATTGACCTTACCACTATTCTCACCTGTTTACACTCAATGATAGTTTCACTCGTGTTTACACTCAAATTGGCTTTTTTTTTAAATGTTTCACTCTTGCCTTTTACCACTCTTTCCCTCACTTAAAGTTCTTACTTGAATCAAGCAATCTATAACCAATAATCACTTTTAAGTGTCGATAAGGCTTAAACAGAATTTAGCACCAACAAAACAAGGAAGTAGTAAAGAACAATTTACTACTAACAAAACAAGCAACACAAACACAAATTTACGGAAAAACAATGATTAGAGAAGACACTTGACACTTAGGAATTTAATAAACAAGTGGAATGCACTGAATTTAGAATAACTGCTGCACTTTTTTTTTTCTTTACTGCAGATTTTTTTTTTAAGCTTTGAAGTTGCAGCAACTGAAAATGAAACTAAACAAAAATTCCAAATAAACAAGCATGTAACACTCAACAACAACTTAACCCAAATCACATGGATTGAAGGATTAAAATTATTGAACAAGGATGTATGTAACACTCAACAGCAACTTGAACCCTAAGAACATAAATGCAGGATTGAACACAAATTATGACTAACCTTGCTCTGATTACCAAATGATGTGATTTTCCCTACTAGAATGGATAAAGGATCTATTTAGGGTCAGAAATTGAGTGTTATTAAAACGAGAGAAACAGTGACATTTTGAATTGCGATTTTTTCATATTAAACATCGAAAATGTCCTAGTATTTCGTAAGATACTAGTGTGACCTAATTAGAACCAAAACAGGAAACAAATAGCAAAATAGCCTAAATTCGACTTTGGGAAAAGAAGACTTACAAAAAGAAAGATAAAACGATAACAGCAAAGGTGCCACAAACTAAAAGTTTGATAAGCCGGTTTGATCACCACAAGAACTAAAACAATTCTTGATAAGATCGATGGTTCAAGCAAGAACCCTAGTAGAGAGTTTATCTTACACTTTCAAAATTCTAAAATAACATTCTGCCTTTTTCATTTAATTTCAAAATTATAAATATAACTAGTTATTTCGTCTCTGGAAGCATATAAAAGAAAACTAAATTCCTAATATTTCAAGCTTATGTAACTTACCTCGATGGATACATTAGGTATAGTTAAGCTTGAGGTCTAAAGTTCAAATTAGGCTTATGTTATTTTTTTTATTTTTTTTTACATCTTTTAATACAATAAATCATTATAAACAAATTTTAAAGCTAAACACATAAAAAGCCTAAGTCTGATAATTAGGTCCATTATCCTCAGTTTAGATTAACAATGCAGGCCATCATTTTCTTCCCTATCTCGGGCCTCCATGGATTGGGCCACATCACACAATTGGGCTTTCATCGGATTAATCACCATTTGCTCCAAGGCTTCATGGGTCCTTTTAGCTCTTTCTCTTGTCAAGGATCCTCCTAAGCCTTTTATTGGATCTTGGGCTTCCGTTTCATCATGGGTCCGGGCCTTGATGTCCGCATCAATAATTTAAATATATTTCTTTCTTTAATGGTATCAATGTGTATGAATTAATCTCAAAACATATTTTTATTAGATATAAAATAAATATATACAAGTGAGATATAGTCAATTAAACAAATTTTAAAATATATTAAACTAAAGTTATATAAATTGGGAAAGTATTTCCTATATTACTTCAGTGTCATGATTAAGTTAATCAAAATATTTGATAATAATTATAAACATAACTTATCATCATTGACTATGCAACAATATTTATTTTAATGAATATTTTTAAAACTTGATAAATTTTATCAGATTTGAGAGAATAAAAAATAATTTTGAAGTTTAAATTTTGCATCATTTGATAACAATATATACACTAGTGCAAAAAGGGGATTTTACGTCAGGTATTTTGAGCTTTTTACGTCGTATTTAAGCCTGACGTTAAAACGGGAGACGTAAATTTACATCGCACCCTTTAGGCCAACGTAAATTCACGTCAATTATCGAGACTTGACGTTAATTTACGTTACATATACTACTAAACAGACGTAAAAAGTTTCAAAAATTAAAAAAAAAAGAGCAAATTTACGTTGCGTATACCAATACGCGACGTAAATTTGCTCCTTTTAAAAAAAATTGGGTTTATTTTGTCTTACAACCAAAACCTGCAAATATGACCAGACAGTCCAGATATTCAAGTTTCTTTAGCTAGTAAATAAAAAATATAATATTATATATAATTCAAACTACATAATAAAACAATATAATACAAACAATAACCTACAAACTAAAATCTATTACAAACTAAAAGTTAATACAAACTAAGCTACCTAAACTACATAATACACACAATATAATATGAACAATAACCTAAAAAATTAAGTACTAGAATTGTTGAACGAAAAACCTTGCTCATTGTTCTCTAATTTGTGTAATATCATATTCTAGCAATGGAGATGGATCTTGAAATACCTGAAACATTAATTTGACTCTTGTAAACATGCAACATGCATAAAGTTAAATAAACTTAACTAATGTTGAAAGCAATTACCTCCGTCTAAGAATCAGTTATACCCGCACAAACTATGGTTCTCATCTAATACATAACATGGTAACCACATTTAAATGAGTTTGTTTGCTTATTACACTGAAACGATGAATAAAACATAATGTTATTTTCAAAATTTAAATACAACAATAATTATGGTATTCACTTATATAAATAAGTTTCTAACCTTAGGATAAATGAACTGCAAAGTCTTTGTTCTGGGTTTTCCACTTAGAACATTAGTTCCAAACACGATTCTAAGTGAAAAAAAGTCATGTATTATTCAATATGTATTTACAATTTAAAAACATAATTAATGAATAAAAGATAAAGTTACCCTTGTAACAAGTTTTTCATTTCTTGACTCGGTTTCCGATGTAATGAACAAAACCACACCACAGTGTAATCCCATGACATGATTACAATTAACTACCAATGGGACCTACATTATATAACATAAAAATTAGTTATAAAGATATAAATTAAAATACAAATTAAAATACTAACCCTTCAATGTATGGAGCCAAATATATATGTCTTTTTGAGTCACTCATTCATGTTTGCATATATTGTTGGATTTCAACCTTTGTATTTCTAGATTTTTGGATGGATTAACTTTCTTCAAGTTAAAGTTGTTGATAATCTTGTAAAACTGCATCCTATGTACAATTATTGCGCAAAATCAGATTTCAAAGAATCATATAGATGTGCTTTCATAAAATTTTCTTCACCAATATCATGTATCATATCCTCTAGATTATCATCCATCCCTTCGTCAAAATTGGCTGTAGTTGACATAGTTGGGATGTCTAGTATTTCTCCATGTCATGTCCATATTGTATAACTCTTAATAATACCATAAACAAACAAGTGATCACGTATATCCTCAAGTTTATGACAAATTTGATTCAAACAACGAACACATGGATAATAATATGTCCCTTTCATAGCTTTTCCATTTTTACTAGCAAATTTCAAAAATTCCTCAACTCCCTTTTCGTACTCTTCACTAATACGACATGTATTCATCCAACTTCAATTCATATTATGTTATAAAGTTTCGGCACTCCTAGAGATTCAAAATTTATATTTAAAAAGAAATTAATATACAAACAACAAGGCACGTAAATGGAGTGTGTAAACCGAAAATGCACTCAAGAAAATAAACAGATAATGACATTCCAATAACAATCCAGTGGAGTCATTCATACAATAACGTGATTGAGATCCCAAAAAACAATCACGGATTCAATTTAAACATATCAGAAGACATAGAACACTAGCATCGAGCATACACGAAAACTATTTCAAACTCGAATCCAATCGGGGAGAAATGTCAAATTCGTAAAATGAGACACAATGTTGATGTTTTTCACTGTCAAAATGATCGAAAATGGTATGGAAAGGTAGTTGTCGTCGTCATTCTCGTTGTCGTTCTCAAAAATCATTGCTGCGTAAAACGAAGGAGCGGGTCTGGAAGAGAATAAAAGACACTTTTTACGTCGCACATCCTAGGAGATGACGTAAAAAGCCTCTTTTACGTCGCGCCACCAAGGTGCGATGTAAAAGAGGCTTTTTACGTCACCTCCTAGGATGCGCGACGTAAAAGTTTCACCTCTTATTTACAAAATTGTCACCGCATTTTGTTTAAGTCGAATATTTTTGCATGCAACGACAATTGGGTGACGTAAAAACTCCTTTTTGTACTAGTGATATTTCAAATGTTGTTCAATTTTGTAATAATTGTCAAAAATTTTAAGTATCATGTAATAATTGTTGTAATATTCACTTAGTAATTGTTATACTAATCATTCTAAAACAATATTAAAAATATTACAAAGAAAATGTATATTTAAAATATAATTATCCTTTTACAAAAAAAAATTATATATATATTATAATGAAATATTTTAGAACAATAAAAAAAGCCTCATTGAATATAATACACTTGTATATAATAAGATATGTGAATTAAATCATTGTCAAAATGATTTTATAATAAAAAAATATATTTCAATAATAAATCATATGTAATGAAAGTATTTGATTACCATAATTAAATTTGATTATAAATTATTAAATTTAAAAATCATATGCAAAAATATTTTTTCTCTTACCATAACTACAAAAGTATAAATAAAATATTTTAATAATCACTTTTGAAATTTGAACATAACAATAACTATTTTTCATGACAAATATTGTAAGTCTTGTGAACTTTGTTCATAAATTTCAAGTAATAAAAGATTTGACATGATCATGAGTATCACATAAAATTTAGAATATTAAATTAATAATAACCATATTATATATTGCAAAAATATAACAAATAGTATATAAAAATAGAGGTATTTTAGAAAGAAGAATAGATATCTAGATTCCTTTTATAAGATTTCAAGGTATACATATAGACAGTAAGAAAGAAAGATTAGATATTCATATTCTTTTTATTTAACAAAATGAAATATCCTATTTATAGGTATAAAATGTAACTCAAAAGTTATAAATATTTAATAAATACTAATAAAGTTAATGGATAACTCAATAGATAGATAATAATGATTCATAACAAAACTAACTATGTGATTGACTTGACCATTCCAATTTTAGAATCATTGTAAGAATATCATAATAGTCACGTGATGTTTCACCACGTTCAATGTCACTAATACATAGTCATAATAATCACTTGATGTTTCATTATGTTTAATGTCATTAATACATACCTCACTATTACATATTATTTTGCCTTTATAGCATGTGTGAAATTTGTACCTATTTACAAAATAAATTGGCCACAACTTTGTTTTTCTCTAAGGTCTCATTGTCAAGTCATGAAAATTTGGATTTGTTTAATTAAAGCAATGCTAACATAGTCTTGAAACCACCAAGAAAAATCAATTTCTATTTATTTATTAGTTATATCATGATTGAGAATATCATAAATATCTTTCAAAATATTGGGAGAAGACATTCCATAAAATATGACAATCATGATTTTTCATCTCATATAATATTGTATATTTTATTTTTACATATCAGAAATATTGGAAGCATAATCATCATACATATTCAATCCTTTTACTCATTTACATGTTTTTGCTCATTTGATATTACATCTTCGCTCCTTATTGTAATTCATCTACCAATACCTAAAATATAAATCAATTTTTTTCTTTTGGACTGTGTAAACCTAAAATGGTCAAAGTTAAACACATACAAGGAGTCATCGTACATATTCATATTCATGGAAGGAAATTATGTTATCAAAATTATTGAGCAACAAATATCACAACTAACATCGTGATGAGGCGATAAAAATATAAAAATACTAAATTCATCGCCAATATTTATTTAAAAAAAATATTGAAAAAATGTTTTGAGAAAAAAAAAATGATTTACGAAATTAAATTCAAATTTAGAAGGTTATTATAGGTAAGGAAGATATTAACCTATCAATTATAAAATAGTAACTTTTAATTAAACGTAAAAGAAATTTAAATATGTTAAAAATATTTATTTCACCCTTCAAATTAAAATAATTCTTTATTATACATTTGATATATACTTTTTAAAATAATATATTATTATTATAAAAAATATAATATATTTTTATCCTTTATTGTCTGACAAAATTATATCTATTCTTACGTATCACCAGTGAAAGAATCATGTTATAAAATTCTTTTAGTAGAAAAGAAAAAATGATCAATTTTAGTTTACTTTTTAGTTTTTATTTAATCAAAGTTATGTTGTTTATTATCATATTAAAACTTATCACTTGATTTACTTTTACAAGTAAGCTGGAAACATTTTAAAAATCCTACAATTTTATTTGTATTTTTAAGTAAAAAAATAATTATATAATAGATTTGGAAATAGGAAAAATTTTTCAGAAAAATTCCTGGAAATATTTTCGCAGAAAAGAAAATCAGCAACAATTTGTCAATTATTATTTATATTAAAATTTACATGTATTTTAAAAGAAAAAAATTTCAGAAAAATCAATAACATTTTCAGTAATGCATAATATATGCTTCATAATTAAGTGGCTATTATTCAGAAAGATAATATTTTGACATAGATGAGATTTATTTCATGTATTATTTGTTTAAAACTATTATTAATAACTTAATAATAAATTTTATATACAAAAGTCAGGATGGCCGAGTGGTCTAAGGCGTTAGACTCAAGTTCTAATTCTCGTGAGAGAGCGTGGGTTCAAATCCCACTTCTGACATTTATTTTTTTAAAGAGTTTATTTATTATAACTATTTTTTCAAATGAAAAATCTATTGGATCATAATTAGATATATAACATAAATATATTCATCATACAACTTTACTAGTATAATGAGCTAAAAACTTATAATTAAATATATTTTAAAAAGTGAGGAGATAAAGTATAATTCCAATAATATTTATTTATCCATTTTTATTTAATCTATCTTGTTTATTCTAAAAATATCAAAATTATTGTATTTGCTTAGTTTTAATATTGTTTTTTAAATTCAAATTGTATTTTCTTTTAATTTAAACCTAATAACATAATTTTATTTTAATTCTTAGGATTACTTGAGTAAACCAAATAGAGAAATTTTTTACATTCTTTCACTTTTGACAAAATTAATTGTGTATTTTAAAAATCTTAAAATATATTTTGTTTCAATCCTTTAGACAACAAAATCTGAATTTGAATATCTAATAGCATCAAATATACTCTTTTATGTTATACAAGTATGTCATGACGTTTTTAAATTTATCTAATAAACATGTTTTTAGTTTGACGTGAATATGTCCAAAACACTAATAAAGACAAATCAAATATAATACAAAGTTAAGTATACACCATACCGCTAACAACACCTTTTATTTAAACTCTATTATGATGTAATGAATAGGAAGGTAGCAAACTATCAGAATTCATCAAGAATTTATTCTATCTCCATTATAATCCTTCAATTCTTTGACATCTATACTAACAAATAGATATCTTCACTCAATAAATTATTAAATTAGTATTTTTTTTTAATAGATAAAAATGATTTTTTTATTATGACTCCATAAATATGAAATAAAAAGTTTTGAAAATCATATATATATATATATATATATAATATTAAAACTATTTAATATATTAAAATATTGTTGAATTATTGGCAAGCGTACCAAAATTATCAATTGCAAGTATAGTATTTCGATTAAATAAAAGTCGATCCCACGAGAAATGATTTCAATGAAAATTCTCAATTATATGTTTACTAAGTATATTAAAACATAATGAATTTTGCATAAAGAGTTGAATTGAAATTAAATAACAAAGAACTGTAAATTGTTGAGAAAATATCAATTAAATGTACTTAGGATTGACTTCCTTCCTTATCCCTCTTTTGTAATGGTTATGTCAATTAAGAACGTTAATTAACCTAACAATGTTGATGTCACCTACTCAAATCATCCATGTTGATTCCTCACACATGAAATTCATAAGAAAACCTAATAAATATTGATTTCTCACACAATTAAGAGATTTTCCAGCATTAGGGTTAGGGTGTTAAGCAATTGATACATTCATTCCATTCCTGACAATTAACGTAACAAATATTCTTACCATGATCTAGGGTTCAAGATATATTTTCCAATCATGCCTCAAACAATCAAGAATAAATCACTACAAAGCATAAATGATAAGAATAACAACATCAAAGCATAGATTAATATCTCAAAATATCACCATGATACAAAAGAGCTCAAAGAAAGTGCACTGAATCCTAAGATAATGAAGTTAGTCACTCATGCTGGCCATTACAATGCTCAAATTGTGGAAGAAGTGAAGAATTGATGAAGATTGGACGAAACTCTAGCAGTAGTCGCACCTCTTCTCCTCCAAAATCGCTTCCTTTTCTCAAAATGCATCTTCTCTTTTTATTGGAAAAATTTGGGCTTTTGGGTTTCGCGTCTTTCGCTCGAGCGAGAACTTTCGCCCAAGCAAAAGTAGCATGTTTTCGCTTAAGCAACAAAACGCTCGCTTGAGCGAATGAACTCCAGAGAATAATAACTAACATTCGCTCAAGTGAATTTTCCTACGCTTGAGCGACTGAATTCTAGAGAAGAATAACTGATATTCGCTTGAGCAAATCTTGGCTCACTTGAGCGAGTGAATTCCAGAGAAGAATAACTAACATTCGCTCAAGCGAGAATCCATCCCGCTTGAGCGACTTCCATGCTAAAAAGCTTCTTCCTTATTCCAGTTTTACTCTAATTCTGCTGTTAATCATGCTCATTACTCTTGTATCAAGATATTCTTGAGTTCATCCTATATTGGGAGAAAAATATATTAGAATTAGCATTAGTTAAGTGGTTTCATAACAATTCAAGATATAATTATATCAACTTTTTACCACTTAACAAATATTTAGTTATTTTTGTCTTGAATAGACTTAACAATCCTTTTATTATTGTATATATATATATATATATATATATATATATATATATATATATATATATGACTTCCTTATATTATGTTAAACATGATAATATTTAATCTACATTTTCTTTTTCTTGTTGTGTTTCATTCTCCTTCTTCTCTTCTTTTTTATGATGGACCCTAATTGAGCTTCCTTCGAATAAATCAATTATAAGTGGGTATACAAAATAAAATACAAAGTTGATGACTCCATCAACAACTACAAAGCAAGGCTTATGGCACAAGGTTACACTCAACGAAAAGAGCTCGATTATAATAAACTTTCAACCCTATAATTAAAATCACCATCATTCGGTTATAATTCTCTTTAGTTGTCATCCAAAATTGACATCTAAAACAAATAAATGTTAACAATGTCTTCTTGCATAGCGACCTAGATAAAGAAGTATACATGAAAATTCCTCCCAGCAACTCCTATAGTGCACAAAATGTTTGTCATTTTCATAAATCTCTTTATAGGTTCAAACAGTCTTGTCGTCAATCATATGTAAAACTCTTAACCTATAACTACAGACAATCATTAGTCAATTAATTACAATTTCTAAAGATTGTAGGTCCAAGCATAATGACTCTCCTTATCTATGTGGATTACATTACATTGTCTTAACTAGGAATAATGACGATGAAATATCTTATATTACTTGAAAAATGGACAGACCTTTAAAGACAAAGACTTGGAAGATCTCACCTACTTCCTTGGTTTTGAAGTTGCTCGAAACAATTCTGGTTTGCATCTCTCACAATGCAAGTATGCTCTCGACTTCCCTGATAGTGGGATGATTGCATCTGCCCTCGTCTCCACTCCTATGAACTATTCCATGAAAATTCCTATAACCAACAATGACATCCTTTCTGATCCGACCACTTACCAACAGTTCTTCAGTCGCCTCATCTACTTGACCAATATTAGGCCGAATATCACTTATTTTGTTCATCATCTATGTTAATTTATCAACGCTTCCATCATGGCCCACCATCAAGCTGCCCAGTGTATTCTTCACTACCTCAAACTTGCACCAGGAAAAGGTATCTTCTTCGACAAAAATAAAAGCACCCAACTAAGATCATTTTGTGATTCTGATTAGGCCTTTTCTCCTGATACCCAACATTTTACTACTAATTATAGTATTTACCTCGACAATTCTCCCATAGTTTGGTGCTTCAAGAAACAAACCATTATCTCAAAGAGTTTAGTTGAAACTGAATACCAAGATCTTGCCTCCACTATTTGTGAATTATAATGATTGAGATATCTTTTAGACGATTTGAGAATAAATTATACTTAACCCACCTCGGTATAATGCAACAATCAATTTTTCATGCAAATAACTTCGAACCCTGCTTTTCATGATCATACCAAATAAGATAAACTATCATATTGTTAGAGAAAATATTCATAATGAACTCATAAAGTTTGTCCCTCTGTTCACAACTTTAGCAAGTTGACATCTTCACTAAAGTTTTGCCACATACTCAGTTCAATGATATATGTTTCAATTTGGGATTGTTCAACATATACTCCCAACTTATGGGGGTTCTTAACTTCTTTAAATCGGTCCTAATTTTTTTAGATCGATCCCTTCTCAATGCCCTATTTGGTCGGTATTTTTTCTCTTAGATAAGTATGAACAACTAGTTTTATTCATTACGATCAACCATTTATTGATTTTTCTCCTTCTATTATTATTATTATTATTATTATTATTATTATTATTATTATTATTATTATTATATATGGTTCCCTATTATGTTAAACATAATAATATTGAATAAATATTTTTTTATTATTCTGTCTCCTTCTTCTATTTTAAGATTGAGTACATTTAATTTTTTACATTAAGGTTATCTTCTTCAAGAAATTATAAAAATAGAAGTTGAGTAGTGCATACGAAGATAAATGAAAAAAAATTATTGTTTGATAAAAGAATAATAAATAAATATGTTATTTTTCACTTTAATATATATATATATATAATTATTATTTGAATAAAATATTATAAATATAAAAGTATTTATAAAAGTTAAATAAATAATTTAATATATATATATATATAATATAATATATTATTTTATTATTTAAATTCAAATATTTTTAGAAAAATACATAATTTTATAATAAAATATTTTATAATTATATATCAAATATATAATATTAAAAAAATATGTTAAGTTAAAGTTATTAAAAAATCAATTAATAATTATATGTATAATTTTGTAATGGAAATAAATATTTAATTTTAATTTAATTATATTTAAAATAAATATTTTATTTTTCCTTATGTAACTTCTTCTTAAACAATTATATTTTTTAATTTCCTTTTCTTTTTACTTTCTTTCACCTCTGAATGTTTATATCTTAACAAAAAGAAAATGCTAAATGTTCATAGCCACACGCAATAAAAACAATGGTCATGCTAATTACATTAAAATTATTTTTTATAGATTTAATAAGTAAAAAATTGTTAAAATATTTTTGGTATCTCTAAATTAAATATGAAAGTATATTGATAACATTAATAGTGTAGAGTAGTAATTGATTAGGTGGATAATCACACCAAAATTAGGGTAGCATACTACAATTATCTCCAAAATTATTCCATTAAGTGATTGATCAAGTTTGTGATTGCATACATGACGGATTAGGGTTTTGATAAAAATTACTATTCTAATTTGAGTTTACTAAGTTCCAAATATTTATCAAGAAAAATATTTTAGAAAATTAATTAAGCTATTTTTCAGTTAAGTATATAGATACATGAGTGTATATATTAAATTTATTATTTTTATTTGTGATTGTTCTAAAATAGTATAATAATAGTCTATAATTAAGTGATAATATACAATCATTTTATATTATTATAATTACTATTTTCAGTTTTATAATTCCCCTTTTTTTTATAATTTTTAATCATGTCACTTACAAAAATGAATAAATATTATGAATAATAAATTAAAATTTATAATATTTTGATAAAACAAATATTTAATTAAATTAAGAATATTATAAAAAGTATCGCAGTCTAAATAAACAAAATGAAAAATGCAAGAAACTTAAAGAATATTTATGATAAATTAAATAAATTAATATTTATTTTTTTTAATTTTTATAAAATATCAAACACAATTCGCTGAAATACATTTTCTTTTAATATTATCAAATTATTTTAAACCTTATCACCTGATTTATTTTCACAGGAAAATCAGTTGGAAATTTTTTTAAATCCTACAAATTTATTTCCATGTTTAATAAAAGATAATTATATAATAGATTTAGAATTAGGATGATTTGCAGAAATTTCCTGTAAATATTTTTAGAAAAAAAAAACAGTAACAATTTGCGTATTATATTATTTATATAAAAATTTTCATTCACATACCTACTAAATATTTTTAAATATTAATAACAAGTTTAAAGATCAAAAGTCAGGATGGCCGAGTGGTCTAAGGCGCCAGACTCAAGTTCTGGTTCTCGTGAGAGAGCGTGGGTTCAAATCCCACTTCTGACAATTATTCATATATATTTTAATTATTAAATTGGGTTTAATTTTTTTATTATTATTTATAAATACAAAACCTTTTAACTTCTTCTACAAAAATATATATTAATAATTTATGAAAAAAAAAATAATTTTATGCATTTCATTTTTTTAAAAGGTTCATCATTAATCACAATTATTAAATAACGTTTTTGAAAATTTATTTATAAATAAAACTCCTTTTAACTTCTAAAAAAAATATTTTTTACTTTAATAAAATAATATTTTTTACTTTATAATTTTCTTCATAACTTTTTTCAAAAATAAAAAAATAAAAAAACAAAATTATTCATACATGGTAAAAGTATCTTGAATAAAAATGAAAAACACAAACCAAATAGGCTATTAAATTTGTCCAAATTTATTAAACTAATAATTTTTAATAGAATAAATTGTAAATATTTTTATCCATGATTTTTTCAAATAATTTTATCAACTATTAAAATATATAAATTACTTTTTAAAAAAATGTTGAAACTCAATCTAACACTTCATATAAACTACATTTAGATCTATAAAAAGTTTAAAGCATGAAAAATAATATCAAACACTCATAAATATTTATAAGCAAATACAAATTCATAAAATTTTAGTTCACTAAAGATTACATAATACAAACGTTATGTATCTTACGTTATTATTTTTCAGATAATAATATTACTAAATAAAAATTAAATCATTTTAATGTAATAAAAAAACATAACGCAACAATTCTTACTAAACAAATTTAATAAAAAACAACAATAGTATTCTCAACATCTTTAATAAACAGTGTCTAAGGTCCTTAGTAAAAGTCAAGTACCATTTCCTCGTAGGAACTGTTTGCACTTGTTTAAACCAAGCATTTGTTTTACAGAACTGTACAACAAAAGTCACTTTATTCTTAGAACATAGCTATTTTTTAAAATTTTAATAATCATAATTCTTATGAAATATAATTTTAATAAGGAAACAAAACATCTCGAGACCAATAATAAAATTGTGTAACTAAAAATCAATAATTTATACGTGTATAACATTATCGAATCAAAATATCTTAATCCAATACAATAAAAACGTGCAAAACAAAATTTCACAAAAATTATTTTAAAGGACCTCACAGTACCCATATTCTCAAGATTAAAAAAAAAAAACATCAACTATGTATGGATCTAAACCCCTTAATTAAAGGTGAACAATTTTTTTTTTTACATGCAAAATACTTACAAGAAAATTGTACACAAAACTAATGTAATCTCAAATTCTTATCAATTTTAATTAGTCAATGGCTTTAAATACATAAATTAAAAATTTTAAATTAAGATTAGATAACAAATTTATTAAATAAACAAGCTAGGTAATTAATTAATTAACACTACAAGAAAAAACATTTTAGCGACCGAAAAAATCGGTCGCTAATGTCCAATAATCGGTTGCTAATCGCTAGCGATCAAATTAGCGATCGAAATTAATATATCAAATTGGTCGATAAATCGGTTGCTAAATAGCTGACCGATTTAAATCGGTCACTAAATCAATGAAAAAGTTAAAAAATAGCGATCGATTTAAATCGGTCGCTAAATCAATAACAAATTTAATTATTTTTATTATATTTATTATTTATTTTCCCTACCTCTTAATTATATTATATTTTTTAGAAGTTTAACTTATTATTAGGTGATTTATTGTCATTGTCAGGATTCGAACCCGGTACCTTAGAGTTGAAGGCTGAAACTCCAACCACTGAGTCTACTAGGATCTTTTAATAATAACTTACAAATAAATTATATTTATATACAAATAAATGTATATCTCGTATAAATATATAAATATAAAATCTATAAATAAAAATATATTTATATATTTTAATATATATTTAAATATTGATATATTTATATATTGATATCTTTATATCTTTATATTTTTACATATATTTATATTTTTATATATTTATATCTTCATATTTTTACATATATTTATATCTTTTCATATTTATATATAAAGATATTAGTTTTCTATATAAATAATATTATAATATAGTATATTATACTATTAGTATAGTATACAAATAATATATTAGTATAGTATAGTATACAAATTATTAATTTTGTAATTTATATACAATGAAAATAATATAATGGTATATTAGTATAGTATAGTATATTTGTATGCTAATTTTTAATTAAATTAAAATTATGCTAATAATGTATATTAATATATGAGGGGATAATATTGATATATTGATATATTTGTATATATATATATATATATATATTTATATATTTATATATTTATATATTTATATATATATATATATATATATATATATTTATATATTTATATATTGATATATTTATATATTAATATATTTATATATTAATATTTTGATATATTTATATATTTATATATTTATTTATATCCTTATACATTTATATCTTTATATATTTGAAAAAAAAATATTAAATTTTAAAAATAATATTATATTTTTAAAAATAAATATTAGAAAAAGATTTAAAAATATATATAAATTATATTTACATGTACAAAATATTAAAGATATATGTTTATATCTTTACATATTTATATATATTTATATGTTTATATTTTTACATATATTTATATCTTTCCATATTTATATATTTATATATAAAGATATTAGTTTTGTATACAAATAATATTATAATATAGTATATTATACTATTAGTATAGTATACAAATAATATGTTAGTATAGTATAGTATACAAATTATTAATTTTGTAATTTATATACAATGAAAATAATATAATGGTATATTAGTATAGTATATTTGTATTCTAATTTTAAATTACGCTAAATGTATAATAATATATGAGAGGATAATAAATTTAATCCAATTACTTTTATAAATATATAAATATAAAATCTATAAAATATTAAAAATGATATTATATTTTTAAAAACAAATATTAGAAAAAGGTTTAAAACATGTATAAATTATATTTATATGTCCAAAATATTAAAGATATCCACATTTAAAACAATATTAAAAAATATTAATAATAAATTTAATTCTTTAAATTTAGTATTTAGAAACAAAAATTATAGTTTCTCTGTTTTTAAAAAATTAAAATAAATATTTAAAAATAAAAATAAAAACTAGTATTATCTTAAATTTATTAAAAGTATGATTAAATCTCTATTTTCTTAAAAAAAAATTTAATTTCTCAATTCTACATTTTTGTAAATTCTATCATTATATTATCATGCTCATTATATCAAAATGTTAAATACTTTTAAATATTAAAATTCTTAACTAATTTATATTTTTATTTATAATTTTTTAGTATATATTTCAGAAATTAATCAATTCTAATCTATTCTTTGAAAAACTAATCAATTCTAATCAATAATTTAGAAAACTAATCGATTATAATTAATTATTTAAAAAAATTATCAAATATGATCGATCATTTCGAAAATCTAATCGACTAGAGTCAAAAATCGCTCGAGCGAGAATATAGTCGCTCAAGCGAAATACAACCCGAGAATGCCAATTTTGTGCGAGGGTGTTTCGCTCGAGCGATGTTATTTTCGCTGAGCGAATAACACTTCTAATAGAGGTTAACGCTTAACCGCTATCTAAAATACATTTTAGATAGCAGCTAACACTTAACCGCTATTATATCCTCTCAATTATGATTGATCATTTCAAGTTATGATCGATCGAATCAGTATTTCGCTCGAGCGAGAGTAAGTGTCGCTCAAGCGAAATACAACCCGAGAATTCACAATCTTAAAATATTTTTTTGAATATTATGTTTTTAAATTTGCTATTAGAGAAAACCTTTCAGAATTCAAAATGTTAAATAGTTTTAAATATTAAAATTAACTTTATCAAAAATTAGGAAAAAAATTCTTTATCCAAAAGAGTTCAAAAATGTATAAGAGTATTCTCAATTTTGAGTTTAATTATATTGTTCATTCTCAAAGTAGAAAATTATATTGTAATTATTTTAATTTACATTTTGTGATCTTCTTAAAATTAGCATCAATAACATTAGACTTTACATTTGATTCATACCTAACTAATTATAGATTAAAAGGAAAGTGGTATAACCATGCATTTTACTTTTCTATTTACCTTATTCTTTTAATTATTTTATATAATAATAATCAAAATATTCACATTCATATGGGCGTTTTCGAAAATAATATTATTGTATTATTGTTAAAATTAGCATCAATAACATTAGACTTGATCTTCTTAATTATATTGTTCATTCTCAAAGTAGAAAATTATATTGTAATTATTTTAATTTAATAAAATATAATTTAAATTTTTAATACTAAAATTAAAAGATTAAATAATAATGACTTTAATTCTTTAAATTGAGTATTTAGAAACTAAAATTATAGTTTCTCTGTTTTAAATAATTAAAATAAAAATCAATATCAAAACTAGTATTATCTTCAATTTATTAAAAGTGTAATTAAATCTCTATTTTCTTAATTTTTTTTGTTTCAAACTTCTCAATTCTACATTTTTGTAACTTCTATCATTATATTATCACCCTCATCTCCTCCCATGTTCTATTTTATCTTTACAATAGTTAATATTCTTAAATAATCTATATTTTTAATTATAAATTTCATAAATTAATCAATTCTAATCTATTATTTGAAAAACTAATCAATTCTAATCAATAATTTAGAAAACTAATCGATTATAATTAATTATTTGAAAAAATTATCAAATATGATCGATCATTTTGAAAATATAATCGATCAGAATCGGATTCGCTTGAGCGAGACTAGTCTCGCTCAAGCGAAATACAACCCGAGACTTAACAATCTTAAAATATGGTTGTATATGATAGCGGTTCCACCGAAACCGCTCTTAAAGGGAACTTCTAATAGCGGTTAAACCTTAACCGCTATCTTATATACACTTCAGATAGCGGTTATAAGGGAACCGCTATTATATCCTCTCAATTATGATCGATCATTTCAAGTTATGATCGATCAGAACCGTATTTCGCTCGAGCGATAGTGGTGTCGCTCAAGCGAAATACAACCCGAGAATGTCAATTTTGTGCAGGGGGCGTTTCGCTCGAGCGAGACCATTGTCGCTCAAGCGAAATACATTTTAGATGGCGGTTCCACAAGAACCGCTCTTAAAAGTGCACTTCTAATAGCGGTTAACGTGAAACCGCTATCATATCTTCTCAATTATGTTCTTATTTTCATCGATCATAATGAAAACTTACATTAAAATGTCAAGTGAAATGTTTTTACAATATTTTAATCGATACAACTTGATTTTAATCGATTAAAACCACTTAAGGGTTCAGGATGATCAATCATAATGCAATTATGACCGATCAGAATCAGTTTTAATCGATTAAATCTCGTTTCAATCGACTAAAACAACTTAAAAATTTCTACACAAGCTGTTTTAATCGATTAAAACTTATTTTTATCAGCTTAAAATAACTTGAAAAGTTTTACAAGAAAGTTTTGTAGTATTTCAATCGATTGAATCGTGAAACAATAGATTAAATCAACTTAGAGGATTTTTTGTAAAGTGTTTTAATTGATATAAACGTTGTCGTATCAGTTAAAACAAATCTGTTAAAGAATCAAGAACGTATTAATGGATTAAAAGAAGTTTTAACAGATGAAAACTGCACTTTTAACATATTAAAAGAATCTTTTAACATATTAAAAGAATCTTTTAACAGATTAATTAAACCAGCAGTTTTGAAAATCTTCTATTAAAACAGTTTGACTTGAACTTTTTTAACATACATTGAATATCATCTTTTACACATCCTTGAGCAATCAATCAAGCAAACTTCAAGACTCTTTTCAAGAAAGATTCGCATCAGCTTTTGAGAAGTTCTTTGAAAATCTTTCTTGAGGCAACTTGATTTCTTTTGAAGAAGAAACACTTACAGCAGAATTGCATAAACTGATTTGAGCATTCTAGTTTCTTCTTTTTCATTTCTTTACATTCTTTTTGTATTGTTTGGTGCCTGGAATTTGGGCACTCGGTTTCTCTCGTACTGGAATTTGGTTGTAGAGGTTATTAAGAGCTGGAATTTGGTAATACAGAAAACATTTCAGAAAGCAAAATGTTAAATACTTTTAAATATTAAAATTGACTTTATAAAAAATTAGGAAAAAAAATTAATAAAAAAGAGTTCAAAAATGTATTATAATATTTTCAGTTTTAGTTTAATTATATTTTTCATTCTCAAAGTAGAAAAATATATTGTAATATTATTTTAATTTAATAAAATATAATTTAAATTTTTAATACTAAAATTAAAAGATTAAATAATAATAAATTTAATTCTTTAAATTTAGTATTTAGAAACTAAAATTATAGTTTCTCTGTTTTAAAAAATTAAAATAAATATTTAAAAATAAAAATCAAAACTATTATTATGTTAAATTTATTAAAAGTATAATTAAATCACTATTTTCTTCAATTTTTTAATATAAATTTTTAAAATATAAATTAATTTCAATTGAAAATTTCAATTGAAAAATAAATTCAAGAATATTTGTTATTAAACTTTTCTTAAACAATGTATTGAATAGTTAACATCACTCTAGTCTTAATTTATTACAATTTAAATTTTTAATAAATTTGATTTATTACAATTCATTTTGTTAATATTGAGACCAAAGTTTATTTTTAAAGTATATTTTAAAAATTAAATTATTTTTAAAAATTAAATTACTTTTAAAAATAAATTGTAAAAAATATACTAAAACAATTAAAGTATATTTATAAAAAAATTTAAATATAATAAAAAAATAATATTCATTAGCTGATCGATTTCAATTCGGTCGCTATTTTCTCATTAGCTAATCGATTTTAATTCTGGTCACTATTTCAATTTGTAATTCGCTTCGCTAAATCAGTCGCTAAATGATTTTTTTATTTCAGTATGAAATAGCCACCGATTTAGCGATCGAAATTTTGCTACACAAAAATATTGGTCGCTATTTCAGTCGCTAAATAAAAAAGTGCAAAATAAATCATATTTTGGTCGCTAAATCGGTCGCTAATTGCAACCGAATTAAAGTGGTCGCTGAATCGGTCGCTAATTGCGACCAAATTAAAGTGGTCGCTAAATCGGTCGCTAATTGCGACCAAAATTAAATCGGTCGCTAAAACAGTCGCTAATTGCGACCGAAAAAATTCGGTCGCTAATTTCGGTGGCTAAATGTGTTTTTTCTTGTAGTGTAATGTAACTTATGTTATATGATGGGGAGTTATCCTAAATAGTGTTGAATGATACATGAATTTTTTAAGTTTAATTTAAGGAGGATTTTCATAGATACTTTAACATTAAGGGATGAGGGTATAATAATTGTGTAAATTCATAATATTAAGGAATGAGTGATATAATAGTCGTGTAAATTCACAAGCAATACATATCTTAGAACATGTATTATTTATATTATTTTAAGTGAGTCTTTTATTTTATGGGTCTCGATCAAAATCCAATATTTTCTTTAATCATGACTTACTTGGATCACTCAATAATATCCTTTTATTTGTCTTAATATTACACATTAGTCTCCCAAACTCAAGAAGTTATCAATAACAAAGAGTCATCTTGAAAAGAAAGAAAAATCTATTTATTTATTTTGGTTCTCTTAGTTTAATAGATATATTATTCCCACCAGATCGAGTACTGAAACATATACAGAGAGTCTAAGAGATAGAATGAACAAGAATCGACTCAATTTATTTGTGATAAGTATAAACGAAAGCTTGTCAAAGTAAAAAATGTGTTTTTGGTGGGAATAACAATTATTAAACATTTTCAAGTTATTGGAAACGTCATGATATAACTGATGTTGGATGAGATTAAATCTAATGTGATGTCTCCTTTTCTACGCCCCCCCCCCCCCTATTTTGCTTGTAGAATATATGATAGTGATGACATTTTATTGACATTGTCTTAAGAGAATAATCTTTTGATAAGCTTTTGGTCTATCTGCTCTAGCGAAGGTAATCATGTCTTCATCCTCCTTTCTTTCTTATTCTTCTTCTGACTCTGAGGGTTTACTAGGTAGGCAATCGAACCTAGGCAAATGGGTGGTGGCAGAAAGCCATTTGAGAGGAGATAATGAGGAGCTAAGGTTTGGTACAAGAAGTTCCTTTGTATCTACTAATCCAAAGGGTGTGATATCTTCTGGTCAAGAGGAATGTAGTAATGATGATGATGATGGGATTGATATGAAGAGGGTTGAGAATGCTTAGTGGAACATATTGGTTATGAATGGTTGACCACAACATTAGGGAATACATATCGAAATATAGGTGGCCAATGTCTTGAGATCCTACATAGAGTCTCAATACATACTAGAAATTAGATGTGTTAAAGATATTGTGATGTTGCATTGTTGTCACTCCATTAACAACATATGTCATGGTTGAGAGGGTTCAACGGATCAATTTTACATAAATTCATGCCCCTGATATTCATGTATGACTTTCTTTTCATAAATTTACAATGGCTGCTTTAAGTCTACTCAGTTTCATCATAATATTTGGGTAGCATTATAAGTGTTTTGTCTTCTCTCTTGGTTATTACATGTTACTTGGATCACAAGTTTCTTGTATCACTTTAGTACAATGACTGCTTGAGGACTCAATAAGTTGATTTTCCATTAGGGATGATAAAAAAAATTGTGCACATGAATATCTATGGGTAAAATCCGTTATAAATACTCAACAATACGTTAAATGATACTTGTGGGTAACAAGTAGAGGTATTTTAATTACATACTTGTTAACAGACAAGTACAAACATCATGGTATCCAACCCATGGATACCTACACCCCACTAATAATTTTTATTTAATATTTTTTAAATAAATTTATCAAAATAAAGTTAGTAATGAAAAAAAGATTAATTATTGAATAATTATTTAGAATTTGAATTCATAAATTTTTATTTTTTTATCTAAATTCATAAAATTAAAATTATTTAAAAAAATACTAATTAAATTTATACTTTATACTACAATTTATTTTAATAAATATTTTATAAAAAATTAATTTTATTTATGTAATATTTTATGATTTAGTTTTATTTAAATTATATTTTATGATAAAAACTATTAAAATATATATTTTAAAAAATAATTTTTAAGTAAAAATAAAATAAAATAAAAAATATCGACAAATATCCATGAATCACTAAGAGTATAACATATTTCACTATTTTTTTTAAAACGGAAATCCAACGAGAAATAAGACAGATAGTCGGTTGATTTTTTTCTTGGCACGATAGGTAGCAAGTAAGCATTGTTTGTGCTCGTCTCACCCCTTGTCATACTTAGTTGTCACTAAATGGTCACTTGACCTTATCACTTTTTGTACCATACACTTCTTTGTATAAGATTTAAGGTTGATTTATTTAAAGTGGTCATAGAACTTAAAGGTTAAGCTTTATTCAACGATAATGATAGACCAAAGTTTTCATTTTATTTGACTCAAAACCCTTTGCATTATGAAAGTTGGCCCAAGTTTGAGATGATGTTGAAGAATGTGACAATGTTGGATATTTTTCATAAGTCATTGAAAAGGTTGCGAGCTTAAAAACTTCTTAGAGTTTACCAATTCCCTTTATGTCAGTTTGATCTTTATGCTACATTTTGTCCCATATTTTTGTGTTTTTTTCTCTGAGTTTAGTATTGTTGAATTTCCTTTTTTTTTTTTTAAGATATCTTGTTAGCAGAGATAGTAAATAATAAAAGCTTTTTTAAGTGTTTTCACTAGGAATAGCAACGAAAGTGGAAAATGGGAAGCAAGTAGAGGCTTTTAGGGAGGGTAGTTGACCAACATCCAATTTGCTACCTCCTCAAGCATAAACAAGAAATAAACATAAGAGAAAAGAAAAGGAGTCTAGGAGACACCATAGCTCCTCTCCACACCCCTCATTGATGAGAATGCAAATCCAAATTTCCAATCTGAAATTTAATCATTTTGCAACAAACTGATTCTTAGGAAATTACCATCAGTTGGGCACCAAGGTTACAATAAACATGTTAGTTGTCAAGAGGACAAGTATACTTTTGTGGATCCTTTAGAGATGTTGCAAACTTTATAGAGTTGCAAACTTGCTCCTAGGTTCTCGATAAGCACCTTGATTTTGACTTGTTAAAGGTTGAGAACAACACCAAATTGACGTGAGTTAAAGGTGAGCTTACCAATAACATTTCTTCTTCCAATGAGGCATTAAAGGCAAACTCATCATTAAATGCGAGAATTGTTGATCTAAGCCTAAAGGGTTGGAGCAGAAGTTGACCAAGGTGATGTTAATTATGGAGGTGAAACTTAGTTTGAAAGAGCAAGCTCGTTAAGAGGTGATGGAGACCAAATGATGTATTCTTCAAGAACATACAAAAAGTTTTCATAAAGTTATTCAATAAACTCAATTTTTTATCCAACCAGAGATTGCGCTAAATGAGAAGAAGTTTGATGTTGAATATGATGTATACAAGGGCTCATTTTGCCATATCAACATCCCTAACGATAAGGAAGAGTGTGTGAAGATTGATAAGCCTCCTACTCTAGTTGCTAGTTTTGTCATTAGCGAATAAGTTCATTGTAATAGGTTTAGGTGTTTATTTTTTTTAATGACTTTAGTAATGTTATTGTGCTCTTGTTATTTTTGTTTTGTGTGCATGTATTGATTTTAAATTAAATTGGTTATCCGTTGTTGTTGTTCTCAAAAGAAATTGTTTATAGTAAATAAATCATTCAAGATTAAGATAATATGAGGGTTCACTCTTGATAGAGTTAAACTTCTTTGGTTGAATATATTAATAATATTAAATATTATATTTTAATTTCTTAATCAAAATTCTAAAATTTTTATTTTAACATTTATTAATTAAGATTAAAGAGAAAAAGGATATAAAAATATTTAGTACTTTCTATAAGTGTTATTTAAAACTAGTTACAAAATTATAGGATGACAAAATGAGTTAGGTTCGACAGCCGGTCCGCTAACTCGTTGGGCCAACCCGTGGGATAAGTACGGGCGAGCCGACCGTGACTCGTTTAATTAATAAAATTTTTTTATTGTAATTCAGTCAATCACAAAGACAACATATAAGATAAAATTTTGTGAAAAGAAAATTCATAAAATTTCACTCACTATAAAAAACACTCTCCTTATTCAAGTAGAAGCTCTTCTCTCTCCTTCCTTCTTATTTATCATCTCTTCTTGCACATCCTAAGCATTGATTATTCCTACCCTCATAACTTGAATTGAAGGCATGAGAAAAACTTAAAGGGAAGAACAACTTAAAGTTTTATCATATCAAAAAATATAAAGTAATTTCTATTTTAGGTATTTAAATTTTCTAATAAAAAACAAGTTTTAACATGTATTTGTTATTATTTATTATTATATAAATTTTATGTTAATTTGATTTATATTATTAACTTAATATATATATATATATATATATATATATTAAATTATTAAAAAATAATCTTATTATTAAATTTATTAAAAAATTAATTTAAAAAAAATAAAAAATTATGTTGCTAAGGCGCAACGGGCCAATTTGTTATGACTATAGTGCTAAAGCAAAACGAAATGGAGTGCCCCGATTTTTTCGTCTTACAAAATTTTTATTTGAGATTTTGTATGGGCCTTGGAATCAATGAGTCATAGTTAATGGGTATGCACATTACAACTTCAAAACTACAAGGCACTCGTATAATCCATTGACACCTTCCATCTCCTCTTCAAAACCAAATTTCCCTCCCAAGAGTTCACATTAAACAACTTGAGAACCAGTAAGAAATAATAGAGACAGAACACATCGATATTCGAACCTCGAAACATCCCCGTTTATATGCTTCATTAAAAACAAAACTTGTGTTGTCTATCTTGTTAGACATTGTTTACTCATTGTTGTCTAACTATTACGAATGAATGTGATTAGCACAAGCCTATTTTGACATGAGTAAGTGTGACCGCAACACGAGTTAGGTTCAGAAGTTTGAAAATTGTAAAAGACATTACATAATGGCTTCCATAAATTGATGTCATAACACGCAATTAATCAAAGTTCAAGTGTCAAAACCTTTTTCTATTCAAAATTCGGTGCAACGAACGTAACATGGATGCCATGTTCATTGTTCAATGCTTACCTACCCTAAATTCTATATAAAACTTTTTATATTTTTCAAGTAGAAAATTTAAAATATATTTGAATTGATATTTTTGGTTATAAAACTAATTCAAAAATAATAAATAAATGATCGCGTGATTTTTTTTAAGTATAAAAATATTAAAAATTTATTAAGATAATATCATATTTATTAAACTAACTCAAATTTTTTTTTTAAAAAAATCATTAATATTTAGTTCTGTCACATGATTAAAACTTAAATGTGGTTGTTTGAACCCTATGACCTAAAGCTAAATCTTTGAGGTACTAAATATTCAACGTTGAAATGAGAATAAAATACTTCATTTTATTTTTATTTTTTAAAAATAATTTTAATAATTATTAAAAAAAACTATTTTGAAATAAGTAAAAAAATTCATAACTATTTTAAAATTATTTTTGAACATAATACAATACGAAAAGTAACAAAAATTTGAAAAATAACTTTTACAAATTTATTACAAATAAGATTAATTAAATGATACAAAAGTTGATAAAAATGTATATACCCTAAATACAAGCATAAAACTAAAAATAATAAAAAACCATTTTTATCTATTTTTAATTTTTAAAAACTAAAGAATAAAAAAATATTTTTAAGAGTTCTATATACTTATCCAATTAGAAACAATTGTTAGTATGAGTTTTAACATAATGAAATAACAAACATATCATATATTATGATGTAGAATTGAATAAGAATGTTAACCTATCAATACATAACCTTCTTCTTCGCCTTTTTTTCTCTCTACTGAGACACTGTCTCACACTCTATATAAGTCGTAGATTTATACAGATCATGATTCCCCACTACCTAGGCCCATGATTAAACAAGAGGAAAGGGACTGGAATGGGCCCAGCCCAATCGACCAATTAAGAAAAAACCAATGGGACAGACCCAACTTTATTATTATTATTATTTTTTAATTTAGTCTTATTCTGAAGCGTGCACACATTGAAATGGTGTCATGAATTATCTCAATCACGCAAACCACTAATTCGTGATGAAACCTGCCAGCTATAGTTTAATTATATATAGCAACAAGTGGTGTTGATTCTTAAATTTGGGACTAATTTTAATAAGCGTGTGTAATCATGATAAAATAATTCTTTTAGTAGCAAGAGCATCACCAAAATAGAATTATTTATTAAAATACTTAAATAAAATATTAATTATTTGAAATAATTTTTTATTAAAAAAATATGATAATTACTTAAATTATTTTATAATTATTTCATCAAACCACTTATAAAAATTAAATTAAATGAGGAAAGAAAATATAAAAGAGGACCATTGACTTGTTTAAAAATAATACGACATCATAATTTTGTTCATATTTTTTAAGATAAAAAACGACTCAATTGGTTTGGAGATGTCCTAAATAAATTTTATTATAATTAATGGATAATAATTATTAGGTCAAATATTCATTATAATATTTTATTTAATAGTATAATAATAATTCAAAAGTATTATTTTATTATAACTTGATTATGTAACTTTTATTGATTTTGATACAACTGGAAATAAATTTTGATATTTGATAATTGTAGAAGCAAGAATTGAATGAACGTAGATGTGAATAGGCCAAGTATTTGGGGTAGTGATATCTAAACTTCAACCACTCTTCATAATTGAGCACGCCAAAAGTCAAGGATCATCGTCTTATCCATTAAACCAACACCATCAATTATATTATTTGCTCCCCCATTATATGACTCAACCACAAACATTAAGGAGGGTGCCTCAAAATCAAAATTCACTACTATTAAACAATAATTATTCACTACTATTATTATTATTATTATTATTATTATTATTATTGACGATTAATTTTTTATACTATTCAATGAATTTGTTTCTCATTAGACATGAGTAATAAAATGTTAACCAGGGTTTGACTATGCTTGAAAACCTTTACATATTCTGCTGGCGGCTGAAATGAAATAATCGTGTTTCATTGAATTAAAAAACCATGCATGCACGAATAGAGATTTTGTATACGTAAATATTCAACCATAAATGTGTATATATTATCTTTGATTCCTTGCTCTATTTATGTATTTTTAACGTTTTCTTTTTAAATTTGCATTTGAATTTACTCAAACTCATCGTTTCACTCTTTTCCACTTAAATATTTCTTGCTTAATTAATTAATATGTGAACAGATCATTTTAATCATGTAGTTATCTTATTAATTTGTGAATTTTTTTCCCATCCTCATAAATTATTAATTTATAGAATTAATTATTCATTGACCAAAAATTTGTGAAAAAATTACTATACAATAGGATGTTGGGGTAATATTAAAATAAAAATGTACTTAAGAAGTACTTAAAAAGATTAGAAGTACTTAATTATAGTTTTAATTCCTAAAGTTTGAAATAAAATCGATTTTGGTTCCTTAAATTTTAATATAATGTTTTCAAATTAAAATAAATATGAATTTAGTCTCTGAAATTTAATATTTTAAAAAATATTTTTAGTTCCTCAAGTTAAAGAATTAAAATGATATTTTAAAAAGATAACGTTAATTACATCTACCTAAAAGTTAAAATATATTTTCAAAGCCAAAACTTTTCAGTATTTGAAATATTTATAGATTTTGTATTTTATATTTTTATTTCTATTATTTTAAGTGATCCTTGAAATATATCAAGATTTATTTTTTAATTTCAATTTTTTTATATAACAATAATACACTCGTCTATATATCAAATATTAATTAAAACTTAAGAATAAAATAGATAAAATTTATTAAAAACCAAATGTAAAAAATTTAACTTTTTGGAATAAAAACTATTTTAAAATAAAAGAAAAAAATGTTGCATAAATAATTTGGATGTTAATTATTGCAATAGCCACGATGGTTCATGTATCATTAATTTTTGTGTGGGCTACAAAAAAATAGCAAATTGATGGTCCTCTTCCTAGTTTAGCCTTCATTTTACATTCCAATAACATTATTTATGCTATGTTCCTGTAACATCATTTATTAGTATCTCGCAACAAATCATTAAATATATTATTAAATAAAAACAGTTTTATATTATCTTATATTTTTATATTTATTTACCTTATTATATTTTTCATTATTTATTAACACGTTGACAATGTTGTAGAAGTATCCATATCTTTATTGCAGACAAATATTACATCCCCAACCAATAAAGAATTGTACAATAGTATTCCTACTTATAATCTAAACTAGATAAATAATTTAATAACGGGAATAAAATAAAATAATTAGCTCAAAATCCCCTTATACTATGCCCTATTGCACTATGTGGCACCTTAACTTTTTAGATGCTCTGGGCCTCTGATGAGTCACATCCCCGTCAGCATGGTCATGGTGTGCAAGAGAATAACTATAAGTCAAGCTTAGGCCCCACCACCATCATCCTGTTTGGGACATGAATGTGGACTCGTGCAAGCCCATGGGCCAAACTGTGTGAGAAATAATGCCGATGGAGAGAATAGTAGTTAGAAGAGGTGGCACAAGTGCCACATTGCCAACGCGACACTGACTATGCCGGCAACGGCTTGCGATTGGAACACGTGGCTGGATGTGGCCCACGAGATTGCACTCTGATCGAAACCACCTTGGTACACCATGGTGCCGTTGTTAAGCAGTGGCGTGGTGGGAGAAAAACCATCTTGTTGTCCCTGCGATGCCTTCTGACTGAAAATGGTAAAAGAACAATAATTATCATCTGAGAACGTGTCATAATGTGATTCGTGTAACGGTCATGAATTGCGCAGAACCAATTACTTTAATAATTGTTAACACACAAATAATTGTGTGCAACGATAACCATTGGCATGTGTGCCAGCCCCTACTTCCCATGTGCATAATTGAAAACAATATATCATTCTCAAATATTGCTGTAGAGATTTTTTTGTGCTGTTTGGTTCAAGATATGGTCCCTGGTCTCGGTCTAAGGAGACCAATCACGTTAGGAATTGTTGGAGCGTGGGGACAAACTATTTGATTCACCGATGCAAAGGAGGAATGGATCTGTTCAACTTGGTAGATTGCTTGCAGATGCAAAAACATGGTTTGGTTCAGACATGCATTTTCTACCTAATACAAAAAGCTAACTTTGACTTCGCACCCAATGCTGCTATTTAAAGTTGAAAATTCAACGTGAATCATCTTTGCTGGAAAGTGAAAACCAACAATCAGTATTTTTTTTTAAGCGTGCAATCAATTTAGGTGTTGTTTAGTTCTCTTCTTGATACATACATACCAAAAATAATCACTCAATTACTTTCTTTGCTTAGACTGAAAACTAACTAAATTAATATCTTTCTTTTCATGTAATTTAATTAATTTTGGTAATTGAAATATACATAAAATTATTTTTTAAAATATTTTTTTAATGAATAATTTTCCCCTAATAGGACAAAGTTAAACTGTCACCTCAGTCCTACCCAACGTTCATATTCTTAAGCAAGCAGTTATTAATATTGACTCTGGTCACTGTCACTTATACAAAATGTAAAATGAAGGGTTATTTGTTAACACCTGTTTTACAAAAATTAAAAAAATAATTATATTGTAGTTTTATATATATATATATATATATATATATATATATATATATATATATATATATATATATATTAAAATATTTTAATGATAAATTTAACCGTTGTTGAATTGGATAGAAGGAAACAAACCTGGTGGTAGGGGAGGGCAAAAGGTGATGGTGTAATCGGCGGAGGCGCAAGTGAAGGTGCTGGTTTTGTCGTCGTACGCGTAGCTATAAGCGCGTGGACATGCGTTCTTGAATATCTCAGAGTAAGACGATGGCTTGCACGTGTCGGGAGTGCCGTACGCGCCGCTGCAGCAATATTGCGGCGAGTTGAATGCTTCGCACGCGCTCTTGCAGGCGACGTTCTCTCTCCCGTCCGCGCTCATAACTTTCAGCTCCGATGGACACGCGCTGTTGAGGTCCCCGACGCAGCCCGTGGCGGTGCACTTCTCGCCGGAGCCTCCCTGCGGCACCACCAGCATCGGCACGTTGTAGCCGTCCACAAGGCTTACGTCGAAGAAATCAAGGCCTCCTGCGCCGTTGAGGGTGAACTCCGCTAGAGTCGCCGGCGGCGTGGCGCCGTTCCCGGCGCATTCGAGCTTTCCGGAACCGCAGTCGCCGGTGACGCAGGAGAACTTGCCGGTGGCGTCTTCGGAGCAGAGCGTTCGGCCCCAGAAACGGCCTCCCCAAGACGCGGGTGGAGCGATTGTGGTGGAGGCGCCTGTTTGTAGAACGAAGCCGGTGGTTGAAAGAGGAGGAACACCCGCGTTTGAGAGAATCCCCGGCCACACCGTGTAGTCACATTTGTTAACAAGAGTGAATGTGGTTGAAATCACCCCTGTAATAATCAAAATGTTACAAATTAATCAAAACTGTAATACTAACGCATTTAACCGTGGCATGAATCATGATCACAAGTTTATGATATGGATGTGGACATTACCTGATACTGTTAGATAAAATGTTAGAAAGAATGAGAACAGTGATAGTGTTCGGCGAACCATGCTGAATGTGAAAAGGGAAAACGATAAATGTGAAGAAGAACTTGTTTTGTTCTTCCGAGGGATGATGTAGGGCGGTTTGGCAGGAATGAAAGGAGGGTGGTGGTGGTATTTATAGAAGAATAATGGGAACGGGAATAATCGGTTGTGGGCCCCGATGAATTTACCGGTGGTGGGACATTACACTGACCAAAGTAACGTTTATTGTTTCTTTCTATCTTTCACTTTTTCTTTGATAATTCCCTGTGTGAGCAAAGTTTAGTTAAACTAACATTTTCATTCTAATTTGTTTTATCAACTTTTCTCAACTGTCTGAACTCTACTCTACTATCTTTCTGCTAATAATTAATTATATATCATAAAATAATGTTTATCAGTTAATAAATCAATTTTATTATTTAATCTTTTTTAAATATTTTATTTTATTACATTTAATATTATTTTTAATAATATATATATATATATATATATATATATATATATATTTCTACATTCAAAATTTTTCTTTCTTTCTATAAAATATTTGTGAGAGAACTTTTTATTTTAATTTATATTTTGATTTTCTTTTTTAAGATATTATAAACTCTGATATTTAAATCATATAAATAATAAATTATACAAGTAATGAATAATGCATATATTAATATTTAGTGTTTTAAATAGACTTTTACTTAATAAAGGCTTCTTTGTCTAATATATTTAGATAATTTCATCTAATTATTTTAAGTTCATTAAGTAATTTATAAAAAGGTCATGATTTATTAGATATGACACTAAATTGGATTGATATACTACCCAAAACTCGAGGACATGTAAAGATTAAAGAGTTTAAGAGTAAAATAATTTATCAAATTGTTCTACCAAGTGTTATACCTATGGTGTAAGCTTGGTATAAGTGAAATATAAATTTGAAAAACATATCTTATGTCTTATTTATTTGATATTTTAGGGTATCGAAAATATTATGGTAAAAAAAAAAAATGTAACATATTATTAGGTCAATATTGATAATTAGAAATATTTCGTTAAAATAAGTGTCCATCAAATCTATCTTTTTTATTAAAGTAATCATGTGTTCATATTCATTTTTTTTATTCTTTTTTACTCTAAGGGGTCATCTGGTGGATATGATACAGAATTAGATTCAAGAACAAAATATAAATAAAATAGAGGATGAAAGTTTTAAAAAATATGTTCAAACATTAAAAAAGTTGTCATAATATTTATTGATATACTCCTATCACCATTTATCACAAGATGATTAGAAACAAATCATCAAATTTCTTATACTTAGTTGTCATTGAAGAAAATGTTGAAATGAGAATAAGGAGTGAAAATTTTCCCTAATGACAACTTTAGTAGCAAGTGCCAAGAAATCTCTTTAGTCATTAATGAGTAAAAGGGAGGTGAAAAAAAAAATGCAATTATGTTGACACCAATCATACTTAATTATAACCTTTATCCCTTTTATGCATTATTACTATCTCCAATTCATTTACAACTCACAAATAACAATAACTTCTCAACTACCCTTAGGAGCTTGAAGTAGTTTATCAATCACACTACCACAAGTCCCACCATCTTCAATTTCTCAACATCAAACTCATTTCATGTTTGATCAACAACTCTTAAATGTTTTCATTCCCCTTGAAACTTGTCGAACCACCACATCATAAAGTTATTTCTTGAATGGCATGGAAAATGTTGGGGGTTTAAAGAATAAGGTTTAAAACCTAATATAAATAGGGATGTTAAGCTTTAAAGAAGAAGGGTCAAATGTGAGGAATAATCCATTTCTACATCATGAAAGTACATAAATAAATTCCATTGAAGAAAAGAATGATAAATTAGTAAATGATGAAAACGATAGAATAATATTGTTTTTTCTAGAAGTTCAAGAGTTAAATATTGAGAAAGTTATAATTTATGACCACTTTAAAGTATGTAGATAAAGTGGTTATGATAAATTAAGAAGACAACAAATGTGCCAACTTGATGTTCATAAAGATTGAAGATCTTGAAAATTTGATAAAGTCAAAGGATTTATGGTTAATGGTTGTAGTGATTAGTGAGTCTGCATCCATATTATGTAGGTATAATCTCCTATCCATTTCTACGAGTATGAGGTTCTATTAATTGAAAGAAATAAAAATGTTTATAATCATTTTAATATGTTAAAAATTGTTTTAATCAGTTAATATGCTCTTGAGTCACTGAATTAACCGATATATTTACAAATTAATCGATTAAAATCAGCTAAAAACACTTCCGACATATTTTTAATTGATGTATTTTCGAAATAATCGATTAAAACCACTTAAAGCATATACTTGTCGTCATTTTAACCGATACATCGTTAAATTAATTGATTAAAAACACTTAAGAAAGTTTTAGAAAATGTTATGTCAGTATTTTAATTGATTAAACCTCAAATTAATCGATTAAAATCACTTAAAGAGTTTTTGATTAAATGTTTTAATCGATTAAATCAAGTTTTTATCAGCTAAAAACACTTAAGACAATTTAAGAAATGTTTTGTAGTTTATTAATCGATTAAACTTCAAATTAATCGGTTAAAATCACTTAAGGAATTTTTGTTCAAATATTTTAATTGATTAAATCACATTTTTATCAGTTAAAGTTACTTAAGAAGTTTTTGAAAATCTTACGCTAGCATTTTAATCAATGAAAATACGAATTAATTTATTAAAATTTCTAAAGGATTTTTTGTATAATTGCTTTAATCGATTAAATCGTATTTGTATCAGCTAAAATCTTTTTGGGAAATTTTGTAGAACATTTTAATCGGTTAAAACAGTTAGAATCAAGATTTTTTAATCGATTAAAAGACGAATTAACAGATTAATTAAACCGAGTTTGTTAGAAAATGTCTCTATATATACATATTTGATTCAAAACTATAAAAATCATCTTTTAGAAATCATTCAAGCAATCAATAGAGATCTTTTCAAGAGAGAAACACGCTATTTTCAGTGGGAATTTTTTAAGTTCTTTCTTAGGGCATTTTTGTATTCTTACTTGTGAAGAAACTCATACTGTAGTTGGATTTCTGCATCTGCATAACCGAGTTTGATTGTTCTAGTTTCTTCATTTTTATTTTCTATTTTGAATTTGTGTAGTCTTAGTGTCTGGAAGGTTGGGTACTGTTTCTGCAACTGGAATTTGGTTACAGGTTGGGTTCAAAAACTGAAATTTGATTTTTGGTGTAGGTTGGGTGTTTTGTAATTCTGTTCTGTATTCAAAATATATTCAATCTAGTGGAACTTAACTGAAATTTGGTTGAAAACTGGATGTAGCCCAGTGGTGTGGGTGAACCAGTATAATTCTTGGTGTTTGTTTTTCTCTTCTTTCACCTTCTTTAAATCTGTTTGAACATTATTCATTTCTGACTGGTTTTCTAGGTACAATTCTTAATCTGATTTCTTAATCTTTGAAATTATTAATCTGTATCTATAAAGTACGAAAAAGTTTTCAAAGATCAATTCACCCCCTCTTGATCTCAGCCTATAATTCTAACAGGTGTATCCCTTGCAATCATAAAGAGCTTTGTAACCAAAAGATCATGAAATTTCCTTTGTTTTTTTTTTCATTTTCAAAGGAAATTTAATGCAAACTTTAAAATTACACTCACTCTTTTAGCATATAACCTTTGGAATGCACTTACTTATTACTTTTCTAATACGTAAGATGAATGAAATATATTTTGTAAGTTTTCAATTATCTACTTTATTCTTTAATTATTTCCCTTTTTAGTCTTAATATTCTCATTTATTCTTTTTTTTTCTTCATTTATTTCATGTTAATATCAATTGTAGATCTAAACTTAATCATATTAAAAAATTAATATTATTATCTCATACGATAATTTTGATCATTTCATTAAAACCAATGAGGACAACGATGATTTGTAAACTCCTTTAGAGTTAGAGTTAAAGAGCATGGTGTTAAAATTAATTTAATTAATTCATTCCATTATATGACTCATGTGAAATATAATGATAAACCCAATTGTGATTTAATAAAATATAAGAACCTATTGGTTATTATGTGAAGTTAGAATAAAATAAAGATAAAATAAAATATTAACTTACGATAACCAACTTGATGGACGTTGGTTAATAAAAGGGATTAGGGTTATGTCTCTGGTCATAAGGTTTTTTCACGGTAAACCATTAAGAAAACATGAGAAGAGAAAGAAAGACAAAAAGATAGATTGGAAAAAGGAGATTGGAGAACGAAAAGATTAAAGAATAGATTCTCATGGATTAGGTTAGTCTTCTTACTATGATTCATGTATTGATATATGTTACGTTGTGAAAATAAATAATCTAAAGATCCTATAGAGTAGTTTTCCCTAATGAATTAAGAACATAGGAAAATTACATATTGTTATTACATGTGGTAACTGAAAGTAATGAAGATCTTATTGAATTACTTTGGCAAAGATCTTGTTGATTTGATGAAGTCAAGAATGGAGTCAAAGGCTACTTTGTGGCAGTCAAAGGTCACTTGGATAAAAGAGTAGAAGGATTAGTGTGTCTGTAGCTCCGCTTAGGTATAATCATTTTTATCTTTCTGCTGCATGAAGTTTCTTCATTTAAAAGATTTTGCAAATGCCTCAAAAAATGTTTTAACGGTTAAAAACAAAGCATTTTGACAAAAGCTTTCTTAATCAACTATTTTAACTAATAGAATATAAGCTTTATCAACTAAAATGTTCTTCACACTTTTATAGCAGGTTTTCAACTAATATAACTTCAAAATAATCGATTGTTTCTATTAAAGGAAGTTTTGAAAACCTTCAGTCAGTATTTTAACTAATACAGTTTTGAAATAACCGATTAAAATCACTTAAAATGTTCAGAGAAGTGTTCTGGCAGTATTTTAATCGATACAACTTCGAAATAATCGATTAAAACCACTTGGTGTACTATATGATCGATTAGAATAAGCATATGACCGATCAGAACCGGATATGATCGATCAGAATTAGGTTATGACCGATCAGAATTATTTTAATCGATTAAACTACGTTTCAATCGATTAAATCAACTTAAGAAAATTTGAACTAAGCGTTTTAATTGATTAAAACGAATTTTTATCAGTTGAAATCACTTGAAAAAGTTTATAAGAATATCTTGCAGTATTTTAATCGATTGAAAGACGAAACAATCGATTAAAACAAATTAGAAGATTTTTTACAAAGAGTTTTAATTGATAAAAACGTTGTCGTATCAGTTAAAACAAATCTGAAAAATAATCAAGAACGTTTTAATGGATTAAAAGAAGTTTTAACATATTAAAATAAGTCTTTTAACAGATTAAAAGATTATTTTAACAGATTGATTAAACCAGCAGTTTTGAAAATCTTCTATATAAACAAAGTTGCTTGAACTTTTTATACATCATCTGAAATATATCTTTTAGCAATCAATCAAGCAATCAAAAGTGCTACTTTCAAGAAAGAATTACGCTAGTTTTTGTGAAGTTCATCAAAGTTCTTTCTTGAGGCAAAATTGCATTCTTGTGGAGAAGACACACATACTGCAGAACTGCATAAAACTGGTTTGAGAGTTCTAAGTTTCTTTACTTTCATTTACTATATTGTGGGTGCCTGGAATTGTGGGCACTAGTTTTTGTAGCTGGAATTTGGCTGCAGGGTAGGTCAAGAACTGGAATTTGGTTATTGGTGAAAGGTTAGGTGCAGGAACTGGAATTGTGGTTCTTGTGGTAGATTGAGTGTGAGGTTAAGGTTGTAATTTGTAAAACATTCAATCTAGTGGAACCCAGCTGGAATTGGGCTGGAGACTGGACGTAGCCCTGGGATTGGGTGAACCAGTATAAACCTTGGTGATATCTTTCTAAACCTTTCTATTCTTTAATTTTGTGACTGCATTTATTTTTTATTGCTTGCTGTGTATGATTCAAGAACTAGTCAGATTTCTTAATCTTTGAAATAGATAATCTGTTAATTGCGAAAATCTTTCAAAGATCAATTCACCCCCCCCCTCTTGATCTCAACCTACTTTTCTAACAGTAACAGAGCACTGATTATTAGATTTATGATTTTCTTTTTATGAAAGTTTTTCCTAAATTATGTTTTTCCCAAATTAAGATAAACCATAATTATGAATTTAGGGATTTTTCTATCAGATTAACATGAACCCTAATTTATTCCCAAATTTATTTTTTCCCGAAATTGAATAAATAGATAAGCCCTAATTTATGGATAAGGCTGCATTCAATTTCAAATTGAAATCAATTTAATAATTTTTGTGTTTCAATGGTTATGTAATCCTTTTAACTGAAAAGAAAATTTAGACATTTTACTGTTTGGCGTCAATGCTCACGTAATAGTTTTTATAATGCAATTAATTTCCGCTACAATTAATTAATGATGCAATTCAGTTAATGGGACCTGGGCAATTGAAACAATTCATGTATGGCTAATGTGGGAAAATTTTAATTGATATTGTAAATGTGCAATTGAAAGAATCACTGTAGCCCAGTATAGAATTAATGCGTGATTTTAATTATTATATGAATTGCAAATGTGTGTACGTGATTTTAAAGATTAATGTGAAAAAACTGAAGAAATGGGCACGCGGTGAAGTGACGAGTTAATGGCAGCACTCGACCACTCACTCATTTAAATTGATTTACGAGTCCTGTTGACTAATTTTTTTTTTAAATTCTATTTTCGTTGCAATTGTTAAAATCCAATTGAATTATGAACGTGAAATGTGAAATGTGAATGTTACTGTAGAGGCAAAATGGGAATACGTGAATGATCTCATTTATAATTTTATTTTATTATATAAAGAATGAATTTTAATTTACAATAATAATGTTATGTTTTGTTGTTGCTAAATTAAAAATTAATAAAAAATGCTATAAATGGTTAATAGCAATTAAATATGGTATTTATTTGAAATTAAGCATGATAAATTTTATTAGTCACCAAAGTGGCAAAAATTTTAAGGTTATTTTAATTTCAAATTATTAATGATTTTATTTCAATTACCCATAGTATGAACGCTAAACTTATGAATAATTGATTTATGGGTTAATTGAAGTTCATTATTATAAGACATTTCAGGATCGCTCAAAGGTTGACTAGTTGTTATTATAATTAATGAACATGAAAGTAGATAATTTTTTGTGCGTCACTAGCTTTATTTAAATACCCAAATGTGTTAGGTGATTCTAGTTGATGCATATTTTAATTATCATTAATGTTATAAAATGATTAGCGTAATTATGTTTGTGTATTAGTGGATCTCCCAAAGGAGAACATTAGTATGCATAGAATAGTTATTTATAGTTGAATATGTATTTATGTTTAATTTTTATGACTCAAAGCGTTAATGTTAGACATGTGTTAATTGCAGTATCTGTTCCTGTAGCTCTACATTCGCTTTCTTCATCTGTTCCAGTCTTAAATGGATTAAATTTCTCTGACTGGAGTGAACAAAGTCCAATTTCACTTAGGTGTGTTGGATCTTGATTTGGCTTTCCAAGTTGAAAATTTGGCTGTTATCACTGATACTAGTAGCAATGAAGAGAAAACTCATTATAGAGCTTGGGAAAGATCAAACAGACTTAGTCTTATGTTTATGCGAATGGGTATAGTAAGCAATATTAAGTCTGTTCTTCCCAAAACTGAGGATGCGAAAAAGTTTATGAAATTTGTGGAAGAGCTCTCTCAAACTGCTGACAAATTCCTCGTTGGGACATTGATGAGTAGGTTGACCACCATGAAGTTTGATGGCTCTCGTAATATGCATGAACACGCAATCGAAATGAAAAATATCGCAGCAAGACTCAAGTCTATTAGAATGACAGTGGAAGAAAATTTTCTTATGCAGTTCATTTTGAACTTGTTACAGCCTGAGTATGGTCTGTTCCAGATGAACTATAACACCATGAAAGACAAATGGAATGTGCATGAATTGCACAGTATGTTAGTCTAGGAAGAGACCAGACTCAAGAACCTAGGAAGCCACTCTATTCATTACGTGAAAAATCAAGGAGTTAAAAAGAAAGTTGTTAAGAAACATGGAAATGGTAAATGACCATTAAAAATTAACGAGTCATCTACTAACATTCAGAAGAAAAATGACAAATGTCATTTCTACGGGAAGTCTGGACATTTCCAGAAGGACTGCTTAAAGCGTAAAGCTTGGTTCGAAAAGAAAGGTGAGCATAATGCTTACGTATGTTTTGAATCAAACTTAAATGAAGTTTCTCATAATACTTGGTGGATTGATTATGGATGTACGACTCATGTTTTTAATGTGATACAGGGATTCCTTTCAACCTAAACCATAAACCCAAATGAGAAGTTCGTCTTTATGGGGAATAAAGTCAAGGTTCCAATGGAAGCTGTCGGGACTTATCGTTTAATCCTGGACACTAGATATCACTTAGACCTTATGGATACTTTTTATGTACTTAGTATCACTAGAAATTTAGTTTCTTTGTCTAAGCTTGATGTTGTTGGATACTCTTTTAAGTTTGGGAATGGTTGTTTCAGTTTGTTTAAGCGTACTTGTATGATTGGAACTGATACACTTTATTATGGTTTATATAAATTGAATTTAGATTATGCTGAAACTCTCATGATTTTGCATCATAATGTTGGCACTAAACGTAGTTTGGTGGATGAACGATCTGCTTATTTGTGGCATAAACATTTGGGACATATTTCAAAAAAAAAATGCAAAGATTAGTAAAGAATGAAATCCTTCCGGATTTAGATTTTACTGATCTGAATATATGTGTGGATTGTATTAAAGGCAAACAAACAAAACACACAAAGAAAGGAGCCACAAGAAGCACTCAACTTCTTGAAATTATACACACTGATATATGTGGTCCATTTGACGTAAATTCTATTAATAAATAGAAATATTTCATCACCTTCATTGACGATTTCTCGCGTTATGGACATGTCTATTTACTACATGAGAAATCTCAAGTAGTTAATGTCTTGGAAGTTTATATAAATGAAGTGGAGAGGCAATTAGACAGAAAAGTGAAAATTGTCAGGTCAGATAGAGGTGGTGAGTATTATGGAAGATATGATGAAAGTGGACAACACCCTGGTCCGTTTGCTAAGTTCCTTGAGAAGCATGGTATTTGTGTTCAATACATAATGTCAGGCACACCACAACAACATGGTGTGTCTGAAAGGCGTAATCGAACCTTAATGGATATGGTTAGGAGTATGTTAAATAATTCATGTTTACCTGTACCGTTGTGGATGTATGCTTTGAAGACTGCCATGTATTTGTTAAACAGGGTTCCTAGTAAAGCGGTTCAAAAGACTCCTTTTGAGTTATGGACAAGTAGGAAACCCAGTATGAGACACCTACATGTTTGGGGTTGTCAGGCAGAAGTAAGAATTTATAATCCGCAAGAAAGAAACTGGATGCAAGAACAATCAGTGGATATTTCATTGGTTATCCAGAAAAATCAAAAGGGTATATGTTTTACTGTCCTACCCATAGTACAAGAATTTTTGAAACTGGAAATGTTCGGTTCATTGAAAATGGTGAAACCAGTGGAAGTGAAGCTTCACGAAATGTGAAGATTAAGGAAGTTAGAGTACAAGTCCCTGTAATTAGTACATCTTCTTCAAGAATTGTTGTCCCACATGTTGTAGAACCACACGACAATCAAGAAGAACAACAAATTAATGATCCCGAGATTAATAATGAGTCGATAATAGAACAACTACAAGAAATAGTATTAAGAAGATCTCATAGAGAAAGAAAGTCTGTTATTTCAAATGATTACGTGATTTATCTACAAGAGTTAGAAAATGACTTAAGTATTAATAATGACCCCGTTTCATTTTCAGACACTATTAATGGTGATAATTCTGACAAATGGTTAGATGTTATGAAAGATGAGCTTAAATGAATGGCACATGATGGTGTATGAGATCTTGTGAAATTGCCAGATGGATGCAAGAATGTTGGGTGTAAATGGGTCTTTAAGACTAAGCGTGACTCTCATGGCAATATCGAACATTACAAGGCTCGTCTTGTTGCCAAAGATTTTACTTAGAAAGATGACATTGATTATAAGGAAACATTTTCACCTGTTTTTAAGAAAGATTCTTTTAGAATTATCATGACATTAATAACTCATTATGATCTTGAGTTGCATCAAATGGATGTTAAAACTGCTTTTCTGAATGGAGATTTAGAGGAGGATGTTTATATGAATCAACCAGTGGGGTTTATTGAAGAAGGAAAGGAACATATGGTGTGTAAACTTAAGAAATCAATATGGACTTAAATAAGATTCTCGACAATGGTATCTTAAGTTCAATGATACTATTCTGTCCTTTGGATTTAAGGAAAACACTGTTGATCGGTGTATATATCTGAAGGTCAGTGGGAGCAAGTTTATATTTTTGATTCTGTATGTTGATGATATCTTGCTTGCGACTACTGATCTTAGTCTATTAAGTGAGACTAAGAAGTTTCTCTCTAACAACTTTGAAATGAAAGATATGGGTGAGACATATTCTGTGATAGGAATAGAAATATTCCGTGATAGATCACAAGGACTGTTAGGTTTATCTCAAAAATCATATATTAATAAAGTTTTAGAGAGATTCAGTTTGGAGAATTGTTCAGCATCTCCCGTTCCAATACAGAAAGGAGACAAATTTAGTCTCATGCAATGTCCAAAGAATGACTTGGAATGGAAACAAATGGAAAATATCCCTTATGCATCTGTTGTTGAGAGTTTGATGTATGCTCAAACATGTACGATGCCAGATATTAGCTTTGCAGTTGGTATGCTGGGTAGATACCAGAGTAATCCTAGACTGGATCATTGGAAGGCTGCAAAGAAAGTTTTAAGATACTTATAAGGAACAAAGAATCACATGCTTACTTATAAGAAAGTTGATCACCTTGAGGTGATTGGATATACAGATTCAGATTTTGCTGGTTGTATGGATACACGAAATTCTACATTTGGTTATGTGTATCTTTTAGCTGGAGGAGCGATTTCATAGAAAAGTGCGAAGCATTCTGTCATTGTTGCATCTACCATGGAAGCTGAATTTGTGGCATGCTTTGAGGCCACAATTCAAGCTAATTGGTTGCGAAATTTTATTTCAGGACTTGGAGTAGTCAACAACATTGCCAAGTTGCTGAAAATTTATTGTGATAATTCCGCATCAGTCTTCTTTTCTAAGAACGACAAGTATTCCAAAGGTGCTAAGTATATGGAATTGAAATACTTTGTTGTTAAAGAAGAAATTCAAAAACAGAGAGTGTCAATAGAACATATTAGCACTGATCTTATGATTGCTGATCCTTTAACAAAGGATTACTGCCCAAGTTGTTTGCTGGCCATATAGTAAATATGGGCATTATGTTGACTAGTAGATAATGTTGAATGTTACTGTTATTATTAATATTTATGTGACACTCTGAGATTTTTAATGTATAAGTTTCTGAAATTTGTGTTTTCTGCTTTATTTTTATGCATGCAAATTATGATGAAGAAAACAAATTATGTTATTATTATTGAAATGATATTATGTTTGAACCCATAATGGACTTCTCATTATAAAGTCATATTAAGGAGAAAGAGATAATATAGTTGTACATGGAAGGGAGCATGTCGATTGAATGACATATAACCGTCATGACTCTTGTTATAGCTGTATCTTTAATTATGAATAATGATAGAACCAATTTATATAAGGTCCTTTAATGTGCATTATGACTTAAGTATTAAATCACAAAAAATGTCACATGAGTCAAGTGGGAGAATGTTAGAATTAATTTAATTAATTCATTCCATTATGTGACTCATGTGAAAATAATGATGGACCCAATTGTGATTTAATAATATATAAGGACTTATTGGTTATTATGTGAAGTTAGAATAAAATAAAGATAAAATAAAATATTAACTTACGGTAACCAACTTGATGGATGTTGGTTAATAAAAGGGATTAGGGTTCTGTCTCTGGTCATAAGGTTTTTTCACGGTAAACCATCAAGAAAGCGTGAGAAGAGAAAGAAAGACAAAGAGACAGATTGGGAAAAGGAGATTGGAGAACGAAAAGATTAAAGAATAGATTCTCATAGATCAACGTTAGTCTTCTTACTATGATTCATGTATTGATATATATTATATTGTGAAAATCAATAATCTAAAGATTCTGTAGAGTAGTTTTCCATAATGAATTAAGAACGTAGGAAAATTACATATTGTTATTACACATGGTAAAAGAGAAAGGTAAAAAAAAATTAACCTCGTGAAAAAGAAATTGAAATGATCAATTTAGGAGATGAAAAATTATAAGAATGATGAAATAAGAGGGACTAAATGCTTCATCATATCTTACTATATTGATGTTTTTGTTAGGAAATCCAAATCCAAAACTTTAAGACATTGAGTTATAGATGTTTTTCCTTATATGTTGCTTAACTTTTTTATTCTTACTCAATGTGAGACTTAGATTTACACTTGGATTTCCCAACAATCTTCCTCTCAAGTGGGAGTCCCTTCAAATTGGTATACCTCCCCCTCAAGTGGGAGTCCCTTCATATTGGTATACCTCCCCCTCAAGTGAAGATTTCTTAATCGTGAATACCTGGCAATGACCCTCCCTTCACATTGGTACGCCTTCCCCTTGAGTGGAAGCATTTTTTAATTGTGAGTACCTAGCAATGACCCTTACTTGTATTGGAAATATTACTTTATTATCTTTTATTTAAATTAGATATTAAGATATTTTATTATCTTTTAAAAGAGAAGATAAAAAGATATTAGGTTATTATTTTGATTTAGGCAGTTATGATTGAGATATTATTGATATTTGATATTTTGTAATATTTTTACTCTATATTTACATAGAGTACATGAATAGAAATACACCCACATGATACATCAAAAATACATATACACAAAATCCTAAAATTTCCCATTAGTGGTATTAGAGCTTTGGTTCGATACAATGGAAGGAGAAATAAATTTTTCACAACTCGTTATTCCAGTTTTTGATGGCGAAAGTTATGACTTATGGGCTGTGAGAGTGCAATCCTATCTTGAAGGATTGAATGTATGGGAAGTTGTAGAAAAAGATTATAGTGTTGATCCACTACCTGAAAATCCCACCATAGCTGAAATGAAATTTCACAAAGAAAGAAAAACAAGAAAGGTAAAAGCTAAATCATGTTTGTTTGCTGGTGTTTCACAAATGATCCTCACCAGAATCATGACGCTAAAGTCACCCAAAGAATTTTGGGATTATTTGAAAGATCAATATGAAGGGGATGAGAAAATTCGAGGTATGAAAGTTCTAAACTTGATAAGGGAATTTGAGATATAAAAGATGCAAGAGTCTCAAACAATTAATGAATACCCAAACAAATTGTTGGGTATTACTAACAAAATAAAATTGTTAGGAAAAGAATTTTCTGATTCCAGAATAGTTGAGAAAATTATGGTAATTGTGTCAGAGAAATATGAACCATATATTGCTTCATTGGAAAATACAAAGGATTTGTCTAATATTACTTTGGCAGAAGTGTTACATGCTTTACAAGCACAAGAGCAACAAAGATTGATGAGAGGAGATCATGTTGCTAGTGAAGGTTATTTACTATATCATGATGGAGATTCTCTCCAAGCCAAGAACAACAAAGGTACAAAATCACGAGTCTTTTCTATTTTTCCTTATTGCAAGAAAAATAATCACACACCCAACAAGTGTTGGTAGAGACCTGATGCGAAATGTCGAAAATGTGGTCAATTGGGACATATAGAAAAGATATGCAAATCACAAGCAGAAGAGGTCGTCAAGATTGTAGAGGATAGAGTAGAAGGGGAACTTCTTCAAGTTATAAAGGATGGATTAAAAGGAGAACTTCTTGCATCAACATGCTCTACAATCAACAAATCCACAGGTTGTCTTATAGACAGTAGTTGTACAAACCACATGACTCATGATCGAGAATTTTTCAAAGAGCTCAATGAATCACATATTTCTAAAGTGAGAATCGGTAATGGAGAACAAATGGACATGAAAGGTACAAGAACAATTGCAGTTAATAGTCATTCAGGTATCAAATTAATTTTTGATGTTTTATATGTTCCTAATATTAATCATAATTTGTTAAGTGTTGCTCAATTATTGGAGAAAAGTTATAAGGTGTCTTTTGAACACAAACTTTGTGTGATTAAAGATACAAATAACTTGGAAATATTCAAAGTTCACATGAAAGGAAAAAGTTTCACTTTAGATTTGATAAAAGAAGAGTTGATTACAAAGGAAGATATAAAATAAAAGTCAAAGAAAAAGCATGAAGAAGATTTCTTGAAGGAACTTAATGTTAAGGAGGAAAATAAAGATGTAGATGAAGAAACCGTTTTCAACGTCCATCAAAGAGTCAACAGTACTACCATGAAGTTTGAAAGAAATAAAGGAGATGAAGTTGATAAAAGAAGAAATACTTTGATGAAGAAAATGAAGTTGAATGAAGATGTGATCCCATACAAAGAGGAAGATGACAAGAAGTACAAACAAAAAAGGAGGAAAAATTATAAGCAAAATAAAAAAAGAATATTAAATTCAAATAAATAGATATTAAAGTAAGGAGGAATGTTGGAAATATTACTTTATTATCTTTTATTTAAATTATATATTAAGATATTTTATTATCTTTTAAGAGAGAAGATAAAAAGATATTAGGTTATTATTTTGATTTAGGCGGTTATGATTAAGATATTATTGATATTTGATATTTTGTAATATTTTTACTCTATATATACATAGAGTACATGAATAGAAATACACTCACAAGATATATCATAAATACATATACATAAAACCCTAAAATTTCCCATCAACTTGTATCGTCATTCATCATAATGAGATACATTTACCTGATCCGTCGTTAGGAAGACTTTCGATATAGGGACCACTCTTAAATGATTGGTCACCACATAAACCATCAACTTTACACCATTGTTGGGTATTTTAAGGGGAGATTCATTAGGAGAGACAACACCAATGAAACATGAGTCCAACCCACATAAGGGATTAACACCACCTTTAACCCAAAACCATAAGGCATTGGATTATGGGTCTTTCTTCCTTATATGTTGTTCATCTTTCTTATTCATACTCAATGTGGGAATTAAACTCACACTTGGATTTTCCAACAATCTCCCCCTCAAGTGTAAGTCCCTTCACATTGGTATATTCCCCTCAAGCTCACTAGTGATCCTTACTTGTACCGTCATTCATCATAATTGGACACACTTAACTGACCCATCGCTAAAAAGACTTTTGTTATAGGGACCACTCTTAAAGAGTCGGTCACTACAAAAATCATCGACTTTGATACGATTGTTAGGTCTTTTGTCATCACAAGTCACTCAACTTTCTCATTTCTACCTAATGTAGGACGTCAAACTCACACTTGGATTTCCCAATAACCTTTGCATGGTTAAACTTAGTTTGAAGCCTAACATAATTGACCATAAATTGTTGTTAAAGTTATAATACTTTCAGTAAAACAAAGTTAAAGTGAAGGAAGTCAAAAGTGGCATTGAAAAAGAGGTAAAAAAATAACTTGATGCAATATTTCTTACGATGGCTAAGTATTGTCAATGAGTTGTCGATATAGTGTATGTCCTAGAGAAATATAGAAAGATAAGGATTTATTGCCTCACATAGATGTGTTGGTCAATAATACTACAAAATATTATTTCTTTTCCTTCATGGATGGATTATCTTAACACAACAAGATTAAGATGATGCTTGGATAAACCCACAAAATGTGTATTGAGGCAACACTTTGATAAGAAAGAACATGTCATTTTATTTAAGATAGAAATTATCAAATTGTGAAATAAAATATTATCTATTGGAGTATATGTATTGCTCCTTAGCATGACTTACTTTTATACTAAGATAATATGTGTACTGCCATAGTATTTAGTTGGCCTAGAAAATAGACTTAATTAAGTATATATTTGAGAAGCATGCTCCAGGGATTTAATGACAATGTGTTAAAATATGATAATGTTATGTGATACAAATTTTTACTCATGAAATACTTTAATCCTTACAAACATAGATGACAAAGACTTATTACTCATTGTAAAATCTAATACAATTAAGAAATACCATGAATAAAAAAAATACAATAAAAAAGAAAGGTTGAAAACCTAAAAAGGAGGCATATAACAAAATTAAAGTGAATTTATAAGATAAAAACTCGAAATATCAGTCTAGGAAAAAAAAAGGTCATAAAAAAAAAGTAAAGAAAAGAAATAAGAGAAAGAAAGGAAAAAAAGGTAAATTCATTATGTTGAAAACCTGAAAAAATGACTTAAGTAAAAGTTGACGCAATTCCCTGTGTTGAATATTTAAGAAGTTTGGCCTATGATAAAAATGTAAGAAAAACTCAAAATTGGGACAAATTAGAAAATGGTACATGAACACATGGAACTACTTAATGGTGATTAGTATGTTGACAAAGATTGGATATTCTCAAAGGCTAACAAATAAGTTTTTTTTAATTGCCAACATGAGAATTAACATAATTATATTAAACATTTAATTTGTCACATTTGATTATGTTGTTACACTTGTCTTTTTGCTTTTAACCAAAGCTATTCTTGAATTCACTATTTTCATTTCAAATAATAAATGTAACAACCTTGACTTAATTATCATCTCATTGTGTTATTTTATCATATTTTATACCAATAACAAAACATATTATAATATTTATAAAGCATTATAATTACATTAAATTGTGATTCTATAAGTGTAATTGACAAACGAAACCTACTAATTGACAATTTAGAATATTTAGCCTAGTTATGACTTACTTAAGAAGATGGTCTTCAAAAAGAAAGGAATATATATATATATATATATATATATATATATATATATATATAAAATGAATTAATTCCCTTCTTAATCTTAATGTGTTTAAAATTCTAAAAAGTCAAGAGTATAAAAAAGTCTACTACAAATTATTCATAGTTAAAAGTATTATGTATCATACTTGTTAGGTTTGTTTAATATTTTGCTATTATCTATTCCTAGATTTTAGGAAATAATTAGTCAAATATTTTCTTATTTTTCGAGATCACACTCTGTTGTAGATGTGGTCAGTTAGCTATTTATGTTGCACTTTGACTCTATAAAAGTATGTGTTTGGTCAATAAAGGTATCAGAGTAGATTTTCTCACTTATTCTATATTCTATAATCTCATATATCTAGTTCTACAATTGGTATCAGAGCCCTGCAAGGGCCTAATAATCCAAAAACAGTGTGAAAAAAAGTGATATACAATAAAGAGAGAGGGGAGGAGTTCAATCTCATTTTGCGTAAAACATTAAATTTTGTCTGTGTGCATCTGATCATGTCCAATCTAGAGCAACAATTTGTGCAATCTTCCATTCCAAGGTTCAATGGCCATTACGATTTTTGGTCCATGACTATGGAAAATTTTCTTCGAAGCAAGGAGCTATGGCAGTTGGTAGAAGATGGTATAACCAGGTCTACCTTGAGTTTTGGATCAGATGAAGAGACCCAAAAGAAGGCTATTGAGGAAGCGAAGGACGCAAAACGTAAAGACTTGAGAGTCAAGAATTTCCTTTTTCAATCTATTGATAAAGACATTATAGAAACTATACTTGACAAAAGCACATCCAAAGCAATTTGGGATTCTATGAGGCAGAAGTATCAGGGCTTTACAAGAGTTAAGCGTGCACAACTTCAAGCACTACGATGAGAATTTGAACTATTCATCATGAAAGATGGAGAGAAAATGGATAGTTTTCTTGGTCGCACTATGACTGTGGTGAGTAAAATAAAATCAAATGGAGAGGTGTTGGAGCAAAGCATTGTTATTATTAAAATTTTGTGATCGCTAACTCCAAAATTTAATTTAATCACATAGTTTACGCAATTGAAGAATCAAATGACATCAGTAAATTGTCTATTGATGAGCTGTATGGAAGTCTTCTAGTGCATGAACAATGAATGCAGGAAGTCCATGAGGAGGAGCAGGTGTTAAAGGCAACTCAAGAGGAAGTTTATCGTAGGTATAATTGTAATGATCATTCTCAACAGGGCAGAGGTCGCGGTGCACCCAGAGGTGGTCACGGCAGGGGACGAGGGAGACAATCATTCAATAAGGCTACTGTTGAATGTTTTAAGTGCCATAAATTGGGGCACTTCCAGTATGAATGTCCAGATTGGGACAAGAAAACCAATTATGCAAAAGTAAATAATGAAGAAGAGATCTTATTGATGACTTATGCAGAATCTCAGTGAGCACATGAGGAAGATATATGGTATCTTAATTCTGGATGTAGCAACCATATGATTGGCAATAGACTGTGGTTCTTGAGCTTGGAGGAAGAGCCCAACGAAATGGTAAAATTTGGAAACAACATGCATATGATAATAGAAGCTAAAGGAAGTATTAGAATGCAAATCAGTGGCATATCTCAAGTTTTGACAGACGTCTATTATATTCCTGAGCTGAAAAATAATTTACTCAGCATAGGTCAGTTACAAGAGAAAGAGCTGACTATTCAAATTTCTGATGGCATATGCCAAGTTCTCCACTCCACCAGAGGAATAATTATGCAAACCAATATGAGTGGAAATAGGATGTTTTACGTGATAGCTACCTTAGTGCTCAAACCACTAACATGCTTGCATACAGAAATATCAGAAAAGGAGGCTTATTTGTGGCACTGCAGATATGGACATCTCAATTATAAGGATATGAATTTGCTGGCCTGCAAGGAGATGGTGGTTGGGCTACCAACATTGGATTTCCAAAGCAGAACCTGTTCTATATGCTTGACTGGGAAACAAACCAGAAATTTGTTTCCCAGCCATAGCACATGGAGGGCATCTAGTCCACTTCAGCTTATTCACTTAGACATTTGTGGTCCTATTCAACCAGCTTCACACAGTGGTAAAAGGTATCTTTTGAACTTTATTGATGACTTTACTCGTAAGACATGGGTGTATTTTTTACATGAAAAATCAGAAGCCTTTGACATGTTTAAAAGGTTTAAAGCTAGAGTTGAGAAGGAGATAGGGGCATGCATATCTTGTCTCAAGACAGATCATGGAGGAGAATTCTTGTCAAAAGAATTTGAAGAATTTTGTCACTCACAAGGAATACATAGGCAGTTGACTGCCTCCTACACTCCCCGACAAAATGGTGTGGCGAAAAGGAAGAATAGGATTGTCATGAATGTTGTTCGAGCTGTTTTGCATGGAAAACAAGTTCCTAAGATGTTCTGGCCAGATGTCGTGAAGTGGTGTATGCACATTCAAAATAGGAGTCCAACTGCAACAATGATAAATATGACTCCAGAGGAGGCCTGGAGTGGTAAAAAGCTTGTAGTAAGACATGTTTAAAATTTTTGGATGTCTTGCTCAGAGCAAACCCTGTATTTTGTTGGGGGTCAGTTATGAGTCAAAGGCTTGGAAACTCTATGATCCAATATCCAAATCCACCATCATCAGTAGAGATGTGGTGTTTTAAGAGGAAGAATGCTAGAATTGGAGTCAAACAAAGCAGACGCAACAACAACACTTACATTGTCGAGATGAAGATGAAAACTTCCAAGAACATTCATTTAGCAATAATTACATCTGTGGATGATGAAAAAGAAAATAGGACTGAGGGTAGTCCATCTGATACATCTCCGGTAAAGGTCATACGTGTGAGGAGACCTCCAAGATGGTTGGAAGACTATGAAGTTGGTTTTGGTGAAGGAAATTGGTTGAATGCAATGTTGATGATGGTTGATAGTGATCCAGTTACTTTCAAAGAGGTTGCATTAAGTAAGCATTGGAGGGAGGCAATGGCAAGTGAAATATAAACAATAGAAAGGAATCACACATGGGAACTCACTACATTACCTCCTAGTGTTACACCCATTGGAGTCAAATGGGTATTCAAGACAAAGCTTGATGAAAAGGGACAGGTGGAGAAATATAAAGCGAGGCTTGTTGCTAAAGGCTACGCACAAAGACATGGAATAGATTACACTAAGGTATTTTCACCATGCTCGACTTGATACAGTCCGAGTAATCTTAGCCACAGTTGGGAAGTATTTCAATTGGATGTAAGGAGTGTGTTTCTACATGGAGAGCTCGAGGAAGTCATTTATGTCCAACAACTAGAAGGTTTTGAAATACGGGGGGAAGAAGCGAAGGGATATCGGCTTCAAAAGGAACTATATGGTCTCAAACAGGCACCTCGGGCTTGGTATCACAAAATCGAAGCTTACTTTACACAAGAGCAATTTGAAAAGTGTTCTAGTGAGCATACATTATTTATCAAGTCACAAGGCAGCAATATTCTTACAGTCAGTCTCTATGTAGATGATTTAATATTTACTGGCAATGATAAGCTGATTTGTGATGAATTTAAACAGTCTATGATGTTACATTTTGCTATGAATGATCTGGGCAAGATGAGTCACTTTCTTGGTATTAAAGTGCAATAGAATCATAATGGTATATTTATCTGTCAAAGGAGATATTCACGAGAGGTGTTATCCAGGTTTGGCATGTTGGACACCAATGCAGTAAAGAATCCAATGGTGTTAGGCACTAGACTGTCATCAGAAACAAAAGGGGAGCAGGTTAAGGACACATTGTATAAACAGTTAGTAGGTTGTTTGATGTAGTTAACTGTAACAAGACCTGATCTGATGTATACAATCAGTTTGATAAGTTGATTTATGACCAAACTCACCATAACACATTGACTTGCTGCAAAATGAATTCTAAGGTATGTAAAAGGCACAATGGACTGCAGGATTTGGTACAAGAAAAAGACTGGTAGTCTAAAACTACTAGCCTTCATAGACAGTGACTATGCAGGTGATTTGGAGGATCGAAAGAGCACATCTGGATTTGTCTTTATGTTGGGGACATGAGCAATGTCTCAGCATCAAAAAAACAAAGTGTGGTTGCACTTTCTACAACTGAGGCTGAATACATGGTAGCAGCTCTTTGTGCGTGCCAGTGTGTTTGGCTTGGAAGGATACTCAAGCAGATTGGAATTAGACATGAGACTAGAGTTGAAATTATTGTGATAACAATTCTACTATACAGTTTTCAAAACATCCGGTGTTTCATGGAAAGAGCAAATATATTGATGTAAGGTTCCATTTTCTTAGAGATTTAGTTAATAGTGGGGAAGTTCAACTCAGTTTTTGCAGCTCTCAAGATCAAATTGCAGATATTATGACAAAGACACTTAAGTTGGAGCAGTTTGAGAAATTGTGAAGCTTACTTGATGTAACTAGTATAAAAGCATTAGTTTAAGGGAGAGAATGTTAGGTTTGTTTAGTATTTTGTTGTTATCTGTTCCTAGATTTTAGGAAATAATTAGTCAAGTATTTTCTTATTTTTTGGGATCACACTTATCTGTATATATGGTCAGTTAGCTATTTCTTAGCTATTTCTACTGTACTTTGGCTTTATAAAAGCCATATGCGTTTGGTCAATAAAGGTATCAAAGTATATTTTCTCATTTATTCTATATTCTATAATCTCATATATCTAGTTCTATACATACATCATGCATTCTTTGTGCATCACATATCATGTATATTTTGTACATCATATATTGTGTATCTTTTGTATACCATGTATCATGTAACTTTTGTGCATCACATATTATATTTCTTTTGTATATCATATATCATGCATTATTTAATAAGAATGCATTTACTTGTTGACAACAACTATATAGTTATCAATAAATATCTTGATATTATACATTCACAATTAATTGATTTAATATTACTTTCATTATTCCTTTTTAAAAATTCAATATTTTTCTAGCTAGGCACATTTCAAATTGGTCCCCACATAGACAATTATTGGGTCCTTAAACTCATTATGCTTTCATGTTTTATATTTTTACACCCACTCATTATGCTTTCATGTTTTAGATTTTTACACCCACTGTTTTTAATATTTGAGTATTCATACATGCTATAAAAAATTTTGGGTTCTTAACCCAAAACACATTAAATTATCCAAATTTTTTTAATATTTGAGTATTCATACATGTTATAAAAAATTTTTGGGTTCTCAACCCATAACACATTAAATTATCCAAATTTCATCTTGGATGACCAATTACTTTCTAGTCCTAGGTCCTTGAATCGACAACTTCAAAGTCCTAATTCCTTGAACTACTTTCAAGTTTCAAGTCCTCGAACTCCTTTTCACACCTAATTTTTCAAATTGTAATTTTACTTTCATTATTTTAAAATAGACATGTGAACTTCTTACAACTTTATTCATGCAAAAAGTTCAATATTATAAATAAAATTAAGTAATAAAAGAGTCTTCACACCTCATTTTTTAAATTCTAATTTTACTTTCATTATTTTAAAACACTCATGTAAACTTCTTACAACTTTATTCATGCAAAAAAGTCCAATATTATAAATAAAATTAAGTAATAAGGAAGGAACATATAGAGATATCAAAATAGACTTTTTGGCATGTATTTTTAACCAACCATAATTTTTTGTCTAACATAATCCTAAGTAGGCCAACAGACTAACAAGTTAATTTTGACCTGATTGAAAATTAAAAAATATTATTAATATGTTTATATAAAAAAATTAATTAAAAATATTTAAATAAAAATTTAAAAATATTTTTTTAAAAATTAGATTGTATTAATGAAATTAATTTTTATTTCAAATATAATGATTTAATACATAATTTATAAAAGAAAATATTCATGTAGTTCCAAAATAAGAATTAAAAAATTATTTTTCATTATCATCATTCATTTTTTTAGTGATTTATTGATCTGAAATAATAATTTATCTTAATCATTTGATTGTGAAATAAGTGAATGTCAAAGACTTTCTCTTAAATTTATTTATATAATAAGTGAATTTTTTATCAAATTATTTTAATATATATATATATATATTAATAAAATAATATTATTGTTATTTTTATTTTAAAAATTATTATTATTCTATTAAACTAGCTGACTCTCTACAACCCGATCTGATCTAAATCTATTTAGGTCAAAATATGTCTAATTCAATTTAGATTACAAATTTTTTAACCTAACTTAATATATTTCTCGAATCTTTTAAATCGATTTATCGAACTAAAATTATTTTAACATCTTTAAAAATATAAAGTTATCTCAATCATTCATGTCAAATATTTCCTTTTCTTTAAGCCAAAGTTACCCGGTGAAGAAGAATAATGGAAAAAATTTCACAATGAACGGTGAACAAACCACCTAAGAAAATATAACAATATATTTACCTTTATTTATAAATTTTTATAGGTTATAAATTTTTATTTATATATTATTCAAATTTCTTGTTAATGTCAGAGTCTTCCCTTGATCTTTAACATTTTAAAACCTACATAATTTTTTATTTTGTTTTTAACATTATACAAGTTGGATCATGGTAAAACGGTTATTTCCCCTTAATTTTTTTTACCTACTTTTAGTTTTTTCTTTTTTGTGGCTTTTTTTTTTTTTTGGACATAGTATGTCCGCAACGTTAGATTTGGATTCAATATTGTGTTACTCGTACCAATGAAGTACAATTTTGTCCATATGGGTTGTTTATTCATATATTACCTATGATGCCTTGTTAATCCATTTTTTTTAATCATGAATAATGTTTTGAAAACTATAATTTTTATATGAAAACTAATAACTAAATGTGTTATTATTGGCAATCATATTGGCCAAACTTCAATTTTGTTTTAATATATATATATATATATATATATATATATATATATATATATTGAAATTATTTATTATGTAATTTAAAATTAATCATAATAAAGTAAAATTAGTATTTCAAATTTACTTGTGTAAAAGTTAATTAAAATCATTTTATATACATATTTACTTTTCTTATAGATAAAGTCTTTTAAATTAAAAAAATAGAATTAAAATATCTCACTCACAAATATTTTTTACAAAAAGAACTGCATAATTTTGATTATCCATATTATCTAGAGATGCATAAAGTGATAGTCATCAAACTAAAAACATAAAAAATAATATTATTTTTTACTATAATAATTATTATTAATTTTATCAAAATAAATATCTTAAATTGTAAAGTATAATTCTAGTTAGTTTTCATTATTTTTAAAGGTAAAATAAATACATTTTAAAATGATTTAAAAATTTTATATAGATAACTGTTTTAAGACGGATTTCATATGTATTTAACACTTTCTATGTATATTTCTATGTATATTGACTCTTAAGTCTAAAATTTGATTTCATATACCATTTTTGTTTTTAATTTTTTTAATAAAAAGGGGTCACAATTTCATTTTTTTTCTAAAGTTATTTTTCCTTCTTAGTTCCAATCTTTGGTTGTTACTAGTTAACCATTTGAATAAGATATAACTTCCCAGAATAAAAAAGTTATATCTCCTAACTTAGTTATCTTTTGTATTATATCTAAAATAGCTAGGTATTTTATATCTTAAATAACTAGGTATTGATCAATATAAGGCTTAATCATCTTTAACATCTCATATTTCAAGTCGAAGAATTTGTATACTTAATGTTCTTGCCAAAAACTTATAATATGAATAAGTTTTGGATAATTATTACTTTGAGGTTTATTATGTCAAGTTTTATTAAACATAAAAAAAAAATTGAAAGAGATCTATTTATAAAAACATTTCGATGTTTAAGTTGATATTAAAAAAATAATAATGTAAAAATCTTTGAATAAGAGGTAAAAACTAAAATAATTTTATTTATAAACTTTTTATAAAGATCTTTTAAACAATAAATTATACTATTTCAACGTTATTTAATATCTCTTAATAATGATATATTTTCTTATTTATAATCGAATTAATTATATTATTTTATACATTATTATTTAATCTATCCATATGTCCTCTAGTATCAAAATATCAATATCATTAAAACTTAATTATTAGCTAATATAATTAATAATTAGAATATTCTAATAAACCAAATTACTTGATAAAATATAGAATATAAATGTAATCAATTACTACTAAATTTTATAAACAATCCTTTAAACATTATCAACGTTAATTACTTGAAAATGAATATTGATAAACAAATTTCTACAAATCCGCTTATTTCTAATTACTAGTTAGTCAAATCAAATTTATTTATGTTAAACATTTCTATTTTTTCTTCGTTATTAATAGTTATATCATTGTCTTGTATATAAATATATGTTTTGTCATCCAATAAGTATTATTGAGGTATTACATAGATCACAAACATTGTTGTCTTTGAGTTGTTTTTCTCTATTCTCTTTTTTTTTTGTGATAAATCAATGTACTGTTACATTGGAATTAACATAGTATCAAGAACAAGGTTTGTCTTATGAATGAAGTGAGTTTGGGTGAGCATCGGTGTGTAAAATACGTGATCATTCTCCTCAGTGCTGAACAATGTTGAAAATATCAAAGAAGAATTGAAGGTTTCAAGATTGATGAAACTCTTATATTTATAGATTCAAGATGGTTGAGAATGGGAGTATCATTCAAGGTGCATTACCGATGTTTGATGGAAAGGACTTTGATGATTGGAAGATTAAGATATTAGTTGTCTTTGGGTTTCAAGATGTAGCGGATGTGGTGTTGAGTGGGTTTGAAAACCCTGGAGACAAGGCTACATAAGAAGCCAAGAAGCACTTCAAGAATCTTTAAAAGCTGGACAACAAGGTAAGATTTCTCATTTACCAATGTGTTGGACTGAAGATCTTCAACAAAATTTCCAAAGCTGCAATAGTGAAAGAGTGTTGGCAGATTTTGCCAAAGACTTATGGAGATGAAGACAAGAAGAAGAAGGTTAAGATGCAGACCTTGAGAAGACAGTTTTAGTTTCTTAGCATCAATGAGAATGAAATCATTGTTGATTACTTTGATAAAGTTCAAGAACATGTGAATGTAATGAGGGCCTGCAGAAACATAATTATTGATCAACAGGTTGTTGATAAAATTCTGAGAATATTGTCGTAGAAATTTGATCATATTGTAATGGCAATTGAAGAAACAAAAGACTTGGAAGAGATAGAGGTAAAAACTTTGCAGCATTCTCTTGAAGCACATGAGTTTAAGATTAATGAGAGGAGGTATAATCAAGTGTAGGCTCTTTAAGTTAGAACATTCTAAAGGGGAAAAGACAACACCTCAAAAGGAAAGAAAATGTTCAAAAAGAAAAAAAGAAGATGAGAAAACAGGTGATACTTTCAAGAATAAGAAAGATCACAAGAAAAAACGTCTCTAATGATGATAAAGAAATGAAAGTTTGACAAGAAGAAGATGAAGTGTTACAATTGTTAAAAGTATGACCATTTTGCACGTGAATGCTAGGATGGTAAGGTGTCAAGAACAAGACAAAGAACCAAACTAATTTATCTCAAGATGATGCTTATTCAAATTCTGATGTGGTGATGTTGATGGCCAAAACCATTAATATAAATTTAGAAGAAACTTCTTCTTGGTACCTTGATTCGGGGTGTTTCACTCATATGACTAAGATGAGAGATTGATTCATCAAGATTAATGATGTGTCTCAAGACAAAATCAGATTTGCCGACAAAAATAGTCTCAACACAGAAGGGGTTGGACGTGTAATGTTGAAGGTTGAAAGATCATAATGGTAGGAAAATCATTGTTGATGATGTGCTATATGTACCAGGTTTGAAGACAAACTTGACGAGTCTCAGACAACTTTTGCATAAAAGATTTGTTATGGAAATGAAGGAGAATGGTTTGAGTGTATATGACAAAAACCATAAATTGGTGGTTCATGCAAATCTTTCTAAAAACAAAACCTTCAGTGTTGGTATGAATACACGAAGACTGGTTATTGGACTCCCCTCAATTGTGATTTCATAGGAAGTTTGTATAGAATGCATTGAATGCAAGCAGGCCAGACCAAAGTTCAAGAAATTTGTGGCTGAGGCAAATGATGTGGGACTTTCAAGAAAGTTGTGGGTCAACGAAAGGACAACTCTTGGACTAAGACAATAACTGGGAAAGATGTTAGACTTTGGCTTTGATACCATGTTAAAGTTCCAACATAAAACCATTTGATAATATGTGAAGTAGCCTAACATATATTTAAACTATACCAAATAATCTAAGGCAGGCGACGTGGGACTTTCAACAAGTTTAAAAGAAGGGTCGAAAGGCAGAGTGGAAGCAAGATAAAAGTGTTGTGGTCTGATGGTGGAGGTGAATATGCCTTAGCCGAATTCAATGTCTTTTATGAGAGAAAAGACATCATCCATGAGTTTACTCTACCATACACTCCTCAACACAATGAAACTATTGAGTGTAGAAATCGAAATTTGTTGAATATGATCCGCTGCATGTTGAAAAACAAGTCTTTATCAAGTTATTTTTGGGGAGAAGCAGTTGTCACTGTTGCACATGTGGAAAAGAGGTAGTTATTTGGTTAAGTGTGTTATAAGTATGTGCCTGAGCAGTTAAGAAAGAAACTTGATGATAAAAACACATTACAAATTCTAGTTGGTTATCATGTGATAGGTGGATATAAACTATTTGACCTCATCTCAAAATAGATGTCAATTAGTAGGGATGTATTTGTTGATGAGTCAACTTGCTGGACATGGACAACCATCAAAGAGAATTCAAATGCTTTCAAAGTGTTATTTACAAATGAAAATCTAGTGGAGTAGAACAGACATGTTGATCATGGTGCAAGAAGATCATCCATAATTACATAACTATCATCTTATCTTTGTGATTATGAAGTGTTTAATGACTCAATTGTGTTAGCTGAGAAAAATCTAGTACATTTTGCACTCATTGCAAAGTCCGAGACAATCATGTTCGAAAAAGCAACCAAAGAGGTTCATTGGTGGAAAGCTATGCAGGAAGAAATTGATTCAATTGAAAGGAATTAAACCTAGGAGCTTGTTGAGTTATCACTATTGTGCCAGTGTGTGGGTATTCTCCAAAGTTCCAATCATGATGATGGATTAATGTGAGAGACTTTGGATGAAGGGAGGATTGTGCCAATGTGTGGGTATCCTCCAAAGTCCCACATTAGGTAGTTTCAAGAAAGGAGTGGTAGACTATTACTATAAACAAGGGGTGATAGTTTGGGTCTACTTACCACAACAACACTAGTCTAACGGTGTATTGGGGGACTTGGGTTGTTGTGTGTCATGAGAGAGTTTGCAATTTTTCCGTGCAAAAATTGTATGAGAGGATTTGCAATTTTAGCCAATGTCCTTACAAAAATTGTATGGAAGATCTTTTGATCACTGACAGCAATGAAGAATTGATAACTTGCTATGGGATAGTTATGCATAAGACAAAGTATGCTTGTGATATGAAGAAATTTGGAATGCAACAAAGTAATCACGCCTGCATAGGATTGAAGCTTGAGAAAAATCCTGATGAAGAGAGGGTTGATTGATGTGAAAAAATGTCATGAAGAACATCATTGTCTTTATACCGAGAATTACCTTATTACTAGAGAAAAAAAAGAGAAAACACAAGAATATAACGTGGAAACTCTAAAACTGGAGAAAAATCACGATCATTATCTAATGATAACTAGCAAATAATACTATGTGAAATTTTTTACAACACATAGACAAATACATACTTAAAGTGTCTTTGACTGGGGTGAGAAATATCATGGACTTTAAGTCTATTATATAACTACTATCACCCACTCCATTGCTTATCTAATATGATGTGAGACTTTTTAAAATGTATTATTTTCATAAGCTCAACAATCTCCACCATGATTAAAATAAACATATCTTCCTTTTTATCTCCATTGTTTACACCAACAATCATTCATACTCCACCATAAAGAGTATACTCACTTGAAATTAAATCATTTCAATAATTTTCTTTCATTACACACCTGCGTCAATGTTAACCAATGTCCGTGTATAATCACCACACACCATGCATCAATATTAGCCAATACCCTTGCATGCCTGCATCAATGCTAACCAATGCCCTTATATGCCTGCATCAATGCTAACCAATGCCCGTGTATAATAATCACATACCCTACATCAAAATTAGTCAATGCCCTTGCACACCTGCATCAATGCTAACTAATGTCCGTGTATAATCACTACACACCCTACATCAATATTAGCCAATGCCTTTACACACATGCATCAATGCTAACCAATGCCCGTATATAATCACCATACACCCTGCATCAATGTTAGCCAATGCCTTTGCACACATGCATCAATGCTAACCAATGTCCATGTATAATCACCACACACCCTGCAACAATATTAGTCAATGTCCATGCATACCTACATCAATGTTAATCAATGCCCGTGTATAATCACCATACACCCTACATCAATATTAGTCAATGCCCTTACATAATTACCGCTAGTAAAAACTCATAATTTTCTATGACAATGCAGTTATGTCATGAGGATACTTAAATCCATGTCAGAAGTTTTTCTTTTCAACACCTTGTGTAATCCAAATTGTATCAACATATCTCTCTAGGTCACATATGACAGTATTTGCAAATGACATTGCAATTTCAACAACTAAAGATGATTCTCTAAAAATAAAGAATTAATCTTTTCTAGTGTGGAAGATCAGACTAAGCTGCAACCACAAAGCATATTAAGAATATCCTACTAAACCATAATCTTTGATACCACTCTGATGGGCAAAAATGTCATGAAGAACATCATCATCATCTTTATCCCCGAGAATTACCCTATTAAAAGAGAAAACATAATAATATAATGTGGAAACTCCAAAATCGAAGAAAAACTATGACCATTATCTAATGATAACTAGAAAATAATATTATGTAAACATTTTTACAACACATAGACAACTCTCTCATGCCCTTTTACCCAAAATACACTCACACTCTCCAAAGTAAGAATTTAAACTAAATCTCTCAACACTCTTCTACAATAGTATAAGAACAGTCAAATACATGTTTAAAGTGTCTTTGACTGGGGTGAGAAACATCATGGACTTTAAGCCCATTAAATAGCTACTATCACCCACTTCATTGTTTATCCAATGTGATGTGAGACTTTCAAGATGTATTATTTTCATCAACCTAATATTGATCATATACAGTAACAAAACATTGTTGGAAGCTTGAGGGATCTGTGTAACAATAAACTAGATTTGAATTTCAATGTTGAGTTGGTGAGTAAATATATGCAAGAACCAAAAGTATCACACCTTCTTGTTGTGAAGCGCATACTTAAATACTTATATGGAACTGAAAATCTCAAATTTTGTTGTCAAAAAGGGATGATGATTTGATGGGGTATTTTGATGATGATTGGTGTGGTGATAAGAGTAATAAAAAGAGCACGACTGGGTACATATTCTTCCTTGGAGAGACACAAATCTTTTGGAGCTCCATAAAGGAACTAGTGGTGACTCTCTCATCCTCTGAGTACATGGTTGTCTTTGAAGTAACTTGTCAAGCAATTTGGTTGAGTTCACTAATAAAGGAGTTGAAGGTAAAACAAGCATATAAATTGAAGCTGCTAATTGATAACAAATTTGTAATATATCTTGCCAAATATCCAACCTCTCATGGTTGAAGCAAGTACATTGAGACCAAATTTCACTTCATCCGTGAGCAAGTTTCAAATGGAAAATTGGAGGTTAAACATTACAGATCTGAGATACAACTTGCTAACATTTTGACAAAAGCTTTAAAGTTTAAAAGATTAAGTCTTAGAGAGCAAATTGATGTTGTTGATGTATCTCTTTTGGTTTGAGAAGGAATATTAGTTAGTTAAACTAAATTTATTTATGTTAGATGTTTATATTTTTTTCCTTTTGTTATTAACAGTTACATCATTGTCTTATATATAAATACATCTTTTATCATTCAACAAGTATTATTAAACGGATCACAAATACTCGTTGTTTTTTTCTATTATCTATTTTCTTATTTTTATGTGATATTACATTGAAATTAACAACTAACACATTCTATATTAGAAATTATTATTTTTATTTAAATTTCTTTTCAAATTTCATTACTTGACATTTTATACTTTAAAAAAATATCAATTAAATATATGATCTAAAATTTTATGTCTCTTATTCTAATCTTAGGCATGTGTTGCCTTCAAACACATTTTACATTTTATGTTTTTTACATTTTTATTACTTATTTAATAAAGTAGCCAAATTTTATAATTTAGAATTGGAATAACTTTTCAATTCAAGTGAGATTAATAAAATTATTTGTTATTTTACAAAAAAAAATCAAATGATTTATTAAATGTAATATTCCATCAAAAGGAAAAAAAAGTGTAATATTTTAATATATATATATATATATATATATATATATATTAATAGATTTATTTTTATCTTTATTTTTGATAATCTAATTATTAAGATGATTTACTGTATTAGATAATTATATTAAAAAAACAATAATGATGATGACTTACTGTTATTTTTTATGTGAAATGAATTTCTCCTTATATATGTTAATTAGAAGCAAGTAATTGATGTGAAAAAAATATTATTTTAATGTAAATATTTTAAATTAAAATTAATACAACAATGATATTATATTTTTGTTCATATTTATTAAAAATGATAAAATGTTTGAAAAAGTTATGTTTTATTAGAAAATTATTTAAAATATTTTTTTTCAATTTACCGAATAAATTTTAGTTTACACGAAGATTTTTATGTTAAAAAAATAAAAATAAAACTGATTAAATAAACTGGATCAAACCAACCCCAACTATAGTTTTATGAAGTTTTTTTTTTCATAATTAATTTGTGTCTACAATTCTCGATTTCAAGTTCAAATCTATATAACCTAGTATACTATCTTTAATTCTTATTACTACATGGACATAGTGGGTTGATGCCTTCTATAACTAATTAACTATTGTCACTAAAATTTAGGGTAGACTCTAATCACCCTACCCTACAATCCACTTCCTTTCAGTAACATTGATTTAGAATAAGTTATGTATGCAATATTTGTCATTGCTGACTTAGCCCAACACAAAACGAGTGCGAAAACACATGGAAAACGTGTCCGTGTTTGTTTTGTGTGTTGAATAAATTATGAAAAACAGTATTAAAAGAAAAAATAATAAACCGTGTTACGGTTAAAAATCTTGTTTAAGTTTTACATAATGCACTGTTCAGTATACATTTACAAAAACAATAGTTAGTTTAATAGGTGATTAAAAATTAACTTAACCTATAAATTAAAGATTGATAGTGATACTGTTCATAAGAGACAAAATTTTCATACCACCACTCACAGTCACGAATTTATAATTGTAACTATAAAGTCATATATTAGACCATAGAATAATAATTTTGCGTAGAACTGATTGAATCCACTTAAAGAGTTAAAACATTTTTATATTATTTTTTATTCATAACAAATTGAATTTAAATTAAGACTAAAGTTTAGTTTTAGTTCTTCATATTTAAGTTTTTTTTGGTACATTAAAATTTTAAATAGACTGATATAATTAGTTAAATCTTTATATTTTTTTTGGAAAGGTTTATTTTAATGTTTTAATAAAACATTAACTAAATTAACGGACAAAGTTTATAAAATATATTATTCTATTTAATATTTTAGTTAAAGAAAAATAGACCAATTTGCGAACTAAATACAAATATGATTTATATATATAAAAAATAAATTTCATTTAACCTTTAATGAGAGCAGTTCTGCAGATTCATATTTGTTTACCCACCATTAGAATAAATCACATTAAATCCAAAGCATTAAGTTCAACCATATATTACCTAATTTTTCAATTATTATGTATGAGACTTGAACTTAGAAAATGAAAAATACAATTAAATATTAAACTAAAATTCAGATTTTAAAAACTCCAGTGATGAAAATCACTGAGAAAAATAACGTAATTAAAAGTGAGAATCACATTAAATAAAATTATAATTTAACCAATCTATCTTGAGATGAAACTTGGAAGTGAGAAGTGCAACTCCGCTTAAGGTCTGTCAAGTGAAGAACGATGGAGCCCACACAGATGAAAAATGTGATGTCCAGAGAAAAGGGATTTGAAAAATTATCGTCAAGTGTGACATCCTACGACAATCCTAGTTGCTACTCTCAGGTAGCCGCAGCCTCTGCTGATAGGGATATCAAATGGATAAAAAGTGGGTCTTATTTGGCAACTTTTGCAATTTTGACACGATTTTGATTTTGATTTTGACCGTATCATCCTTAATTATTTTATACCACAGTTCTTAACCTCTTTTGACTATTACATGTTGGTATCTTCCACCAAATCATGATAATTACTATAAATTTATTCTGACAGTTAGTTGATCAAATTGCTGAATCTGTTGCAGAAGTTAGCTTCAACTTCCCTCCCTCAGATAGGAAAAATTCCTTAACACTGTTGAACTGCTTCAATCTTGCTGCAATCAACCAAATTTTCATAGGAATTATATATATTGCCCTGAAAAAAAAAAGCTTCACATAAGATATTTTGATGCTATTATCTTGTATCTTATAAAAGGATTTGATGAATATGACATGGATAAAATATCTAAAAGTCAGAAAAAACACATAAAATATCGGGTATGATATAGCAGCATTAATTAGCTATTTAATTTATGAAAGTAATAGGCCATTGGAACAGTAATCATCAATTTTTATTATAGCCCACCAACTTAAGTAGACATGTTTATTTATGTTTTCAAGTTAACCCTTTAAGCACGCAAGTTCCCTTAGTTGAAAGCATGTTCGTTGATTTAGCATTGAGACAGAGTCTCTTATTCCAATCTGATATATACTATAAAGGCAAATAAGAACCAATAATGTCCATTAATATATATATATTATCTGGATGCAGACAAATGTCTTGTTACATGATTTTTTTAATGCGTCTTCATATGATTTGAGTAATATGTTTTTATCGGGGTGAAGTTGCAGGCTCCTAGTTCTGATCAATCAGCAGACCCTTTTGACTCTTCAAAACATATGAATTGTAACTTCAAAGAGAATGGAACCAATTAGTATAGAGCAACAGAAGCTAGCAGAGTAGAATAGTATAACAACCAATCATCTTTCTAAGGATAGATTTTTTGCCATTAGAACATTTGCTAATGGCAGGTGTTAATCAAATCTACCTCTAATACAGAAATCACAACCAAAACACAAAATCATTAAAATAAACAGTTTATGAAGTTCTGTTAAAGTTGAATAAGGATAAACTATGCAGTTTTAATCATTATTGGTGAAGAAATCAACAGTTTATATTCTAACATATTCAGTATGTGTTATACATATTCACATAATCCTCTACATGCCTCCAATACTTGAAATCACGCCAACATTATGCAAGAAAGAGGGATTTTTGTGGTTTCCAATCGTGATAACATCCTTAGTGCCCCCTACTTGCAAATAAAATAGCTAGATTGTTGAGTGTTAGTTACTGAAGTACTGCTATGATTTTATAGAATTCCGATGAAGGCAATTCACCACATGATCTGAACCAGAATAGAATGGATTTTGGTTTTCACAGATGAATTTCATGATGTTTGTTTTTTATGGCTTAATTAGTTCCTAAAAGCACAGCAGGTGGTGTTCTTTATCCATTTTGTGTTGAGATCACCTGTACAGTGAAATAATTGTTGTTTATTAAGTGACAAAATTGTGTGAGTTAGTCCCACGTCGAACTATGTTACAGTATATAATCAAACTATAGTTTTTATAAAATGGTGCATCTGCGGTGGCTGTTGCACAGAATTATATGCAAAAGTTATAGTTATATATAAAAACATTTTAGTGTGAGACACACAAGGGAGAGATTATGTTCAAAGTCTTTACTTAAATAATAAGTATAGATTGGAAATGGATATAAAGAAAGGGGAAGAGGACACAAACTGTAAAGAATAAAGATAGATTGGAAATGGAAGAGGAAGATGATTCCATTGAACAGTCACTTACCCTTATTTCCAAAGGAACATACTCCTCTTTACTTTTAACACATCAAGGTCAAAATTATGTTATCAGTAAGTTGTTAGCCCCAATTCCAAACGACAAAGAAATTTGTTCTAAAAGATGGAAATTGAGTACGACAAATAATTGAGTCATTTCAACATGTCAATTAGGCATCATAGAAATTATGAGTATGGTATGGTAACGATGGTCAAAATCTCATAATTGGAGAAAAAAAAATTAGGCATCATAGAGATTACGAGTACAGTAATGATTGTCAAAATCTCATAATTGGAGAAAGAAAAAAAATAAAAACAAAGCTAGACATTATGGCAGAAGCAAAAACTTAGAAGAAACTTAAAAGAATTTACAATCAAGTAGTGAGTGTTTATTAAGTGAAGAAATTTATAATCAATGAAGTAGTGAGTGTTTATTAGGTGAAGCAATCTATAATCACCTAACAACTAACTAGTGTTTATTAGGTGAAGTCCCACCTCTAATAACGTTGTAAGGTCAAACTAATTTAGCTTTTATAAGAAAATAATAGTTTTGCAATGTTTGTTCATGATCCTTCAGGCAGTTAATGGAATATGATGAGAGGTAAAATCTTGCAAATAATATGCAAGTTGGGTGTCTGCCCCTGCCTGTTACGACACTTGGCACCCTTTCTGTAAACTATCTGATCCCTAACCTGATTGGCACCCTTTCTGAAGGAAAATTGTTTTCATTAAAATATTTTGTATAAATTTATCATTAGTTGTTTTATATCATTAATTTTTTTTTAATAATTATCTGAATTTTCATATAGTGCCTTTTCATCACTTCCTGATTTAGGAGTTTTGGTCTTATTTCTAAGATTGTTTTTAAAATTAAAAATGATAAAATATTTTTTAATATTTTACCCAATTTTTATCATATAATTTTTTGCTTAAAATATATTTTACATCAAATTATAAATAAGTCTTTTTTAATTTATCTTTAAAATAATATTTCATTATCCGTCTTTAAAATTATATTTAAAAATTAAAAATAAAACTAAATCAAACATTTTTTTCTCTTTATTATCTTCCTCTCTTTTTTTACTCGCTCTTATTTCCTATTAATCTAAAAATAAATATTAATTAAAGAAAATAAAAAAACATTCCTTAAATTATAATACATATCAGAGAAATTATTTTTAAAGATTTTTTAAAATTTATTTATGAATAACAATGATAATAAAAAAAGAGACAATGAAAAACAGATGCACTGATGTATTATCATATAACAATTACTCATCTTTTTTATAAAAGTAATTTAAAAATAATGAAATAATATAATTAATGAATTTAACAATATATTATTTATATTTTAGGTTATATTTTACTATAATTTTGTAACTTGTGTTATATTTATTTTTTTGATTGAGTTAACTTATTGGTATAGTGTGTTTAATTTTATTATATACCTATTTATGGTGTGTTAACTTTATTATTGTTTACCAGTTTAATTTTAATATTATTATTTTATTTGTTCTATATTTATATTTTTATCATAAGACAAAATTATTTGATAATCAATAAATCTATTTTTTATTAATTTTTTATTTGTATTCTTATTAATTATTATTAAATTAAGCAACACATGCATTCATATTTTTACAAGAAACAGAAAAAACTAAAAATAAAATCTTAAACTATAAAATATTCTATATTAAGGACTTTTCTTTCAAAATTCTACTATATAACAAAAATGAAGAGTATTATCTACTGGTAGTGCATATACTGCCAAAACATATTTACTGCAAATAATAGTTTACCAGCAAATATATGTGAAATACATATACTATTGTTTTACTTCATTTTTACCAATTAAGTTTATATATATATATATATGAGAGAGAGAGAGAGAGATTACAAGAAGAACTTGAAAAAAATATATCATAAATATGTTTTCACCATTATCCTTCAGAAAACAATCACATAGAAACTTAAATGTTCCATCTTACTTTCCTCTACAAAAGTTTGTAGAAAACAGGTAAAAAAAATAATGTCATTATTGAGGTAAAAAAGTTGACAAGCATCTTATAACCCATCTATAATATCTAAAACATTAGATCTTTGGTGCTCCAAAGCTTTTGTTGTAACAGGTGAACTCCCTACACTACTGCAGTGATGATAAACTTTGGCTCTTCTTTTCTTGGTCACTGCAAGATCTTCACTTTTGCTGACTCCTGGGTTCCTTCTTCTCATAGTTACTTCCTCTAACAATCTTTTGTCCTCGTGAGAAAGTTGAGTTCCCAATGACTTGCTAATACTGTCTAAGGTTATAAATTGTAGCATCTTTGCTTGGAACTCAAGTCGGCTTGGAGAAGTTTTAGCGGACATTGGTCTCATGGGATTACTATGTCTGTATCTTACAAAGGTAACCAAGCAGTGAAGCCTTGTCAACAATTCAATGATATAAAAATCTATCTTCTGCTTCTCAGCATAGTAAAGTGTCTGGAGCCTAATCAGTTTGTTTTCTTTGGCTGTGTTTTCACAAAACTCAGTGCTGAAAACCACAGAAAATTACCACAAATCATACTGTTAACTTTGATCATCCTCAATAAAAGCAACACTGATATTCATACACTACCTCTTTTCTATTTTTATTTTTATTTTCCTACCTCTCCTTTACTTGTCACACTTTCACTTTTCTTTATTTCCCTATCCAAGTGTAGAAAAATATAGCATAAAAATTCAAAAAATAACCTTGTATTTGCCCATTCGCCAACCCATCCAAAACCTTGATTTACCCTGTCAAATACACCATTTCAAATGTTAGAAAAAAGAAAACCAGTGTAAGATGTTCAAGCAATTTCAAGGATATTTGACTGACTATAATTTAGAGTTAAATTTTATTTTTTGTTTTCTACTTTTTATTTTGATTTTGATTTTGATTTTCGAAAATAGTTTTTATCACCTGTCAGGTATCATGTTATCATGAACATGTCATGTTACAACATACATATAACAAGAAAATCCAACTCAAAAGACTAACATAATAGGAATTTAAGTTCCACATCTTGTAGTTTATTTTACTTAATATAACATGCCTAGTGGTCATAAATGTCTAAATGCAGACATGTCACACCTAAGTAACTTCAGATTAAGTTTCAAACCAATTTTTTAAAGGAACAAATGTAATAATTAAAATGCCTTTTTTCATCTAACAAAATAACTACAACATACAACTGGAGTTTTCAAATATCAAAGTAGAAAACTGTGTTATCTTACTTGATCGTATTTGTGGCAAATGGAGTAAGCCAATGCAGAGTCTTATCCATTTCAGCTTTGATCTGAGTGATAGAGAGCTAAAGAAAATTCCCATTTAGCATAATCTACATGAAACAACACTCCAACAATCAAATTTAGACCGTGCTGGGAAGAGATACCTCTTTCATGGCATCAACATTTTGCAATCTAGAAGGAAGTGCACTCTTGATATTATTAGGCAATCCGTGATACAATGTATCCCTCATATTTGGAGGAAGTACAGTTGGCCGAGATGCCTGATATAAGTTGGAAACAAACATTTTATTTAGCTCACAACTACAACAACTAGCTAGATTCTAGTGGCATGGCACAAACTTACAATCATGTTTATCTGATTGATGATGTTAGCATAGTGCAGTGCGAGACCAGCTTCACCAAGCCTTTCAGAACCCTTACAATACTCTATAGAGGTTGCACCTGCCACAAATCATCAATTTTCATAAAATTTTAGTAGCCTGAAACTAATGATATGACAATGAAATCCAAACACTACACAGTTGAAAGATACATATCAAATCAGACATATAACAACTGATTTTGAATTGTTACTAGATATGATCTCATACCATGATTTCCAAGGAACTCAAGAATTGTTTGATCCATATGGGTAACTATATCCACAAGCTTTTCAACAATCTGCAGTAAGTAAATGCACCAAACAAGTCCACTCACTGATGTACAAAACTTATGTATGGAAGGAGGGAATACAGGGAAATGAAAATTATGAATAAATTCAACTATGCAAGTTTCAAATGATGAACTATTCATAGTTAGAAGAATCACAATCTCTTATACCTCTTCCAATCTTCTGGACCAAAGAGATTTCCGTTTTAAGTTCCTCACAAGCTTTCTCTGATGCTTTATTTCATTCTGAAAAGCTGTGAGACTGTCCCCTACAATTATAAAGAAAATGACCTGTCAAAATAAGATACATACTGCAGATTATGATTTGTAGATAATTATTAAGACTAAGAATCTAAAATGATGACTCTTAAGCCAACCGAAAATTAAAAAGATTTTCAGTAAAATATAAAATGAATCTTGTCATGTTAGTCGACTGAGATTAAGAGAAATGGAATTATGCAGAACACAAGTTGATTTGATTTCTGATGTGAATATATAACATGTACACGTGATATGATGGGAGGAAAAAAATATTATGATTGATAACTAAATCCAACTAACAGTAACAGAAGGAATCCAGTTGACATGTTTGAATAAGTTAAAATTACCCTTAAATGAGAGAATTATTATAAACGAATTTATAAATAAATTAATCTTGTGAAAGAAATTTAAATAATTTTTTGTAAGTTGTTTGGCTTGCTGAATTCACAAACATTATGAACTCAGACTTGACACAGTCTTGATATCATGATATTATTTTTATTATATTCTAACACAAATGTAATCATAAGAAAATAATCTTAGCACACGGTCAAAACTAAAATCTTCAATTGAAATGAAAGTCAAACTTCTTAGGAAAAGTTATATTAGGAAGCTTCTAACCGTTGAGTGGAAGATTTAAGGATTCCATTTCCTTAATCTTGTTCTGATAATCTTGTTCAAAACGTTCTAATGAAGTTAACTCGTGATATAATTCCTATGTAGAAAAAACAAACAAGTTTATTAGAGAAGGAACTGATTAAAAACCAAGAATAGAACTAAACTTTCAGCACATCAGAAGTAGGAAACACTGCAATACCAACAATAGTATGTTCATGCATTTAACATATAACAAAATACAAATACAAATACAAATACATCGATTGGTATGCTACAAAATGCATATTTGTAATAGTGAAAACTAAAAAAACAAAACCTGGCAGCATGCATATATAATAACCCAAATATAGATATTATGGCTTTGCTTATTTATCTGCTGTCATCAGTTAACCAGGAAAATATTTAAAAAAATCTTGGTATCAAATATAATGTAAAAGCATTCAAATACTCAATCTTTAAATGTAATTTTCAACTTAATGGGAATTAATTATCACTTATACACTCTATTTTGATCTTTAATAATATTACAGATATAAAATGTTACTGATATATTACTTGTGAGCTCATTTTACTTATTCATTGCAATTTACATTTTGCAGTCTTTTACTTTTGCTAATTCTCTCTTGTGTGAAAGGCCTGCATCATGAATTGTAACACAGAAATATCATAGAAGCAACAGTTTATTTAAAATTACAATTTGCTTACAGCAGTATTGTGAGCTAGAGTTGTCAAGTCCTGCATTTTCTTTTCTGCCTCACCCCTTGATTGCTTGGCGTCCAAGATGTCCATATGTAATCTATAATGTTTGTGGTAATTTGAGAAGTCAACACAATGAGTTCGCATAATCTTTTCATTAACCAACATTCAAAAGCAAGCAAACTCACCTTGAGAAAAATCGTTCTAGGTTATGCCACTGAGGATCCTTACATATATTTCCAAATCTAGCTACTTCCCGGGAAAAAGCACTGAATTCTTCCCTACAAATTCTCATAAATCAGATAAAAAGAACATTAACAAAAGAAAAATATATGAACATCTAATGGAATATAGAACACCGTGCTCTAAACAAGCAAAAGACCTTTTGTCAACTTCAACAAGGCCTATTAACTCCTTTGCATCTGTTGAAACTAATTGTTGCACCCCTTCTGATTGTAAAATCTCTTTTTTAAGGAACTGAATGTTTTCTTCAGACAGTGACTGAAACAAGATTGCTCCTTTGTTTATTGTGTTAGCTACCTCAAATGCCAATATAGATATTTTATTTCCTCTAGGAGCCATGGCAGAGTCAAACGCATTACTGTTGCTTAACTTTGGCACACTACTTCCGAGTGTGTCCAGAACTTCCACTGCCCTCTCACCAGCTCTTCCCCAAATGGAACCTTTCTGGGATCCCTGAGAAAAGAAGACACATGATTGATCAAAGTGTAAACATCAAATTTCCAATGCAAAGGTTCCATGACACAAATTTCATTGTACTCAAGTAAAAGCAGCAAATTATTGAATTTATACTGCTTATAATTTGAGTTGAATAAACAAACAGTTAACTGTTTGAATAAAGTAAGAACATACAGACAAATTTACGAACTATTTCAGTGTTAGACTATTCCACCAAAAAGTTTTCCATCAATTAAAGATCATCAATATGTAAAATCAGGAACCAGTGCTTGTTAAGGTCCCTAACCTAAAAGATTACTTTACAGGAACATACAGCTTCACCACTTTCATAATTGAGGTAACATATCTTCACTCAACAATAGTGTAATGCATAAATGTAATTTATCTTAATGAACTTCCAACTCATTCATAATTTATCCTTTATGCACAACAAAATCATAATCATTTTCAAACACATGTTAGAGCAAGAAAAACCCTTACAATTTAAAAAAAAAAAAAAAATTGTAAAGGTTTTTTACAAAGTCATTCCCAAGCAGTTTACTATGTATAATAAATTCGTTGACTGTTATTCATGCCCAAAAGCCTTAAAAAATTTACTCTACATTTCATGAGAATAATTATGTATTCCACTATTTTGTTACCCCTCAACCAAATTAATTCAGCTTCAGATACAACAAAAATCAGCAGAGGGAAAGTACCTGTTTTCCTTCTTTTCCACCAGGATTGGTTGTCTTGAATTCACTTTTTTTTTTCTTTCTACCATGATCACTAGTCTTTGGATTTGAATAACAATCTACTTTTCCCTCTGCAATACTCTTTAACTTCTTAAGCTTTCCCAAGGCTTTCCCTCCAACCTCTTTGTTTTTGTTTTTGTTTTTCTCAGCCTTACCAGCTGAGCAAACCGACCCCATTATTGTCTGAAGCAGAATGAACATAAAGAATTCAACGCCTGCACCAGAGCAGTGACTCTGCAACTTTAAATTCTATAACATGGTAAACAAAACACAGGAAAAAAAGAAAAAAACAATAATAAAATAACTTTGACATGTATAGTTTATTATAAGAACTACAAAGTGAGAACCAAAGATATAGCATAACAAACCAAAGCTGTTTTGATTCAACAACCACTGAATTTCTTCACCCGAATAAGTGTTTCAGAGGGAACATAAAGCATACCTATTTAGAACTATTTACAGAGAGTATCAAATTCCAAAACGGAAACTCTAGTAGAAGAATTGACGAGGGAGATACTAGATGTTGAAAGAGATAATTTGCGACTCTGGTTTTGACTAGAATGTGATAGGTTCATGATGGATGTTCGGTGGTTGAAATTTTTAGAACATATAAAATAATAACAATAGAAGTAAACTCAGAAATAAAATAAGAGACGCGTAATTGGAACTGAAAGGAGAGGAAATTTCGTGGCACGAACCATGACAGTGTTGAAATCGAATGGAATCAAAGACTGCTTCAAACTTCATAGTGTTATTGTCATGTACTACGTATGAAAGAGAGAGAGACAACGTGAAAATCAACAAAAATGTAGTATCTACCTTGTCCCGTCTTGTTTGATTTTTAAGCTTTGTTTGTTTTCGAATCATACTTACTACTAACTCTGAATTGGGTAAATTTGTGATTTTTTTTTTTTTATCATTAACTTTTACTAATTAATTTTAAGCAAAAAGTTTATTATTTATAACTATTATAAGAATTGATTTTAATGTAATTGCGTTAATATCGATGAGTTTGGTTTAGAACTAAAACCAACATTTGGTCAATCCACACACAACGAAAACATTATATTTGCCGATTTAGCACGTTGATCACCTTTTAATAACTATTTCCTTTGTCTTTTCATAAAAGGTATGTTTTATTTACCTCGACTAGCGTTGAAAATTCGAATATAAATTTGAATGAGTCTTAAAATATAAATAATTAAAACAAATTACCTATTAAATAATTTTTCTTATGAATTAATCTAACCTTGAATTCTTTTATATATAAATAATTAAACCAAAGAATTAGGCAAGTGGATAAGAACTTGCAAAAAGAAGTATTTTATTTTATTATGTCATGAGTTTTTGGATAAGTTATACTTTTTCATTCACCATAAGAATTTAAATATGAATTTCTTGTTGTATGAATAATCTCAAAACTAATCAATAAATTGTGAATATTAAATCAATTATATAAAAAAATATAATATCATTTTCAATTCAAATAGATTATAGATTTTTTTTCATTTATAAATTATTTAACTTTTTTATTTTTATATAATTTTATATAATGTGGGAAGAAAAAAAATCATGTTAATCTTTATAAAATATTATGTAAATATTTGTACACTATTAATCAATTAGAAATCACTTTAAATATAACTTTTAAAACAATTAACAGACAAGATAATGAATTTTTAATTATTAATTAACATATCAACAATATGGTGCAGTATATATAATTGACAGATAATACTTTTCTTGAACATTTTATTGGTGATTCAATGAATATACTTGATAATTAATCCCTTAAAATGAATTTGAGTATATTAATATTAATCAAGAACGTATAAATTTACTAATATTATGGGAAGAAAAATGCTATAAACATTTTTTCACACTATCTTTTTCTTTTAACTTTCTCTCCCTTTCTTTCTTTCTCATTATGTTACTTTTCAGGTATATTACTGTTTTCTATTCGAAGATCAATTCATGAAAAGGGATTCACATTTATTCCCACTTTGGGAATTGGAACTAACTTTCTGGATATGTTCCGATTCAATAGGGAGCAACTTAACCAAAGTTTAACAAAGAAAACACAAATAACAAAGTTAAAAGAAGTGGAGATAGAAATGAAGAATGGAACAAAAAGAAGTGAAAAGAAGTAGAAATTTCGAAGAGAGCCAACAGAAATTGAAAAACTGATGCAAGGATGCACCTTACTGATTTTTCATTGTAGTCGCAAATGTTGAAAAATGGAATTTTTGCTTTAAAGAAATTTACAATTAACCCAATGGTATTCCAATCTAAACTACATATGTTTACATTGATATTTTTTTATTATTGTACATATCATATAATATTTTATTAAGATTATTATACTTGTAAATTAATTAAATACACATGACTTATTATCTTATAAGTGGTAAATATTCTATTTTATATATAATAATAAATATATTTTAGTTTATATTTTTTAATTTGATTTCAAAATAATATTAGGACATGACAATCCGAGTGGAGATGTAATGAAAACTTGCACTACTTATATTGGTAAAAAAATAAAAATATAATGAATCACAACTTTTAATAATTCTAAAGAAGAAATAAAATGTATAAAATAACTTAAGGAGAAAATAAGATATATAAAATTTAGTACGATATTTTTAATTTTAATCATGATATTTGTGACTTAGGAAAGATTTATGGAACTTAATTTTTGTTTATTTTAAATAAAACTCTTCAATCTTTTATGATGATATATTTTGACCAGTTTATCTAAAATTTAAATTTTAAGTGTATTTTTTTTTATTTATTATTTATATTGATGATTGGAAAAAAAAACTTTGCTTTACTTTATGAGATAAAAATGAAGTAAATTTATTATTTGAAAAATATCATAGGGTAAGATTTCAAATTCAAATTTTATATAGTGATAATAGTAGGGAAGTATAAAAACTAGGAACTCTAACCATATTTAAAAATTAATTATTAAACTATTTATCTCAATACATTTTAAAAAATAAGATTACTAAGAGAAAAATTTGACATTTATTAAAAAAGTTTCGTATTTCATTGATCGATTGAGGCACACATCATTGAAAAAAAAAACTTTTACTGTAGGATATTTAATAAATCAAATTTCATTGAATTTAAGATATTTTTATAAATTCTTCGTAATTAAATTATCACTATTGATTAGTTTACTCCATTGTATTTGGATTTAATATTGTTTTAAAAATAAAAATAATGAAAAACCGTACATATTCATTATTATAAATAAATTTTAATTTTGTATTTTTTTTTCATTATTTCTCTCTATTATTTAATTTTTAATAGACAGTATTTTTATACTATCAAAATATATGTGTAAATTTATTAATTAATTTTTTTATGTTAAAATATTATACTAAATTAATATTTAATTATCATGATTAAATTATTTTTAAATTATAAAAGGTGAAATGTGAATAAAAACATCATAAAAAAATAAATATCTATAAAAATGATTCATTAAAATAAAATAAAATATATAAAACTTATAGACTAACTTTTTGAGAGTTTACAACTAACCTAACATTTTCATCAATCGTATCTCAAAATTATTGTTTTTTTCATAGAAAGTTTGGCATCTTAGGTCTTCATCATAGTTGAAATTTCATTCATTACTCTTCTCTTGCATATCATCTTAACAAACATTTTTCTATTAACCTTTTGACTAATTGCTTTTTCATCTCCTATAAGCAAAACATTGATAACATTTTTTTTAATACATTTTTTAACACATTCTTAAAGTAGTAAGTAATTTTTGTTTAGAAATCATAAAATTGTGGGAGTTTTATCCATGTAACTACCCCACTTTGCTTTACTATCACATGACTCCAAACACCACGTTGAAACTTCATAGAAAGAGTAGTGAAAAAAGAAGAAAGAATTTTTCATGTTTGAAAAAGAAGAGAACTAGAAGGAAACAATAAAATAAATGGGACCTATAACTTTTCTCGTGAAAAACACTTGTGAAATACTTTTTAAAAAGTTTCGTCTATAAAAACTTGTTCATGGGTGTTTATTGAATTGGATAATTTAACAACTCAGGATCAAATTTACCAAAGTGGATTGAAATTTTTTTTTTTCATGATTTAGTTAATTCAGCCTAACTTAATACCTTATGGATTGAAAAATAAGTTTTAACCCAACTTAATTCATTAAATTAAAATTATTAATGATATTAATAATAATAATAATAATAATATTTAATTTATTTATATTAACTAAATATATATTTTTAAAATATTAGATAATGAATTATTTAAATAATAAATAATATAATCTAATTAAGAAATTAAAAAATATTTTCTTAAATATAAAACTTGATCTAACATAATTAAAAGATTTTTAATAGGTTAGAATAATAATGAATTAGGCTAAATCCTATTGCCCAATCCGAATATACCTTCTACTTTTCTGGTACTTCATGACAGCAATACAATAGAAACGGACATGTTTTTCTCACCCCGCGTTCTTGTATCTCATTAGTTTTTTTTTATTTATCTCCGTAATTAAATTAAATTTTTATTTTATCTTTATACTTATTTTCATTTTTATTTTATCTTTATACTTATTTTTATTTTTTTAAGTGATTATTTCTTATTTTTAAGTCTTTAAATCCTACTAAAGTATTTTCATTTTTTATTTTTTTATAATTCTAAAAATTGTAAAAAACAAGTAAGAATTTCCGGTTATTTTTATTTTTTATCCAATTTTTTCCATTTACAATAACCCTACAACAAGATTTTTAAACATGTAGAGGGATTGAAAAACAGTTCCGAAGATTAGAAATATATTCAGAAAATAATTTTTTTGAACATGTTTTTAGAAAATATTTTCAAGAATAAATTTTTAGACTGTTTTGTTCTAAACACATTCAATCTATTATATATTTTTAGATTGGATTTTTCAGAGAATGGATATTTTAAAATGTATTTCTGATCAATACAATCTAAAAATACATTTCTAATTGGATGTTTTAAAATTTAATTTGATTTTATAAAATTATTCTAAATCAAATAATTATTTACTTTTTATTATTAAAAAAGACTTTATTTAAGGTGATAATACAATAAACTAAATCTTTATAAATCTTCATATATATGTATATATATATATGGAGATGCTGAACTTTCACATTGAAATAGAATAAGAGGTTAGGATTCGAAACAAATTATTAAAATAGTATTTTAGTTATTTTACTTAAAATATAGGTGCAAAGATAAATTATGGAGGTGCTACAAGAAAGTGCCTTCTCACCGTGGTAATTTGCAAACCACAGGCCCAATTGAAAGTGTTTTTTAATGGCATGTGGCCTGTGGGCTACGGGCTAGTAACATTGGTTGCTGTTTTTTTTTTTTTTAAGTTAAAGCGGTAAAATTTTAAATTAATATCTTATATTACCTATTTTATAAAAGTTCTAATAGAAATTACATCTTAGAATAATTCTTTTTAAAACATTTCGTTTTAGAAGTAGTATCCAGACTAATTGTTATTTGGACCTATGATAGAAACATGGCGACACCATTTTGGTTTTATATTTCCACTGTTATATATATATAGAGTTGGTTGTTATTAGGCTTCGTAGAGTTTTTTCATAGAATTTTGTAGGTATTAACCCTTCTCTTATATAATTTATATCAGCTCCAGAATCTACCAAAGTTGTAAATTGTTTATGAAAACTATTTCCAATTTTTAATGTAGCTTTTATATGTCATTTTTGTTGTAAAATTTTTAGTTGATTAACCGTTTTAGAGGTTGATTCAGTTTTTAAAATTTCTTTATTATTTATAATTTTTATTTTTTCCTCTTGTATTTCATTTTTTATTTTTAATTCTACTAATTGAATTTTTATTTCTTTAATTTCTTCTTTTAAAAGGCTTATTTCTTTTTGAAAATCTTGTACGTTTACGAGGTTTTTCTTTATTTATGTTAAATATGCAATCACAATTTTCTTCATTTTCATCTTCACTTGTAGTAGGTTCATTTTCACTACTGCTAGGCTCTATTAAATTATTAATATCTTCTTCTGTCTCATATAATAATATTTTTGCTATTTGATTTTTTTATCTTCACTCATTTCTAGGTTTTGTATTCGTTCTTTTACTCTACAATCTTTTTTCATATGTCCATATCTTCCACATTTATAACAAACTACTCCTTTCTTTGGATTATATTGATTATTATTTGTAGATGGAGGTTTTTTTATATTTCTTTTAAAGTTTCTAGAGATTTTTCTATTATTATTCTGAGAGAATTTTCTCTTAATTATTTGTTTTTTAATTTTTCTTGACGGGGGATCTAATCGTTCATATTCATATTGTATACAAAAATCTCCTAGTTCTTTAGTACCACTTTCTTGTTGTTTTTTAACTTGTTTTTCTAATTTTAGATTATTACATATTTCTAAAGCAGTATTTTTAATGGTTGAAATTATTTTTCCATAGGTTATATCTTGTAATGGTTCAGGGTATTTCTGAACTAATTTTTCTCTTACTTTTGTTGCAAATACTGGGGGTAATCCTGCAATGAATCTTTCTTTCCAAAAAGTTTCTTTACAGTCTGTTCTTGTCATTACCATTATTATAAAATTATCTACATACCATCTAAAACCTCCTAGAGTGGGACATCTTAGATTATGTAGCAGAGTACTTGTTTTTTCTTCAAAAGTGTTAGAGTCACCCATAAAAATATGATAATTTATATTTTACTTTTAGTTTTTCAGAGTTGGCTGTTCTTAGGGTTTGTAGAGTTTTTTCATAGAATTTTGTAGGTATTAACCCTTCTCTTATACAATTTATATCAGCTCCAGAATCTACCAAAGCTGTAAATTGTTTATGAAAACTATTTCCAATTTTTAATGTAGCTTTTATATGCCATTTTTGTTGTAAAATTTTTAGTTGATTAACCGTTTCAGAGGTTGATTCAGTTTTTAAAATTTCTTTATTATTTATAATTTTTATTTTTTCCTCTTGTATTTCATTTTTTATTTTTAATTCTACTAATTGAATTTTTATTTCTTTTTATTCTCTTCTAAAAATTCTTGTCTTAATAAGTCTTTGTTTATCTCAAATTTTTTGATTACATTTATCATGCTATCATCTTGTTGTATTTCGAAGCGAGATGGAGAATTATGTGTTTCATATTCGTATTCTGGCATTGGTATTGTTGGGTCATCTTTTATACCTTTTAATTTTAAACTTCTATGATGTATTAGGCTGGATTGATTGATTGATCTTCTGGTTGTTACAAAAGTATTTTTACTGGTTGTTCCTCTTTGCGAATTTGTTCTTCGAATTGGGGCAAATGATACTTCTACTGTTCCTGATTTATATTCGGTTATATTTTCAATTTCTACTGGTTCTGGGGGTTCTGGTTCTAGTAAATCTTCTAATCTCCAGCTAAGTCCACTAGATATTTCAGTATGTTTTAATGTTTTTGGTATTACTGCATTAACCTTTTCTGGATTTACTAATAGCATAGTTGTTTCATCTTTGGGAGACATTAATAAGGCTCCTGGGGCTAATTGCGTTTTCATTATTTTATAATAAATTCTATATATTATTGTTATGGGTATTGATTTTGGATTCCATACGTTTTCAGGGATTTTTATGTCTAATATTATGTTATTTTCTGTATTATGCAAACTTTTAAGAGCTATAGAATAATTTGGATAATTATTTATGTATACCGGTCCATTATGCAAGTTAGTTTCGAACATTGCTAATATTTGATTTTCAAGTTTTACTAACCTATTATCTCTTAAAGCGACAAACATAGGTGTATCTATTCCTTTTCTAAATAGAGGTTTTATTGCTATTTGAATTGATCCTATATGAAGATATCGATATTCTTTTATATGTTCTGCTATTAAGGATTTAGTTATTAAGGGTATTTTTTCATGGCTTGATAATAGTTCTATCTCTTTGTCTACGGTTTTTACTATATATTCTGATTTGAACATGTTTTTCCAGTTGGTTTTATAAATATTCGATATTTCTAATTTGGGAAGGGTCCATTTATTCAGTTGGTTTTCTATTTCTGGGATTATTAATTCATGGTGTACTAAATTCATATTACTGGTTTCTTCTTCTGTATTTCTATTTTCTTCTAACTTTTCTTTTCCTTTAGATAAGAGTTTTATTAATTTCGTCATCCTAAGGCCAATGTCTAAGATTTACGGGAACACCACAGGATTTATTGCCACTTTCTGGACTTATAACATATACCGGCTTACCAACGTTCATCTACCCTCAAAGACTCTTAGACAAGGTTCTATTAATAAAATTCTTTTCTATTGTAAAAGTTAAGTTTTCAGAAAATAGTAATTCAGAAAGAATAATCAGTATTATGCACAAAGTACTTGGCGTTGTTAATTCACACTAAATTATCAGGAATTGAACCTGACTTTTGTGATCTGGGATGACCTATTATGCATCAAGCAACCCAATCGGGAAGACTTAAGCACCCAGTTTTCCAGCCGATATACTTTAATTAAGCAAACAATTTTCTGATGTGGAGGATCGGCCTAAACCGCAACCACAGAGCATACTTATTTCAAACAAAAACAGATATATATATATATATATAATCGAGCGCAAATTTTTGTTCTTTGGCTCGATACAATTTCTGGTACCAAGTGCATAAGCGGAAGAGCAATGAGATAAAAGGAAGAGCAAAGAAGAAGGAGAAGAGTAAATATATATATATATATATATATATATATATATATATATATATATTGAAAAAATAGAGTTAAAGTCATGTGACATTTTTGCAATCATACGTTAAAAAACAAAAAAGTATTTTCTCATTTGATTTGCAAAAAGAATTTTAATTTTTTATTTTCTACTTATTAAAAAACATTTGTTACGATTAAAATAAATAAGGAAATCTTCTAAAACCAAATCATTATAAGAATTTCACATTACAACTTTCAATTTGAACTTGTCCACCATAGAAATTCACCCTTTCAAAACCAGTGTTTGAATGCAATGACACGCTTAATTCTATATGATGAAATGAACCATGAATACCTAAAACAAAACCCTGGACCACTTAGTTGAACAACATAAAGTTAATGTCTTGATGTTACCATAAATGGTGAAGCAAGATGAGACATCTGAAATTAGCAACCTTGCATCAACTTTTGCATTAGCACAGACTTAGTACCTTCTTTATAATAATTAAACCCACTAATCACTTTTAGTTCTTACATCACTTCAAAGTTCAAATGTTGATGGATCCCAAGTCTTTTTCTTGGTAATGTAAATGTGATTTGTGTATATAAATATAAAGAACATACGATAAAGGTGAATAAAAAGAATAAAATGTTTGTTGATAAAAAGGTGTAAAAATAAAAAGGAAAAGATTTGATCGACGTAGGCCAAAAATAGAACGAAATAGAAGGAAAAGAAGTTGAGGAAGGTAAGGATAGCTATGCGCTGGTACAATTGCCATCTTTTCCATCATTACCCTCTCACTCTCACTCTCTCAGATCCCATCCACAACCATATATATATATGTATATATATATATATAAACCTTGAATCTGGGATTCATTTGAAAAACAGAAAGAAGCCTAAGATATATCAAGAATGAGGGAAATATTGCACGTGCAAGGAGGGCAATGCGGGAACCAAATCGGTTCCAAATTCTGGGAAGTGATATGCGACGAGCACGGGATCGACCCCACCGGAAAGTTCACCGGCGAGTTATCGGCGGATATCCAATTGGAGAGGATCAACGTGTATTACAATGAGGCCTCTGGCGGAAGGTATGTTCCGCGGGCTGTGTTGATGGATTTGGAGCCAGGGACCATGGACAGCATCAGATCTAGCCCTTACGGCAAGATCTTCCGCCCTGATAACTTCGTCTTTGGACAGTCTGGTGCTGGCAATAATTGGGCCAAGGGTCACTACACCGAAGGTGCTGAATTGATCGATTCCGTCCTCGACGTCGTTCGCAAAGAGGCCGAAAACTGTGACTGCTTGCAAGGTGCTAAACTCGTTTTCAATAATCCATCATCCTCATCATGCATACCCTTTCTTCTTCTTATTATTACCATCGTATGGTTTTTCTAACTCTAGATCTATTGGAAAAATGTGAACAATGCTAGTAGATCTGGATTCTATATAACTCACTTCCTAGTATCATGTTAATTTCCTCCTTACGAGTGTCATCCCTATACTTTTTGCCACATTCTTCTCTTCAAAACTACAAAAGAAAAACGGAACAATCATTAATCATGGATGAGATCTCCTATAAAAACCAGGTTTATATGATAGTTTTTTCTTAACTTTAATGTAAGTAATAATACTATAACTACTTTTTTTGTGAAGTTAGTTCATATACTACTACTTAATTATTCTTTTTGTAATGATGCCACGAAAATAGCTCAAATTTATATATATTTGAGTATGTCATTTTCTTTTAAGATTGAAACCAGAGAGTACATTGAATAATATTTTGTTATTATGTTTTTAGTGTCAACTTTCTAATGCAATAATTGGTGTTTCACTTATTTTTTTTGGTTTCGGGGAGGTTGAGAGGGTCCTGCAGTGTTTAGTGGGAGGACAGAAAGGGACCACTTTGCTATACTTTATGATGCGTTGTTGAAAGGAAAATAAAAATTAGCTATAATTATATTTTCTGTTTCCCGTAATTAATCATATGGATCTGTGATAGTAAAACAGTATCTATCAGATTCAGATTAGTAAGCACCGACGATTTGGTTTTACTTTTAGTAATTTCACAGAGGAAAAAGTGTACCAATTTTGCAAGTAAACTTTGGAATTAAGCTGTTAAGTGAACCAAAATCTTTATCTCAATGAAGATCTCAGAAAGTATAACAGTTCAGTACCATACAAAATTTATAATACAACCTGAAACAACGTAGATTCACTACCGTGAGATTGTACCAGTTAATGTTTGTGAACATGGATGTATGTGTGTTGTGAGTTTAAAATATGTTAGTTGAATAATTTTCTCTCAGGTTTTCAAGTGTGTCACTCGCTTGGAGGTGGGACGGGTTCTGGCATGGGAACACTCTTGATATCCAAGATCAGGGAGGAGTACCCGGACAGAATGATGCTCACTTTCTCTGTTTTCCCTTCCCCGAAGGTCTCTGACACGGTTGTGGAGCCCTACAATGCTACTTTATCCGTGCACCAACTAGTGGAAAATGGAGATGAGTGCATGGTTCTTGACAATGAAGCACTTTATGACATTTGCTTCAGGACCTTAAAACTTACCACGCCTAGTTGTAAGTACCCCAATCCTACTCAAATTTGAATTCCTGCATTCATTTTTTTTTTCTCACTCACACATTCAACAACTCAGAACTGTCCTAGATTTGTAATTCACCAGTTATTCTAAAAGCTTACTAAATCTGAAAAAGAAAAAAGTTATCTGCATTCTTAGAATTCTCCCCTGCAAAGAAATTATTAGATCTTTCGGACCATCACTTGTTCAAAATTTTAATATATTATCACATTTTATGGAAAAATAATAGAAAACATGATTACCTCAATCAACCTTTAGTCACATACATAGTCAGAATTTTAATTTACAAAAAAGAAAGTACACATTGATATGTGTCATGTGAAATTAGTAGAGGCAATAATAATCTTTAACCATCCAATTATTCTCTTCTATATCCACGTTCACTATTTTTTCATCTGCTGTTGGCCAAGCTACTTTAATGTGTATACATCACTCAACCATGTCCAACAATTAGAAAAATGAGCATCATTATTATAGTTGTCACTTGATAAGAAAAAAATTGTTAAAGATAGTTGGCTGAAATGGAGACTAAAATCATCTGGGAAAAACTCCTTTCAATCATGATAAAAATCAAACTACTGTTAATTATAGAAAATCGTCCATTTTGAATGGACCCTTGATTCAATAATAGCAAATGTGGTGATTGTGTGAATGCATGGAAACTTTACTGCACCAAATATGGTTCTCTCACACTCCTACCGTCTACTCCCCAAGTAATTAGTTAAACACATAACAAATAAGAACTTGATTAATTGATTGGTTTGCAATTGTAGTTGGTGATCTGAACCACCTGATATCAGCAACCATGAGTGGAGTGACCTGTTGCTTGAGGTTTCCCGGACAACTGAACTCTGACCTCAGGAAACTAGCTGTGAACTTGATCCCATTCCCACGTCTCCACTTCTTCATGGTGGGGTTTGCACCTCTCACCTCACGTGGGTCTCAACAGTATGCGTCCCTCACTGTCCCTGAACTCACCCAACAAATGTGGGACGCCAAAAACATGATGTGTGCAGCCGATCCCCGCCATGGACGCTACTTGACAGCATCAGCAATGTTCAGGGGAAAAATGAGCACCAAGGAGGTGGATGAGCAAATGATCAACGTGCAGAACAAGAACTCATCATACTTTGTTGAGTGGATTCCCAACAACGTGAAGTCAAGTGTCTGTGACATCCCTCCCAGGAACTTGAAGATGTCAAGCACCTTCATTGGTAACTCTACTTCAATTCAGGAAATGTTCAGAAGGGTGAGTGAGCAATTCACTGCTATGTATCGACGCAAGGCCTTCTTGCACTGGTACACAGGGGAAGGAATGGACGAAATGGAGTTCACTGAGGCAGAGAGCAATATGAACGATTTGGTGGCAGAGTACCAGCAATATCAGGATGCAACAGTTGATGAGGAGGACTATGAAGAGGGTGAGGGGGAAGAGGACCATAATTTTGAGTAGTAAGCAACCCTAGTAAATGATTGATCATCACCCCTAAACTCACCGAGCCTCGTCCTCGTTTTACTACTGCATTTGTTGTGTTAGCCTTATATGTATCTATGTCTACCTGTACTTGCTCCATTCCCATTATTTCTCCTATCTTTTGGTGATTTTAGTATCATCTTTTTTAAGTCATAACGTATCGATTTTTACTTTTGAATTGTTTGATATATATGCCTTGTAGACCATATGATTGATTGTTATATGCTTAATCTAAGTGCATGAATAAGAAAATCTTTCCTTTTCTAGAATTTTATATATATAGAGAGGCCCAGAAGATAATAACCTTGTATGCTAACACGTGATTAGAAAACAATAATATTTTTTATACCAAATATATTTAAATTACTTTAACATTTATATTTTTTATGTTATTTTATTATATTCCATTTATTGACTCTTTCAATGCCTCTCTCCCTTTTATTTACGAGTCTTTCGCTTCTTTATCTTAAAAAATATAAGGTGCATTACAATGACCTAATCTTGGCTATAGCAAAACAACTAATTTATGTCTATCAAAATATAATTTTTTTCAAGACTTAGATTTTTTTTCTTAATTATATATATATAAACAAATATTACACCTAACTTAATGAAGATTTAAAATAAACAATAGTATACAGTTGAATAAAATTTATCTTCAGATATATTTATTATGTATAATTTATATAAAGGAAAAAGTATTTTTAATCCCTGTATTTATTTTTTAAACTTGTCTTTGGTTTTATTAACGTATTTCAAAATATATATGATTTTATGACATCTTTGATTTAATTTTTCTTTTTAGTTTTAAAAAAAATTATTACTTTTAAAAAAATTGAGAATAAATTGAAAAAAGACTAAAGAAATTATTTAATAATTTTAATTTAAAATTTGTTTTACAAATAAAAAGATAGCCACGAGAATTATTTGTAAAAGATAAAAGATGATTTTTACAACTTAACACTGACAAAGACGAATAATATGTGAGACCCAGTCACAATTTATGAAAATAAATTTTATCTTTTAATTTGTTTAAAATTAAAAGTAAAAACAAATTTTGAAAATTATTTTAATAAACGTTTATTAAACAAGTTTTTATTATTATTAAAACTAAAAAATTAAAAATTATTTTTTAAAATAGTAAACTTTTTTTTGTATGCTTAAATTTATCATTTAGTAGAAAAAATTATCCTAAGTTAAAAAATTAATAAAATGATTAAACTTACATATTTTTAAAGTTTGAAGATTAATTAATTCATTAAAAAAATATCAAATTACAAAAATAAAAATGCATTTAACTCTTGATAACTATCCTAAATTAATATTTGACCTCGCTTAAAATGCAAAATATACGATGATATTTATATATAAAAAAATTGCAATAAAAATATTATGTTTAGACTTTTATAGAATCACGCAGCAACATGTTAGAGTGGACTTTGGTCAAATTAATATATCAATACATTAAGATAAAGTAATATTGCTAGAAATGTTGAATAATGGTTTTAGACATGTTTAAAGTTACTAGAAATGTGTTAATAAAATGTTACGACCCCAATTTTATTATTTTTTTATAATAATTTTTCTTAATATTTCCTTAATTATTTTAGTTATATTATAAATACCATGATTTGCCTCTTTCTCTTATGAAGATTGGAGAATTGAAATTTTCAATTTTAAAAATTAAAATATTCTACTTCTATTATTTTCTTCATATTTTAATATATAAGAATAATTTTGAAAACGATCGTAATCTAGAAGATTTCGAAGTATTCACATTAAAATGATTTTGATGCAAACATTTTATATTGCACAAGTTGTAAACACTGATAAACCTTTGTAGTTTTTGAGCCCTTATAAACATGTAATGAAAGATGAATAAAATTCAAGGTTGAAGGGAAAGTGTGTCCTCTTGAATGATTTGATTAGCTTGATATCTCAAATATGAACATGAACCTAGTAGTAACCCCTCTCAAAAACCAAGAAACGCCTCAGCACTGATAAGGTTTGGAATTGACAGAGAGATAGATTAATAACATTTGCCAAATTGGCTTACACGGAAATTTTCACTAAATGGGGATGGCATAAAACAGATTCAAAACAACCGCAATTTCTTGTACGAATCCTGAGTGAAAAATTCGGAAGTTAGAGATGCAAGTGTTATTCTTCATTAAGCTTCTTGACACATGATCCCTGCACAAATCCAGTTCATTCATACTACATTTCATAAAAACAGCAGATTAAAAGGAGGCTGTGATGTTTGAAATGCAACATAGTATTTACTTATAATCAACTCCATCTGCACCAACACGGAGAGTAATGCAGTCAAATGTGAGAAGCATACTATAGAGCTGCACAACATCATCACATTTGGTTTCATGGTCCTTAATTTATCCGGGACATCATATTCTGCAATTCTCGCAAAATAAGTACAAACTAGAGTTACAGACTGAAGGAAATCTGGTTTACCCTCCCTGTTGTAGTGCTTAATTTGGTAAATGCTTCTACTTGTGGAAATTCTGGCAATAACCTCAGGCATAAATGATATCTCAACAAGGCATGGAATGGAAGCCTAATTTTTGACAATAGATGCATGAGTCTTACATCAGCACTTGAGGCAGCATAATTTTTGACAATAGAAAATCACCAGATAAATAGAACATGTGAGAAGCTTCTGTACTTGGACTAGGAATGTTGTCGAACAATTAGTGGAAATAGAAAAGGTATGATAATTAGTTTGAAGCCAGAATCTTTGATGACAAGTTGAGATAAGTACAAAATGAATTTATATGCGTTGAATGATAGAGAGATTGAGAAAGAGAGAATTGCAGCTTGTGCTGACTAGAGAAAAAACCAGAGATTGAAGATCCAATGCACAAACTAAGAATTTATTTATTTAAAAAAAAAAGGAAATATGCAACAAACTAAGAATTGATTCTGAAAAAAGAAAAATAGAAAACTACGTATCAAATTGGAATATAGTCATGCAGTTGTTTGAACATACGCAGCAGACTTGGACGACAGTGAAGTGACCGTGATGAAGCTTAAAGGATTACTAAAGAAAGAAGATAGTCCAGTCAGTTCTGTAGAATTTCTGAAATTCCACTTCGACGGGCAGAATTTCAAAATCCTCAAGCAAAGTATTTTACTTTATTAGTCTTTAAATTACATTGTTAAGTATGTCCACTGTCCTTATGTGATTAATCATAACATATACAACTTTTCTATGCTATGCGCCAAATTCATGGTGTTTTCAAAATGTAATTGATTAGATCTGTAGTCACCATTCCAAAACCTAAATTCATGATCAATCAAATGATTTATCAACTATTACAAGTCAGGGAGATTGAGATACTATTTAACCTTAGCATTTGCCACGTATCATAATTCATCACTTATTACCATCTTTGTCGAAAAATACATATCTAATAGTGATGAAGAGTTATAGTCATTTGATTATGAAATACACAAAACAGTAAGTAGAGAAAATACTGAAATTCTATTGGCATAATCACAACTCATCAGATACATTTTTAAGCAACCTATCAAATACCTAAATATACGTTTCACAACAACAAAAATTAGGAGATTAAAATTGATGAATAAAATGCATCATTGATCGCTCTTTAAACTTTGGCGAAGAAACAGAAAAATTACGTTTATATTCGCTGGCTACGATATACAGCTCCCATCAGAGTGAAGTAAACGATTTCAATGTGTCTATATTCTCTTCACATAAGATAGTAAAACTTGTTAGTGTAAGGTTTTTACCACAACTATCATACATATTTATGTACATTCTGCAAATACTACCGACGTCCGGTATGAAAGACAAAAAATTGCATCATTCATGTTTAGAACATATAACGCAACCTTCGGCCACATGCCATCTAAGTGTTTTTCTCTTTCTAAAATGAAAAATAATGCACCAGTTCTGTCAACTAGAACACAGTTCCCTACCTTAAAACTACCTACTGTAAAAAAAAAATCCGAAAGAATCAAAAAGGAACTGCATATGGCAGCGCATACACATCGACCTCAGGGAAGTATTGTGCACGAGGCCACATAGAACTTGAAAGCTTGAAAACATCAGTTTCGCACTTCTGTTTCTTTGAGGCAGGCTGCTTCGCCTCTGCCGGTTCCGAACTAAATAACCAATCTTGATCTATTGTTGACTCCAATTCATCATACGTTAGTGGAGGAATCTGCAACAAAGATTTATACAAGGATACCATTTTGTTACTTCCATCGTCAACTGCATTAACAATGTCCATAGCATCACCAACTGCATTATCTTTGTCCATAGCAGTAACTGCTTGGCTATGTTTAGAACCAGGTTTCCTACGATCCTGTTTCGGTTTCGACTGACGATCACTTCCGGGAGTATTTTCAGTCACCACAGCCACGCCAGGAACTAAATTCTGTACCGCTTTGCCATGTCTAGAATCAGAAATTCCAAGAACCCGTTTCGGCTCTGTATTCCTCAGACTTTGTAACTGAGAATAATTTTCAAGGGTACTTTTGGCGACCCCAGCATCTCCACGAACTGAATTCTGCATCGCTTTGCCAGAGTTTCTAACAACCCGTTTGGGTACTTCCAACTCGAGCGATTGCAATTGCCGATCACTTCCAAGAGTACTTTTATCGACTACAGCACTTCCATTAACTGAATTCCGCATAAATTTCGCATGTCCAGAATCAGAGTTTCCAAGAACACGTTTGGGCACTGCCGTCCTCAGAGACTGTGACTGACAATCATTTCCAAGGGTATTTTTCGCCACCAAAGCATCTCCATGAACAGAATTCTGCATCACATTGCCATGTCTAGAAACAGAGTTTCCAAAAACCCGTTTGGGCTCTGCTGTCCTGAGAGACTGTGACTGACTATCATTTCCAAGGGTATTATTAGGCAAGACAACATCTCGACGAACTGAATTGTGTTTATCTTTGCCAAGTCTAGAATCAGAATTTCCCAAAACACGTTTGGGCTCTCCAGTCATAATACATGGGGACTGACGACCACTTCCAAGAGTATTTTTAGTAATCACAGCATTTCCATTAACAGAATTCTGCAATACTTTGCAGCTGCTGGAATTAGAGTTTCCAAGAATCCGCTTAGGACCAGTGTTTATGACACATTTTGACTGACTCTCACTTGGAATGGTAGTTTTAGTTAAGGAATCTGCAATTTCCAACACACGTCCTGAAGAAGACCCCAATTGAAATTTTGATTTAGAATTCGATTCTTCAGGGTCGCTATGCTTCCTCAAAGGAAGTCGGATTTTAATAGCAGGTCCTGTTTCACACGAAGTCCAAATTAGGTTAAACACAAGTTACCCAAACACAACAGAACAAAGCAAAAATAAGATGACCAGCTTAAAACCCTCCTCACCATTTTCATGAGTAGTAGATTGGGGGGAGCCCCTTTTCCTTTTACTACTTTGAGTACTGTCAGACAAGCAGCAAGGCTCCCGAGAAGTGACAGGTTGTTCAAGTTCCTCTGTAATTCCACTTCTCTCAAGTAGTTCATTCTCACAGACTTCACCTTTTTGCAAATGTCCATCTGCTTTGGATTCCTTAATATCGTTAATGAGCTTGAACTTCTTGCCATCGTCACTGCCATTAGCTGCGGTTGTTGTTCCTTCTCTATGTTTCCTTTCTTTTTTCTCTTTTTTCTCTTTTTTCTCATTCTTCTCTCTCTTCTTCTCCTTCTTGATCCTCTTCTTCTCTTTCTTCTCCCTCCTCTTCTTCTCTATCTCCTCTCGGAGCTTTAGGCAGAAGAATAACATTTTCAAATAGAGGACAGGGAAGAAGTCCAAAGAAACAAACATGCTATGCATGCATTTCAATCTTGTTTCACCATACAATTGCTACAACCAGACTATTTCATTTCTCTTACAAATATTTTGGTAGTCAAGAACAATCGTTTCAGCCATTACAAGAATAAGAACTATTATATAACTTCTACAAATCTAAGATAGTAGCAGTCCACATGCCACACAATAGTAAAAGAGGCTCAGAATCACTCCATCACACATGTCAAAAGCGAACTTCTACCCATGGATGAAAACACCGACAATTACCCAATCACCCACTAATCAAGATGACTGAGTTTCATGTGACCTCACATCCTTATCACCTCAGATAAACAACCTAACTAAATATACCAAATAAGCAGTGATATTTTGCGAAAAACCTCTCCAAGATTTGAATCCCACATTAGAATTGCAAAAAGTTATTATTTAAAACAAGAAAAAGAAAATCATTGACCCACCCTATGATTTATATCAATTTAAGGTTATTTGGGAGAACTGCATGCATTTAAAAATCCTTTTCTTAGTCCCACAAAATATGTTCTGTTAAAAAAGTCATGTGTTAATACTTAATCAAAAGAAAACCCTATAATTAATTATCCAGGTTCGTTAAAAAAAAAATACCAGAGCAACCGATCTTTGCTCATAACAATGGCAAAATCACGGTTCTAGGGTTTGATCAAAGCATCCAAAGAGGAAGTTATTTCATCGTTTGGTGCTATTTTAACCTAGGCTGAAAAGGGGTCGCAGTTTTATCGAGAAAATCAATTTGGAACAACATGCAGAGTTGAGCGCAGAAACGCAAAAACGAAACGGCTCAACACAAACCTTAATCGATTCGATCAAGGCCTCGCTACGTGCACCGTACCCTGGAGGGGGAAAAGGAAAACAACGAGACATCTTCAATTAATATAAAAACCGTTGGTTGGTGTGACTGATTGTGTTTCGATCAAATCGCTCAGCCACGGGAGCTAATCGAGGTTCTGTGAGGTCCGATGACAAGAAAGGAGGGAAAGAGAGAAGCTGGGATCGAAGTATTCTCTCTGGCTGGCGGCTATGGCCTGTAGGGCTCCACAGAAACGAAACCCTAAAATCTGAATCTCGCAAGCCAAATGAGAGGAAAAGCAGGGCAAAGGGTTGTATTTATAGCCAGCGAAACCGACTTCGACTACCACACGGTTTCGTGATGTGTACGCGACCACGCGTATTGCTCCTTTTACGATATTACCCTCGCAAAATCACCAATTTCATTTAATTTATGAGTGATGATTTTTACATTCACAATCGGTTAATAAATTTTATTATTATATCACTATAATGAGTTATTTATTGATTTTTTTTTCTTAAAACGATTGTCAAAGTATATTATCCACCTGTATATTATTTGATTTAGGAAAAAAAATGCATTTGTCCTATATTCATTCTAATAACCCGCATTTTAGATATCGTTGTTTTGTATTTTTAAATAATTGAAGACATACAAGTTCAGCTTGGGATATAACCATAGACGATCAAGTAATAAAAAAAATTATTTTTGTCTATCCATTAGATATTAATATTTCATCTAAAAATAAAAATATCACATTCTCAAAGTTAATTATAATAGCATAAATTATTTTCTTTAAAATTTTATTATATTATAATCTTATGATTAAAAAAATACTTTAACAAATTGAAGAAAATAAATATTTATAAATTATATTAATCTTATTTTCTAAAAAATAAGTATTACGAGAACGATAGAACAATTTTTATATCTGAAAAGGTTTATATTTTTAATAAATTAATAGAAAAAGATATATATAAATTAATCTTATGTAACGATGTTAAACTTTTGAATATACTAAAATAAATATATATAAATTTAGATCGAAGCATATATTATAAAAATTATTTTTTACATAAAAATATTAGATAATACTTATATTGATTTTTTATCTAAAGTTTTTAATTCATAAAATTTATTTTTATCTGTTCTTCTTTTAAATCTTCATATATAATAATTAAAAATAAAAATATTTTCATCCACTGTTTTTTCATTATTGAATATTGTGAACATCGAATCTCTTATTTTCTTTCACGTCTAATTATTTTAAATATTAAAAAAAATAAGAAAGTAAATAGAGATGATTATTTATTTTAATCTATCAACAATCATAAAAAGTTATAATCAAAATAAAAAATATAATAATAATTTTATGATAATGAAAACGAATAATAATTATAATAAAAATGTTGATATTAATATATATATATATATATATATATATATATATATATGATTAGTTTGAATCAAACTTAACAAATAAAAAGAATTTTTGCAAATAATTTTAATAAAATTTTTATTAAATTATTTAAATTATTTTTGAACATATACAAAATAACACCTAATTTTTCAAATCAAGTTTTAAACTTCCAACATAAAATCTTTTTCGTTTATTTTTCTTACGTTTTAAGCCAAAATAATTTAACTTTTAAATCAAATATTTTGAAGGTGATAATAAATATCTCGCTTAAAATATTAAACTGTAACAAAATATTAATCGAGATTATTTTTATTTTATATATCAACTAATTTTTTAAAATTAATAGTATGCATCAATTAATTAAAAGACATTTATATCATCATCATAGCATGACACTCGCTTTTAAGTTATCACTTTTATCCAACAATAAATGTTAGACAAATTAATATCAGAATTTATGCCAAGAGTTTAAATTCTCACGGAATAATTATTAAGAGATTGAATTAAATACACTACATTAATCAACAAAACACTTAATATTAGTATTAATTTATTGTTCTGTTTAAATATTCATAATTATTATATCTATTCAAATAATTATCATTCGTTTTTATTATTATAAGATATATTACTTGTAACATATAGTAAAATATGTTATTTGCAACAAATTAAAATTATTTTAAAAAAATTTATATACAATAGTAATTATAAGATATATTATTTGCAACATATAATAACCTTTATAGATAAAGAAATTAAAATTAATAAACTTGAATGTAAAAAGTAATAAAAACATTAATAATAAACCATTTTCTTTCCCTAGGTAGAGAGTACTTAATTTAAAGTCGCAACTATGTCAACAAGTTTAAAACTTGAACAATGAAACATAATTAAAATTAAGGTAAAATAAACTTTTGTTTTAGCATTTTTTGTGATATTTAGTTTTCATTCTTATATTTAAAAAAATGATTAGTTTTTTTTTTAAATTAATCTCTCTCTCTCTCTCTCTCTCTCTCTCATATATATATATATATATATATATATATATATATATATATATATATGTGTGTGTGTGTGTGTGTGTGAATTTAGTTAAGTTATCAATTTGTATGATAAATAAATATTATTAAATATAAATCTGGGTATGCAAAATTATTAAAATAAAGTATTATAAATTATCACTAATTATTCACTTTAAATATAAAATAGTATTAACAATACATATTTCTAAAAGTTGAGAGTTAAAATTTATTAATTTAAAAATTGAACAAAATTCAAAACCAAAAATATGTTTTCCTTAAAACTAATATATTTAAAATATTAAAAAATAACACTAAAATGTAGTTTATTTTCACAATTAATGCAATAAAAATGTTAAATACTGAAAATAAATGAAACTTGATAAATATAAAATATTTGAGGATAAATAGTTTGGTGTTCAAATTTGTAGGAAAGTTTGTGTTATTAAAATAATTTATTATTTTGTGAAATATGTCTAATAATTTTATCCACTTAATGTGTTATTCTCTTATTTAAAAGAATAATACTTTTATTATTATTATTATTATTATTGTTGTTGTTGAATAAGAAAATTTAGAAATTTCACCTTTATTAGATTTTAGTAGCTGAGGAAAGAATTTAGTAATTTAGAAATTTTTATTTTTTATGACAAAGACTTTACAGGACAGATTAATCTAATTCACAAATAATTTAGTTTCAAAGAATGACTAATATTTAGTCATTTGTAAGTTTGTTATATAATTTAGATGTTTGCTATGACCAGTCCTTAGGTACAAAAGGTAAAAATATTAATAATTTTTTATGATATTAATTATTATTATTATTATATTAATTCATTTGTTTAATTTTTTATATAATTTTCACGTATACATAATCACATATATTTAAAAATAAAAATGATAATATCTCAAAATTTATCAAATAAAAATTTGTAGATATAATAATATTTTGGATAATTTAAATATTTGTATGATAAAAAATCTATTTATTAAATAAATAAATAAATTATTAATACTATTAAATATTTATAAAATAAATAAAAAATTATTGTTATTATTAAAAAATAAAAAGAAAAATATAATAGTTAACAAAAAAATATTAATTATAAAAATTAATAATAATAAATTAATTATTAAAAAATGAAATAAAAGACTTATCTCTCTTACCATGTATAAGCATTGTATTTAATAATTTAATTAAAATAAATTAAATAAAATTTGGGTATAAAAAGAGTCATTGGGAGAGAGTACATAAGGAGAGAGAAAAAGGAAGAGAGAAAAAGAAATGAAAAAAATATATATAAACATCTTTAATGAAATTTTCTTATCTTCTTGTATCATATGTAATTATTAATATTTATTATTTTAATTATTTATTTATTTTTTGTTACACTAATATTTTTTATTTGTCTTCAATTATCTACTAGTCATCTTTTGTATTTAATTATTTCTTATTACATATTAGTCTTATTTTATATTTATTTATTTCCAGGATTTTATTTTATATTTTTTATTTATTTTAAATTTTATATTAGTTTTATTTTATATTTATCTTCAATTGGAGCATTGGTACTTGTTTATGATATATATATATATATATATATATATATATATATATATATATATATATTATTTAATTATTTTTAATTTTTTTAAAGAATAATATTTATTTGTGAAGATTTGATGACATTATAAATGAATATTGAAATTAATAAATATCGCTTAAAGAGTAATAATTTTGGGCTCATTTATCCTTAATTTAAATATTTCTAATATAAAATAAATAAAATATGCTTGATAAAATTGAAAAGTTGATTTTGTATATTATTTTGAGATAATATCATTTTACATGATATTTGTTTTCACTTTCGTGTTTTATTTATTGTACATATTATAACTAAAAATATTAACTTAAATAGATGAAAACATCAAGTTAAAAAACAAAGTAAACTTATAAAGTTCATTTATACATATAAATATATAAATATTTGTCTCATGTCTTACTTTTGTCAAGATTTAATAAAACATAATCACTTCTTAAAATTAGTTAAACTAACAACTTAAAAAAGGAACATCACATTTAATGTTATTAGAGAAACGTTTCATGTGAGACATTTGAAATGAGTCTATCATAACATTTTATGAATATTAACTTGTATAATTCTATATGGTAAATAATAAAAGGAACAATAAGTTGATAAAAATAGTACATGTTATCATAGACATGACCACTGAATTATTAAGGAACCAAAGACCTCAAGAAAATATTGAATCATAAGGTTTTATTGAATTTAAAAGATAAGCTTGCACAATTCTCCAATGGTTATAGCAAAAAAAAAGTTAAATTGTGGATTAAAGAATTGAAAAAAATATTTCGAGTTATGAATTGTTCTAACAACCAAAATATATATTTTAATAGGAGAGGTTAAATATTTATGGGATAGTACCTGGAGATTTTTACAAGAGGAAGAATAATCTTTACTTGGAGGTGTTTAAAACAAAACTTTTATAAAAATATTTTCCAAATGAGACGAGGAAAGCAAAATAAATAAAGTTTATGCAATTAAAGTAATGAAGTATGATAGTAGGAGAATATGCCTATAAGTTTGAGTTAGAAAATTATTCTACATTTTTTATCACCCAAATGAAAAATGAAGTGTATAAATTTTGATAATGGACTTGAATTGTGAAAAACAATGGGAATATTATAAATTTTTTATTTTCTTACATTTATTCACAAATATAGATTTTTAGAGGATTTTGAAAATAGTCAAAATAATAAACCAAAATTTTTCGGGACCTCATCTAAATAAAAGGAAGCAAAATGAACAAAAGTCTTACAACCGTGCCAAATAGAGAGCTCAACCTAGACAATTTTCTTCAAAAAATTTCTAATAAACACTGTAAATAATCAGCTCAGATGTTTTAAGTGTGGACAATATCATTATGCTAAAAATTATCATCTTAAAGGACCTATTGGTTCTAAGTGTGGAAAACTTGGTCATATATTTTCTGAATGTCGGTAATAAAAACAACATTCCAATCCCTTTTCACCCAAAGCAAGACCTATAACAATAGGGAGAGTATACATCATAACTAGAATTGAAGTCCCTCAACAGTGATTTAATCTAAGGTATGTGTTTCATTAAAGGTAAAATTTTAAACGTACTGTATGATTCAAGCACAACTCATTCATTCATTCATTTATATTGATTGTGTTCAATACCTTGAATTGTCAACCTCCTTTTTAAACACTAATTTTGTTGTTTCAACCTCACAAGTAAGTTTGTAATTACCAATAAAGTTTTCTCGATTGTCCTTTGTTCATTCAAAATAGGAATTTTCATGTAAATTCAATTTGTCTACCTTTATCTCAATTAGATATAATCTTAGGTATGATTGGTTATCTTCCAATAAAATCCTTATGAATTGTGCGAGAAAAATATGTAACATTTTCAAATTCTGAAGATCTTTTGAATTCATCTACCAATTCGGTAAGTAAGTCTTTAAAGAATAAAGTTCAAAGATATTTATTATTATATTTTATGGAAGTAAAAGAGGAAGACGATTTGAAAAAGATAGCAATCGTTCAAAATTTTCCTGAAGTTTTTCTCAATGTTATTTCTGGTTTGCCACCAAAGAGAGAGATTGGATTTTCAATTGATTTGATGCCTGAAACTAAACCAGTTTTTATAGCACCATATAGGATGTTACCCTCTGAACTAACAAAACTTAAGAAACAATTGGAAGAGTTACTTGAAAAATAGTTCATACATTACCTAATCTTACTAGGCATATTTTGTAATGCTTTTAAAATGGGATTAAGATAAGTTTTTACACAAGATAGAAAGGTAATAATATACTTATAGGCAATTAAGAACACATGAGAAAAATTACCCAATTCATGATCTAAAAACTAATCATCATTGTTTTTGCACTCAAAATATTGAGACATTATGTATATGATGATAAGTTTAAGGTTTTTAGTGATCATAAGAGTTTTAAATACTTGTTTAATAAAAAAAGGTTAAATATGAGATAAAGAAGATGAATGAAATATCTGAAAGATTATGATTTTGAATTATATTACCACTCAAGAAAGACAAATGTAATGACAGATACTTTAAGCAGAGAATCCTTATATGTCTCTTAACTAATGATTCAAGATATGAGTCTGTTAGAAAATTTAGAGATATGAATTTTTCAATTATAATGAGCCTTGATATAATGAAATTAAACTCAATTTAGATTATTAATGATTTTACAAACGAAATTTTACGAGGCTCAAGTAAGTGATAAATTCATTTAAAAGAAAAAGAAGTTTATAGGACAAAATAATGGAGAAAATTTTAGAGTAACTGGGGTAGGAATTTTGATATTTAATGATAGTAAATGTGTTCCTAATGATGAAGAGATTAAGAAGTTGATTCTAGAAGAAGCATTTAAGAGCAAATTGAGGACAGATCTATCAACAACAAAGATGTATCAAGATCTTAAGAAAATATTATGATGACCCAAGATGAAAAAGAAGTAGAATAATATGTAGCAACATACTTAGTTTCTCAGAAAGCTAAGATAGAACACCAAAAACCAACAGAAATGTTATAATCTTTAGATATACTTGAGTGAAAATGAGATACTATAATGATGAATTTTGTAGTTGGTTTACCATAAACAATTCAAAATTTTGATATATTGGTTGTCATGGATAGATTGACAAAGTTTGTTCACTTCTTACCCATTAACATTAGGTATTCATTGGAGAAATTGGTTAAATTTTATATAAGAGAAATTGTGAGGTTAGATGGAGTTTTATCTAATATTTTATCTTATATTAATCCTAGGTTTACTTTTAAATTCTGGAGGAGTTTGCATCAAACCTTAGGAACTAGATTTCATCTTAGTTCAACTTATCATCCTCAAACGGATAGACAGTTAGAAAGAATCATCTCGTTCTTAAAAGATTTTTTGAGAGCGTGTGTACTAGAGGATTCTAGTGGTTAGGATCGATGTTTGTCATTGATTAAATTCACTTATAACAATAGTTTTCATTCTAACATATGTATGACACCCTATGAGACATTATATGAGAAAAATGTATAACACTTGAGACCGAAAAAAATTTAATCTTAGGTTTTTATATAATTCAACAAATCATAGAGAAAATGAAAATAATTAGAGAAAAATTGAGAACAACTAAGAATAGACAGAAAATTTATGCTAACAAGAAAAGACAGTTTCTTAAATTCCAAGAAAGATGACAATGTATTCTTGAAACTCACGTACAATTAGAATTAGTATAGTAATGAAATTGAAAAAACTCACTCCCCATTTTTTTGGCCCATATCAAATTCTTTAAATAATAGGTTTCATTACTTATCAAATTTCTTTATCTCCCTTTTTTTTTTCTAATCTTTATAACGTGTTGCATGTGTCTTAATTAACAAAATGTATTTATGATCCTTCTCATGTAATAATATCGGATACCACTGTACAACTAAAGAATAATCTTACATTTGAAACAATGTCTATATAAATTATAAATATAAAGATCAAACAATTGAGGAGAATACAGATTACACTAGTGAATGTCATTTGGAACGAGATCATCGATGTTACATGAGAATTGGTAAAGAAACCACAAAAAGTTACCCTCAACTATTTTAGTGAAAATTTTAAGGACAAAATTTATGTGAGTGAGAAATGTAACATCTTGAAATTGATCATGTAAAATTTTTCAAATAATATTTTGGATAATTTAAATATTTTTATAATAAAAGACTCATATGTTAAATAAATAAATTATTATTACTATTAAATATTTATAAAATAAATAAATTATTATTATTAAAAAAAATAGCTAACCAAAAAACTTAAAAAATATAAAATTAATTATAAAATAATAATAATAAATTAATTATTTAAAAAAAAGAAGAAGCTTATCTCTTTCTTTTAATAACTTAATTAAAATGAATTAAAAAAAATTAAAATTTGGGTATAAAAAGAGTTAATGGAGAAAATGAAAAGCGAAGAGTGAAGAGAGAAAAAAGAAGAAGAGGGGAAATATAAAGAGAATATAAGAAAAAAAGAAAATATATAAATATAATTAGTAAAATTTTGATGTATTATTGATAATTATTAAGCTAAAGAAATAAAATATCTTTTATTTTATTTATTTCTTTATATTTATTTGTTTCATTAGTCTTCTTCTATATTTATTTATTTTAAATTACATATTGATCTCACTTTGTATTTATTTATTTATCTTTAATTATGTACTGATTTTTTTTATATTTATTTATTTATTTTTAGTTACATTTTGTCCTATTTTACATTTATTGATTTATCTTCGATCACACGTTAATCTTATTTTATATTTATTTATTTATCTTCAGTTATACATTATTCTTATTTTGTATTTATATTCAATTATGCACAAGTCTTTACTTATTAATTTATATTTATATTATTTTTAAATTTTCTTAAAGAATAATATTTATTTATGAAGATTTGATAACATTATAGATTAAGATTTAATCTTGAGATTGAAAAAGTATATATCACTTAAAAGTAATTAATTTTGGACTCATGATCAATCACTATAAATTTAATTTAAATTTTTATAATATAAACAATGAAACATGTCCATGAAATAAAAAAGTTGATTTTGTATATTATTTTGAGATAGTATTATTTTATATTATAGTCGTTCTCATCTTTCTGTTTCTTATGCATATTAGACTAAAAATATCAATTTAAACCTATAGAAAAACTAGAAAACAAATATTATTGATAAATCATTTTTGGAGAAAAAAATATTTGTTAATTTTAATAAAACTTTTGACATAAAAATAATTTAAATTTGTAAAGTTCATATATTTATACATATAAATATATAAACATTTATCTCACTTTTTTAATTAAAAAAAATTACCACTTAAAATAGAGTTAAATTAGTAACTAAAAATATATCACAAAAATAAGCAAATATACATAGAATAATATAAAAATAACAAAAAAAACAAAATATTATAATAAAAAATATAAAATTTTTATACCTGTATTATTATAATAATAAAATCAAAATAAGAAATAGATAAAATAAATAAATTAATTAAATTAATTAAATTAAATAGTATCTTAAAATGAGATTATGTTATTATCTTTATCATACAAATCTATAGAACATATAGAAAAAATAATAACTATAAAATAACAAAGAAAAAACCAATTACAAAGACAAAAAAAGTTATGTAAAGATAAAAAATTATTCTTCTTACTTTATATATTTTTACCAGTAAATGGAATAAATAAATCGATATTTTATTTGTAGTTTTAATTCATATATTTTATTTAGAATTATGAATTACAATGATAAGATTAAGGATATATTACATAAATTAAAATAGTGAAACAAATTAAAATATAAAAAATTAAAAATAAATTATATTAGATATTATATATAATTTTATAAATATTTTATTAATTTGAATAGTAAAAACAATTATACCGATGTTGAGTTAATTTAACCTTTGCAGATTATTTTACCAAGTATTGTTTTTAATTTATTAAAATGGATAAATTAAAAAAAATATAGATTTAAATAAGTCATATTATTAAAGACGACTTTCTTTAAAATATTTAAAAAACAATAGAATTCATATCGTGGACTTCTATACAATCAACTTTTTACATTATATAAAAGTCGTACTTTTTTATTTTTTAATACATTTTTTTATAATAATTATAATTTTTTAATATTATGATATAGTATTTATTATTATATCAATAAAAACTAATAATTGTAACTAAAAAATTATAAAAAAAATAATTCTTATTTTAATAAAATAAATATATTTATTATTATAATAATATTATTTCTAATAATATTAATAATGTAATAATATTCACTATTATTTATTGACAAATTTATTATAATTATTAATATTATATATAAAAATATATAAAATATATTTTTTATAATGATTTATTTTATGTCATGGAAGAGAAAAAAAATTTATAAAAATATAATAAACAAAAAATAGTTATTGAAAAAGAAAAAAAAATGGTATGTGTACATAACAAAAAATGGATACATTTACATAATGGAGAGATATAATAAAATAAAATTTTAAAAAAATTATTATTACAATTAATAGTAATATGAATAAAAAGTAAAATAAATATAATTATAATAATATTTCAAATAATATTAATATTGTAATAATATTTTATTATTATAATTATTCATGATTTTATAATTTATGATTGTAAATATTATTATGAAATCGTTCTCGATAACATAGTTTACTTAAATCTATAATTTTTAAAAGTTACCTATTTTAATAAATTAAAAAAATTACACCCATTACATAAAAAAAAAAAAAAAATTCTGCTTGGTTGACTTCTGACGTATTCACAAGTGCATTACGCGTTTGCTGATGACTATAACCCCTTGCTCATAATTTACAAGTTAAATGGTATTTCTATTTCTTTTAAAGTGTGTAATTTTTTAACTAATATTTATATATTAATAAATAAATAATATTTGAAATACATTTTTTATTTTTTTTATTTATTTTTTTGTTTCAAACTAATCTTCATAAGGTAAATGATCAGTTTTCATAAGAATCACAAAATCTATCAAAGATAGAAAAGAAATCTTATCGTCACTGATATTAATATAGAGATTTTGCAAATTACAATTCAAAGTATCATGGAAAAAAAAATTACAAATTATAAATTAAACTAATTAAATAACATGGAAAACAAAAATTACATCAATCTCGAAACAAGATAGATAAAAATTGAAAAATTAATTTTAATAATTTTATGATAATAAAGATAAATAAAACAATATAATAATTGATAAATTTGTCATTTTTTATTTTTTAAATTTTAAAATCTAAACATAAAACTAGTTTTTAATAACTATTTTAATAAAATAATTGTCAAATTAAAAACTAAATAATTAATAATTTATTTGAAAAAATAATAACTATACAGGTCCATAGTTTTTTCGAATACTTTTAGCATAATTTACTAAAGTTTTTTCTTATCTCAAGATATATTTTTAAAGTATTAACTTTTCTTTTAAAATAAAACATAAGTGACTACTCTATTTTTTTAAATTGCTATAGTACTTCTCAACAATGCAAATGATTAATATTATATATATATATATATATATATATATATATATATATATATATATATATTCTCTTATACCTTTATTTGTTTTTAGAGATTTATTATTAACAGAGAAATGAGAGTATCAAATTGCACCTAAAAGAATTATGTATTTTGAATTTTTGGAATAATACTCAACTAATAATATTTTGAATGAATTATGTATATTTTTAAGTTAGAATTATATTTACAAGTAATAAATAGAACTAATAATTTGTTTATATTGTAATTTTCTTAAAATAATTTGTATAATTTAATATTAATTATAAATTATTAAAGATAAATTAATAATTAATTAATTTTATTTATTTTTAATCAATCAAATCAATTTTTTTAATTGTAATTTTTTTTTCAATTTAAACAATCCTAGTTTTTATTCTTTTCCCTCCTTTTTCACACCCATAAGTATGAATAGCTATGCTAAAGAACAGAGAAGAATATAACAAGCAAACTCAGGATAAGAGAAAAAATAAGTTATGAAACTATACTTTGGAGGAAAAGGAAAATTCCAGTGTAAAAGGCTACAAAATAGTGTTTGGAGAAGAAATATTTTTTGTAGATAAATTTTCAAAGTACTATGTATAGACAATTCAATAAAAAACAGTTTTTTAACAACTTTTTTTATTAATGTAATAATAATAATAATATTTTTTCACACTTTTCTCTCAAAATTACACACGATCCCGTGCAGAAAATGATCTCAAATTTATCAGAAATTTGGTTAAGTGCTGTGGGAAGCAAGTAAGTCAATATTTTAGGATCAACAATTTCTGAATCTTGATTGTGCCTCAGACCAACTAAATCTCATGCTCCAAGTTAAGTAAGCCCCAAATTTTTTATTACCGACAAGCTTTGGAACATGCTGATACATAAAAACAGCAAATCTATGTCTTTCCCTTTAAAAAAAAAACAATAATAATGCATCTGTTCTTACAAATAGTTTATAGTTTATCCATAACACCATCATCTCCATGAACATGAAGCAAAATCTGCAATGGTGAATTCAGAGTTTCCAAGACATAGGTTTGGGGTCTGTATTTCGTGGGACATTTAAACTGATATGATAACTATTCCAAGACGAGCATATTGTTAGTTACCACAGCATCTACATGAACTAAATTTTGCACCGCTTTGACATATCTAGAACCAGATTGTCCACGAACTCTACTTCGTTACTTTTCCTCTTACCCAAGTCCACACTCTTGTAATCATCACTAGTGATGATGGTAACTCCATCTATATATTTCCTTTCTTTCCTTTTCGCTTTCAACTCCCTCATCTTCGCCAGCATCCTCTCTTTCTTTTCCTTCCTCCTCCTCTCGATCCTCTCTATCTCCTCCCGGAGCTTTAGAGCACCACAACAACATTTTCAAACGGATGATCATCGGAAAGAAGTCCAAAGAAACAAACATGCTACGCAAGTATTTTCAGTCTTGCTTCACCATGCAATTGCAAGAACTAAACTATTTCATATCTCTTACAAATCTTTAGGTATATATAGTGAAGACCAATCTTTTCAAATGATCTCACACATTGTATGATCTCACGAATCTTTCAGATACATCGAGGACAACACAATCACCCACTATTCAAGATGACTGAGTTCCAATAGCATCTCACATAATCCTCATCACTTTAATCTAACCAGATCAACCTAACGCAGTCATATTTATACAGAAATGTGCAGAACTTAAAAAAAAAAAAAAAAAAAGAATCCAATGACCCATCAACAAAGTAAAATCAATTGTTAGAGATGTGAAAGAAATGCGTGCGTTTTGAAAAACCCTAGAATAACATATCAGTTTCACTGGAAAAAAAAAATACGAGACATCCATAATACACTGGATCAGCACAAACCTTAAAGATTCTGAACAAGGCAGGGTCATGTGTCTCGAACCATGGAGGGGGGAAAGGAAAACAACGAGACATCTTGGATTAATATAATGCTTTGATTGGTGGTTGATGGGTTTTGAGTGTTTGTGTTTTGATTCCGCATAAACAGAACCCTAAGATCTGACTGGCGCAAGCTTTATGGTGACAATTGGGGCGGAAGGTTGTATTTATAGCCACGGAAACCGACCCCACGCGATATTCCTCACCCCATACAGTATCAATTTCAACCTTTTAGTTATTCTAATATACTGTTAGATTGAAAATAATTAAAAGCATGATACTATATTAACAAGAGAAAGGATTAAATTGATTTTACAATTTTTTATTTTCAATCTAATTAAGCATTAAATTAAAAAAAATAAAATAAAGAAGAGAGTTGTTTTTTTTTAGTAATATATTTTATAAATATATTGAAGAAAGTTTCAATCAACTGAAGTAGGTCATCATCCATCACCATTTTTATAAGTCTATTTTTAAGTTCGAAATAATAAATATTTCGTACACAATTATTCGAAATTTAGAAATAAAAGTATAAAAAAATAGTTATTATGATTTATCAATTTAAAAAATAATAAAAATATAAGGGAGAAAAATTTGTTAATTAATGAAAAAAAAAATATATTTAAAGAATAAAAAGAGAAAACAAAATAATTATAAAATAATATAGTCATTTTCATTAGTTAGACTTAAGAAAATGTCAATAACAAATATCATTATTTTCGTTCCAAACAAGAATGGTTCTTACATGATTATGTAAAACTTAATATTTCAATTAATTAGACGTAGATGTCAGTAACAAATATCATCATTTCCGTTGGAAATAAAGAAACTTTCTTACATAAATATATTATTATAAATAATCTGGTGTAGGATGGTTGGAAAAAAAAAACTACAATGAATAATTTTTAAATTATTATTGTTATAATCGTCGTTAAGTTATTAAGTTAACGATAATTTTAAACTGTCGTCATAAGTTAATCACACGATGGTGATTATCTTTATATTACTACTTTCTTATTGTTTCATAAGTTTAAATTTATTGTAAACATTTATGATAAAAAGAAACACTTTAAGAATGAAAAAAAGGAAGAAAGTTAAATTGTGATTAATAAGAAAAAATAAAGGGAAGTTGCAACTAAGGAGAAAAACAAATAAAAAAGAAAGAGGAAGAAAAGAGAAGTGAGGGTGTAAAGATAAGATGAAAAGAGTGTGTGAAATTTAAAATTTAACAAGAAATTTTATAAATAAACATCTTTATATGTTACCTAGAACAATAATTTTTTTATAGTTGTCATCAAATATGACATACAATACAATTACAAATATAACTATAACTATAGTTGTATATTGGTGTTTTATGCATATAACAATAATTTATTTATAATAGTTAGAAAGTAAAAATAATTTTAAATTATCATCGTATGTTTTCACATATAAATGTTATTAAAAAGCGTGGACTTTTGTTTATTTTACTATAGTGATATTTAATATTTAAAATTTAATACTTTAGGTAATTATAGTATGAGAAGAGGTGAACAACAAATGTCATTATTTTCTTTCATTTTACATAAAATGATATAATATATAATATAAATTCAATTTGAAATTTATCTTAAAATAATTAGATAAAAAAATGTCTAATAAAGTTAAAATTAGATAATTAAGTTTTGTAATTATAATGCATAAAAAAATATATTTATGTTATTTGGAGAAAGATAAAACGACAAACCTAACTTACATCATCACGCTATTTAATAAATTTATAGAAAAGTATAATTAAAATAAATTAAATGGTTGAATATATATATATATATATATATATAGAATTTTTTTATTTTCATTATTTATTTTTTATATTCTAATAATATAAATTAGTAATTCATGAAAATATTAGAGGTTCTTAATGTCAATTTTTTTTGTCTTTCTATATTAAATTAAAAAATAAAGATTAAAAAAGAGAGTTAATTTTTGAATCATTTTATATTTTATTAATACATTGATGAAAGTTATAATGAACCACTAGAAGAGATGCTAATGTACTACCCTTTTCAGCCATTGAATTAATTTTATTATCATATTTCATTTTACATTAAGGTTTTATTAACGTATACTAAACAAAATATATATCTTTCGTACACAATTATTCAAAACTAAATATTTCAATTAACTACACTTAAGAAAATGTAAACAATAAATATCGTATTTTTCGTTTCATTTAGCATAAAATGATATGATAGTATAAATTTGATCTGATATTTATCTCAAAATAATACAATTAAGAAAAATAAAACCCAAATCAAATAATTAAATTTATAATTATAGTGTATAAAAAAATATTTTTCATCTAACTTAGTTAGGGAAAGATAAAATGAGATAGCATAACTTATATTATTACGCTATTGAATAATTTTATACAAAAAGTATAATTTAAATTAATCAAATAATCTAAAATAATAATTTATTTATAATAATATTATTAGGTTATTATTATTTTTTTCAATCTAACTAAGCATTAAATTAAAAAAGAGAGTTACTTTTTGAGTAATCTTATATTTTATTAATGAATACATCGATGAAAGTTACAATGAATGATGGGAGGAGGTGATCATCTACCACCATTTTCAGTCATTGAATTAATTTTACTATCATATTTCATTTCGTAAGATTTTATCAACGTCTTTGAAATAATGACTCTTTTATATATATATATATATATTCAAAACTTAATATTTCAGTTAATTAGACTTAAAAAATGTCGACAGAATATGATAAATTTATATGAAATTTATCTTAAAATAATACAAGAGAAAAAAAGTCTAATAAAACTAAAACTAAATAATTAAGTTTTATAATTATAATGTATAAAAAAATTATTTTTCATATAATTTATTTAGAGAATGATAAAATGATAGAGTATAAATTACATTATTACGCTATTTAATGATTTTATACTTGTTGGAATAGATTAGAAAATATATGTAATCATTATTATACTTAAGGTAGGGAGTTGAGTGTTAGATAATTTTTGCATGGGTTGAGTGTTAGATAAACTCTGCACCTAGTTTTGAGAAGTAGTCTAGGACTGGGACATTTAATGTAATCTCTTATTAGTTTTTATCTATATAAATAGAGAACCATGAGAGGGGTTCTTCAAGTCCTCTAAAAACATTTTTTCTCTGTTTTGAATATCAAGTTGGTATCAGAGCGAGTCGATCTTGCTCTGTCGGTCTTTGTAGTCTCCGGCACAATTTTTTTTGCCGTTGTCCGCCATCCGCTGCCGCCGACCATCGTCTCCGGTCATCCAGTTTTCACCGACGACCACCAAATCTGAATTGTCTCGCCGCGCGACATCCAACTCTGCCGATCCCGGAAGCTTGTTCGCCTCCACGCGCCGCCTCTCTCTCCACTGCATCTGGCGTGTGTCATCCCGCGCCACCTTCTCCATGTCGGAATGTCGCCGCGCTACCTCTGTTAGGATCGCCAGAGCTTCCTCTCCCTGTTCTGGCCCTCAGAACTTCATTTCAATGAAGTCTAGTAGCCACCCTTGCGAAAACCACTCTTGGGCTTTCGGCCTTCCTTACTGTTTTCGCATCTCCTCACCAGTTTTTGTTCTCTTGATCATAAATGGCTGCAATTTCATTCTCTGGAAGCCCCTCCATTATTTCCGAAAAGCTAAACGGACAAAATTATCTATCTTGGTCTGCTGTTGTCGAAATGTGGTTTCTTGGTCAGGGGCATCACGACCACCTTGAAAAAGACGGGGAAGAAAAAGCTGAACAGTGGAAACAAACAGATTTTCAGCTATGTGCTCTATTGTGGCAATCGGTGGAACCACGCCTTTTAATGTCGCTTAGAGCCTTTAAAACTTGTCACTCCTTTTGGAAGAAAGCCCAAACCATTTATGTCAATGATATCCAACGTCTCTATGATTCCGCAAATAAGCTGACATCTCTAAAAATGATAGATCATGATATGGTGACCTTCATGAATGACGCCCAGTCAGCTGTGGAAGAACTAAAGATGTTCTTGGAAGTTGACTCCTTGGATGAAATGAAGAAGAAGCTTGACAAGTATTACATGGTGATGATCCTTCACGCAATACATCCTGACTTTAACCATATCAGAGATCAACTTTTGACCACTTATGAAGTCCCTTCCATGGATACCCTTATCACATGCCTGATTCGTGTACCAATGCCTAAAACTCAAGAAACCCGTTCTCTAGTAGAACCATCTGCCATGGTTGCCACACGAAAAAGAGGAGGATGTGGCACCAAAGGAGGAGGACGTGGAGGTCGAGGACATCCCCAATGCACCTACCGTAAGAGGATGGGTCACACACAGGATAATTGCTATTCCTTGCATGGTTTTCCTCCCAAAACTGCCAATGTATCGAAGGCTGAAATCGTTGACTCCAAATTCACTGATAACGAATACCAAGAGTATCTACGGTTGAAGTCTAATAGCTTGGCATAGACCTCTCAAACTGCAAACACATCAACTACTTGCATTTCTCAATCTGTGGAAGGTCAAAAATCATGGGTAATTGACTCTGGTGTTTCTGATCATATATCTGGTAATTACTCATTGTTCTCAACCATTTCCTTTCAAGAAAAACAACATTTCATAACCCTTGCAGATGGCTCTAAAGCTTCCTCAAAGGGAGTGGGTCAAGTTTCCTTGTCTTGTCTCCCTCCATAAGCCTGAAATCTGTCCTTTTTGTTCATAATTCCTTTCAATTTAATCTCCTTAAGCCAATTAACCAAAAACCTTAAATTGTTCAATAACCTTTGATAACATATCTTTTGTTATATAGGAGCGTGGTTCGAGGAGACGGATTGAAGAAGGACATGAAGTTGGAGGATTATACCTTTTTGGCCCTCGTCCACGTGTGTCCTGTATTGCTACTCTGAGCCCTAAAATGTTACATGATCGACTTAGCCATCCTCATTTGTCAAAATTAAAAATAATGTGTCATGAACTTAGTAGTCTCCAGAGAGAAACATGTTAGAATCTATTATCCATTAGAATGTGAGTCATGTCAACTAGAAAAACATGTTAGATCTACCTTTCCTAAAAGGTCTCAATCAAAGTGTACTTCCAGTTTCTCTATTATCCATTCTGATATTTGGGGACCCAGTCGCATCTCATCTTTTGGTTTTCAGTATTTTGTTATATTCATTGATGAATATTCACGATGTACTTGAGTTTATCTTATGAAAGATCGCTCTGAATTGTTACCCATCTTTACATCCTTTTCAAATGAAATAAAAAAGTAATCAAAATTTTAAGAAGTGACAATGCTAAAGAGTACTTCTCATCCACCTTTTCTTATGTTTTGAGTTCACATGGAATATTGCATTAGTCCACCTGTCCTCATAAACCACAGTAGAATGGTATAGCAGAAAGAAAAAATAGGCATTTGGTTGAAACTGCACGTACTCTTTTGCTGGGTGCTCATATTCTTGTCCATCACTGGGGGATGCCATCTTAACTGCATGTTTTCTTATTAACAAGATGTCATCTTCCTCTCTCAGTAATAAGACCCCTTTTCCATTCTATTTCTAAATAATCCTCTCTTTCACACCTTTCCTCGAGTTTTTGGTTGTATTTGTTTTATTCATGATATGTCTCTAGGGTTAGACAAGCTTTCTTCTCGTGCTATCAAATGTGTCTTATTGGGCTATTCCCGCCTTCAAAAAGGGTATCAGTGTTACTCTCTTGAAACCAAGAAGTACTACATGTCTGCCAATGTTACATTTTTTGAACAGACTCCTTACTTTTCACCTTCTATTCAAGATGTTCATGTCATACAACAAGTTCTTCCCATTCCAGTGGTTAAGTCTAATATTTCCAATGTCTCTATCGATCTCAGTCGTGATCCAAGTCTTCCCGAACCATCCTCCCCTCACATTGATATTGTCAATCATAGGATCTTGATGGCTAGTCCCATTCTTCAAGAAGAGGGTGAATCCCCCACTTTACATTCTTCTCCAACATCGCTTCCTACCATGACTCCTGGTGAAGGTGATGTTAGAATTGCGCAGCGGAATGTTCGCGTGGTCGGACAAAAACCAAGAGGGGGGGTGAATTGGTTTCTTAATAAAAATTAGGTTTTCAAAATTTTCCCCAAATTTTACCGATTAAAAACTGTGTAAATGTAAATAGAGAAGAGTAGAGAAGATTACACAGTAGGTTTATACTGGTTCGGATCAAAAGACCCTACGTCCAGTTGCTAATCACTCAAAAGAGGATTAACGCTGTCACTAAGAACAAATTGTTACAAACAGATTACAAATGAACAGATAAAGATCAGAATACACCTCTCTTGAAATCCACAAGAGATGATGAACAACTTTCCCCAGAGACGGCACAGCACACAATCCACTAAGAACTCCACTTAGTGATTCTTATCGCTTCTAGCCCACACCAGGTTCAGAAAGCCCCAAGAGATGAAGAACAGCTTTCCCCAGAGACGGCACAGCACACAATCCACTAAGAACTCCACTTAGTGATTCTTATCGCTTCTAGCCCACACCAGGTTCAGAAAGCCCCCTTTCCTTGCAACAAACAGTTCTCTGACACTCACAACACTTAACTTTTGTATGGAAAGAGTTGTTCTTATTTTCTGAGTGCCAAAGCAGAGTTTAAGTAGGGAAATTAGGGTTTAGGAATTGGAACTAGGGTTCTTGGTAATTGGATTTTCGAAAATAGGGTTTGTTTGATGTTTAAAATTAGAAACAGACTGAAATAATCGATTATTTGGAGTAATAATCGATTAAAACAGAGCCAAATACGTCAGAACCCAATCCTCTCTGGTTTAATCGATTATTTGATGAAATAATTGATTATCTGTACGGAACTGTACGGAATAATCGATTATTTTGCTGTTTAATCGATTAAAACAGTGACTTTGTATAGAAAGTGGTTTTCTCACTGTTTTAATCGATTATTTACCTATATAATCGATTAAAGCCGAGCCTGCATGATAAATTTGAGCATTTTGAAGCTTCTAAGTTACAGACTATGTACCGGCTATCTTAGATTCTATAATTACAGATTCAATCAAACTAAAACAGAGTTATTACAATACAGAAATCATCAATCTTCAATCTTCAATACTCTAAGTCTTTAAGCTCTTGGATCATCATCAAAATCAACATTCTTCATGATCATTATTTGCAACATCAAGTCCTTGAATGTTCAACAATCTCCCACTTTTTGATGATGATCAAAATTATCTTTTTAAAGCCCTTGTAATAACCTGTTTTATCTGTCATACTAACAAACACATTAAACATACCAGATAAAATTTAATATTGAATCATAGGCTTTAAATTTTTCTCCCCCTATTTTGATTATAATAAAAAAGAACTCTGCAACATCAATCATAAGAGCTCCCCCTCAAAATATGCATAAGTTAGAGAAAGTTCCCCCTCAATCAAGGCATAAAAAGAAAAAAAAAAACATCAAATTTTATTTCAAAATCATTCATTCATTACAATAGCATGACAATAACAAAAGAAAATACTTAACAGAATTTAAAATTCTTCACTATCATCATCATTAAAGTGTGCATTAAATCTATTTTCTAAACGGCACACTTTATAAGAAGGCAAAGAGAGTATATATTGCAAGAAAGCTTGATTTCAAGAGTTAGAAGTGAGTAGAAGTGAACTAGAGGTCTCTATATATAGCAAAGATATGTCCAACGGTCATATAGAAGAGAATATAGGTCAAAATATCTGTTGGCAACAGCTAAAAGGCAAAACTGGTCGGTTTTAATCGATTAAAATTCAAAATAATTGATTATCCCAGTATCAGACACATTTAATCGATTATTTCCAGCAAATAATCAATTATCTGAAGCTTTTAATCGATTATTTCACGAAATAATCGATTATTCCAGAGGAGAATACCCTGTTTTGGACGTTTTGAGGGAAAATAATCGATTATTACATCAATTAATCGATTATTCCAGAGGCTATATCAAGTTTTTGAGATTTATATGCATAATAACCTATGAACATGCTACACCACGAATTTTAACATAACAATCATCCAGAAACAGTCAAATTAAGCAGATTTTAAGCTATTTCTAATATCCCTAAGTCTCTTCTAAGATCATAGAATCTATCCTTGGGTAGAGGCTTAGTAAATATATCTGCTAATTGACGTTTAGTGTTTACATACTCTATTTTGCAGTTTCCTTTGCTGATATGATCTCTTAAAAAGTGATGTCTAATCTCAATATGTTTAGTCCTAGAGTGCATTACTGGATTCTTAGTTAGATTGATTGCACTCGTATTATCACACATTAATGGAATGCCATTTAAATATATGCTATAATCCTCTAATTGTTGTTTCATCCACAGAATTTGAGCACAACAACTACCAGCTGCAATATATTCAGCTTCAGTGGTAGATAAAGCTACACATGCTTGTTTCTTAGAATGCCATGATATTAAGGATGAACCTAACAAATGACATGTCCCACTAGTGCTTTTCCTATCAATTTTACATCCACCATAATCAGCATCAAAATATCCTAATAAACTAATACAAGCATCAGACGGATACCACAAGCCAAATCCAGTAGTTCCTTTTAAGTATTTTAAAATATGTTTTACTGCAATTAGATGAGATTCTTTAGGACAAGCCTGAAATCTAGCACACACACAGACAAAATGCATAATATCAGGTCTACTTGCAGTTAAGTATAATAGTGATCCTATCATACCTCTATACATAGTTTGATTAACTTCCAAACCTGATTCATCCTTGTCTAGATAGCATGAAGTTCCCATGGGTGTGTTGGCTTCCTTTGAGGTGTCCATTCCAAACTTTTTGAGAATCTCTTTGCAGTATTTAGTTTGAGAGATGAAAGTGCCATCTTTAAGTTGCTTGATTTGAAGTCCAAGGAAGAATGTTAATTCTCCCATCATAGACATTTCAAACTCTCCCTGCATAATCTTAGCAAATTCTACACATAACAAACTATCAGTTGATCCAACAATATCATCAACAAGTAGCACATCCTTGATCTCCAAAGTGTTTGTACCGTAGTTGCTTGATTGATTGCTAAAGGATGTGTGAAAACTTATATTCAATGTGTGTTTAAAAAGTTCAAGCCAAACTGTTTTTATAGACGATTTTCAAAACTGCTGGTTTAATTAATCTGTTAAAAGATTCTTTTAATCTGTTAAAAGAGCAGTTTTAATCTGTTAAAACTTCTTTTAATCGATTAAAACGCAGTGTAGAAAAAATTTTTTAAGTTGTTTTAATCGATTGAAACGAGATTTAATCGATTAAAAGAGTTCTGATCGGTCATAACTAAATTCTGATCGATCATAACTTATTCGATCGGTCATAATTGCATTCTGATCGATCATCCTGACCCTTTAAATGATTTTAATCGATTGAAACGTGTTTTAATCGATTGAAAAGAATTCTGATCGCTTATAATTTGATTCGATCGATCATCCTGACCCTTTAAGTGATTTTAATCGATTGAAACGTGTTTTTAATCGATTTAAAAGATTCTGACCGCTCATAATAAAATTCTAATCGATCATAATGAGTTCTAAATGGTTTTAATCGATTAAAAACAAGTTGTATCGATTAAAATACTGTAAAAACACTTCTTTGAACATTCTAAGTGATTTTATTTGGTTCTTTCAAAACTGCATCGAGTTAAAAACATGTTTTAAGAAAGCTTTTGTAAAAATACTTTGTTTTTAGTTGTTTAAAACAATTTTAGAGGCTTTTCGCAAAAATCTTTAAGTGAAGAACCTTCATGCAATAGAAAAGATAAAATGTTTTTACCTAATCATTCTGTTTAAAACATACTAAATGATCCATTTTCTTTGAATAAATACAAGATACAAATAGATTTATTTAACAATTGGAACCCAAATATATTTACCTTTAGGAACACCAAAATGTTTAATTTTACACTTATTTGAAGTGTGACCTTGTTTCATACAATAGAAACATGCATTAGATGTAACATTTGAAAATGATGCATTTCTAATTATAGATGCTCTAGTTCCTTTTTCTACCCATACTCTTTTCTTTTTAGTTTTACTCTTTTTCAAAGGAACTCTTTGATTTACATTATTTTGAGCAATTACCATTTCATGCTTCTTAAGATCATCAATTTCTTTTTCCGCTTTGTCTAGCAAATGGTTAAGAATATCTATGTCATATTCATGCTCTTTACAATTTTCACAAGCTAAGTCCTTATTCTCATCTAAGCATACAATTTTCGTATTAACTACCTTCTTTTCTTCTAAACATGCAATTTTCAATTTTAAGGACTCATTTTCCTTTTCGGATCTTCTTAGATTTTTCTTTACAACTTTAAATTCGTTTTTCATATTCATAAATGCAGTAAATAACTCATTATAAGCATTTTGCAATTCATCATGGTCATTTTCTTCACTAGAGGATGAATCGGAATCACTAACCTCAAAATCCGAAGAAATGTTGTCATTTGCCATTAAGCAAATGTTTGCTTCTATTTCCGAGTCGCTTGATTCTGAATTTGAATCACTGTCATCCCAAGCAATATATGCTTTCTTCTTGAATTGCTTTTTGCCCTTGTGTTCATCATTTTTCTTGTTTGGGCATTCGATCTTCATATGCCCTGCTTCACCACAACCATAGCATTTTATATTAACGGAAGAATTTTCTTTTACCTTTCCCTTACCTTTGAAAGGATGTCTTCCTTTTGCTTTCATCAATTTGGTGAACTTCTTTATGAAAAGACTCATCTCTTCTTCATCATTTTCGGAGTCTTCTTCTTCTTCTTTCTTATTTTTACCTTTTGAAATCTTGGTCTTGAAAGCTAGATTCTTCTTTTGGTATTGACCCTCTTCCTCATTTAGTCTTCCAAGGTCAAGTTCATGCTCTCTAAGCTTTCCAAATAACGCCGCCATAGACATAGTGGCAAGATTTTGTGACTCCGAGATGGCCGTCACCTTAGGTTGTCATTTCCTATCTAGAGATTTCAAAATTTTAACATTTAATTCATCAACATCAAATACTTTACCTAATCCGGTGAGATGATTCACAATATGAGTGAAACGCTTTTGAACGTCGAAAATTGTTTCGTCGGGTTGCATCCGGAACATCTCGTATTCTTGGATTAGGGAGTTTTTACGCGCTCTTTTGACGTCGTCAGTTCCTTCGTGGGTTACTCTAAGCATTTCCCACATTTCCTGTGCACTTTTACAAACTGAAATTCTATAAAACTCATCAAGGGTTAGAGCAGATGAAATAATGTTTCTAGCCCTAACATCAAATTGTGCTTTTCGACTTTCTTCTACAGTCCATCTAGAAAAAGGTTTAAGAACGTCAACACCGTTCTCAGTAATTTTAGGAACAAATGGACCATTTAAAATTGCGTCCCAAACGCCTCTATCAACAGACTCTAAAAATATTTGCATACGTATTTTCCAAAAAGGATAATTTTGACCCGCAAAAAGTGGGGGTCTGTTGATAGACGCACCTTCGGCAAAAGTTTGATTTTGTCCGGCCATTTTCGAAAAGTTTGAATGACTATCAAAGCAAGCTCTGATACCACTTGTTAGAATCGCGCAGCGGAATGTTCGCGTGGTCGGACAAAAACCAAGAGGGGGGGTGAATTGGTTTCTTAATAAAAATTAGGTTTTCAAAATTTTTCCCAAATTTTACCGATTAAAAACTGCGTAAATGTAAATAGAGAATAGTAGAGAAGATTACACAGTAGGTTTATACTGGTTCGGATCAAAAGACCCTACGTCCAGTTGCTAATCACTCAAAAGAGGATTAACGCTGTCACTAAGAACAAATTGTTACAAACAGATTACAAATGAACAGATAAAGATCAGAATACACCTCTCTTGAAATCCACAAGAGATGATGAACAACTTTCCCCAGAGACGGCACAACACACAATCCACTAAGAACTCCACTTAGTGATTCTTATCGCTTCTAGCCCACACCAGGTTCAGAAAGCCCCAAGAGATGAAGAACAGCTTTCCCCAGAGACGGCACAACACACAATCCACTAAGAACTCCACTTAGTGATTCTTATCGCTTCTAGCCCACACCAGGTTCAGAAAGCCCCCTTTCCTTGCAACAAACAGTTCTCTGGCACTCACAACACTTAACTTTTGTATGGAAAGAGTTGTTCTTATTTTCTGAGTGCCAAAGCAGAGTTTAAGTAGGGAAATTAGGGTTTAGGAATTGGGGATTTCGAAACTAGGGTTCTTGGTAATTGGATTTTCGAAAATAGGGTTTGTTTGATGTTTAAAATCAGAAACAGACTGAAATAATCGATTATTTGGAGTAATAATCGATTAAAACAGAGCCAAATACGTCAGAACCCAATCCTCTCTGGTTTAATCGATTATTTGATGAAATAATCGATTATCTGTCTGTACGGAATAATCGATTATTTTGCTGTTTAATCGATTAAAACAGTGACTTTGTATAGAAAGTGGTTTTCTCACTGTTTTAATCGATTATTTACCTATATAATCGATTAAAGCCGAGCCTGCATGATAAATTTGAGCATTTTGAAGCTTCTAAGTTACAGATTATGTACCGGCTATCTTAGATTCTATAATTACAGACTCAATCAAACTAAAACAGAGTTATTACAATACAGAAATCATCAATCTTCAATCTTCAATACTCTAAGTCTTTAAGCTCTTGGATCATCATCAAAATCAAAATTCTTCATGATCATTATTTGCAACATCAAGTCCTTGATTGTTCAACAGGTGATTCCAGATGGCCCATTGCTCTAAGAAAAGGTACTCGTTCCACTCGAAACCCACATCCTATTTATAATTTTCTTAGTTATCACATATTGTCGCCTTCCTATTATTCCTTTTTATCCTCAGTATCTTCTATTGCTATCCCAAGAAATGTAGAAGAAGTACTTGATCACCCTGGATGGCGACAAACCATGATTGTAGAAATGCAGGCTCTTGACTATAATGCTACTTGGGAGCTTGTGTCCCTTCCACCGGACAAAAAGGCAGTTGGTTGCCACTGGGTGTATGCTGTTAAAATTGGCCCTGATGGTAAAGTTGATTGGCTCAAGGCTCGGTTAGTTGCAAAAGGGTACACTCAAGTTTATGGCCTTGATTATTGTGACACTTTCTCTCCCGTGGCCAAGATGACTACTATTCGTTTGTTCTTCGCAATGACTGTCATTCGTCACTGGCCACTTCATCAATTAGATATAAAAAATGTCTTCCTACATGGTGATTTTGAGGACGAAGTTTATATGGAGCAACCTCCTGGGTTTGTTGCTCAGGGGGAGTCTGGACTAGTATGCAAATTACATCGCTCTCTATATGGCATCAAGCAATCACCACGTGTTTGGTTTGGAAAATTTAGCTCCATTGTTCAAAAATTTAGGCTAAGACGCAGTGAAGCAGATCATTCAGTCTTTTACTGTCATACATCTCTGGGTAAATGTGTTTACTTAATAGTATATGTTGATGATATAGTCATTACAAGAAATGATATTGTTGGAATATCTCAACTGAAGGAGTACTTGTGCAGACATTTTCAAACCAAGGATTTGGAAAGCCTAAAATACTTCTTGGGCATTGAAGTAGCTCAATCAAAAGATGAAGTTGCAATCTCTAAGAGAAAATATGCTCTTGATACATTACAAGAAACAAGTATGATTGACTGTAGACCTGTAGAGAGTCCTATGGACCCAACTAAGAAATTAACAACAGAAGAAGGTGAAGTATTCTCTGATCCAGAGAGATATAGGAGGCTGGTCTGAAAACTGATTTATCTCACTATTACAAGGTCTGATCTATCTTTTGCAGTTGGAGTAGTTAGTCAGTTCATGCAGGCTCCATGTGTTGGCCATTGGAATGCTATCATTCTCATTCTAAGGTACCTCAAAAAGGCTCCCGGGCAAGGATTGTTATATGAAGATAGAGGAAGCATTCAGGTCACTGGGTACTATGATGCAGATTGGGCAGGTTCACCTGTTGACAGACGGTATACTACTGGATATTGTGTCTTCCTTGGAGGAAACATTATTTCATGAAAAAATAAGAAACAAAATGTAGTGGCTCGATCGATAGCTGAAGCTGAATATAGGGCAATGACGTCACTAACTTGTGAACTTATATGGGTAAAGCAATTCATTCAAGAGCTTAACTTCTGTCGTATCCAGACTATGAAGATGTATTGCGATAATCAAGTTGCTCTCCACATTGCATCAAATCTCGTATTTCAGGAGAGAACTAAACATATAGAAATTGATTATTACTTTGTTCGTGAAAAGTTGTTGACAAAAGAAATATGTACCGAGTTTGTTGGATCAAATGACCAATTCGCATAAGTGTTTACCAAGTTCTTAAGGGGACCTCAGATTGAGTTCATTTGTTCCAAGTTTGGTACATACAATTTTTATGCTCCAGCTTGAAGGGGAGTATTGGGATAGATTAGAAAATATATGTAATCATTATACCTAAGGTAAGGAGTTGAGTGTTAGATAATCTATACTGGGGATTGAGTGTTAGATAAACCCTGCACCTAGTTCTGAGGAGTAGTTTAAGACTGGGGCATTTAATGTAATCTCCCTATTGTATTAGTTTTTATCTATATAAATAGAGAACCATGAGATGGGTTCTTCAAGCCCTCTAAAAACACTTTTTCTCTGTTTTGAATATCAAGTATAATTTAAATAATTCAAATTATATATATATATATATATATATATATATTACTAAAAATTCTTATATTTTATGAGAATATTTTTATAAAAAATTGTAAGAATAAGTTTTTTATAAATTTAAATAAATTTTTACAAGACAATTTAAAAAAAAATAATACATATATATATATATATATATATATATATATATTAAAGACCTATTCTTTTTTTTTCTTATTATTTATAATAATTTATTTTATGATAGCATGTTAGACTTAATTATTGCATTTGAGGAAGGTATATTCATTTTTGAGTTCTAGGGATAAAAGAAATGAAATATTTATATATTATTTTTATTCTCCTAAGAAATATGAGTCGAGCAAAATTTATTTTTAATAAGAATATCATATTTTTATAAATTATTAAAATTTTTATCATCACATCTAACATATTATCTATTTTAAATTTTTATTTTATAATGATAAATATCTTAACGAGTTAAGAAAGGAAAAAATATTTAGAAACTATAGAAATATATTTTTTAATTAAAAAGTTATTATGTAGTAAAAAATTATGAATATTATAATAAATTTATTTGTTATTTTATGTCATTATTAATTAATATAATTATTACAAATTTAATTGTCTTATTGATTATTCTAATTAATCATTATTATAATTAATGCAAATATATCACTTTATATTAATTTTTTAAAATAATTATTTTTTATTTGTTTAATATATATATATATATATTTTTTTTCTCTTCTTCATATACATAATTTCATAATAATCATTTTTCTTATATTATATTTCATTTTCTTTATCAATAACATATCATAAAAAATTATAAATAATAATAGTTAACCAATTAAAAAAGAAATCTTTTATATAATAATAATAATTATTATTATTATTATTATGAAAATTAAACTGAACCGGATAGACCGATTCAGTCGGTCTGATTAGTACCCATATAAAACCAGTAAAACTGGACATTTTAACAAAAAATTGTAAAAATTTGTCTTTCACCTAAAATTAAAGGTCCTTTTATTAAGTTATTATGAGTCTAATTTAACCTATGATCTATCATTATATACATTAAATAACTTGACTTGATTATAATTTCTAATAATCTGGGAATCATGATAATTATTTTATTTATAAGAGAGATTTGAGGAGATTCTAGAGCTTAGTTTTAATTATCATAATTAATGAAAGAAGGTCAATTATTGATGTTTTGAGATTGACACTAAAAAAAAAAATCAATTTTAAATTCTAAATCTATGTCTTCACCAATACAACCATCCATTTAATTTTAAAAATATTGATAATAATAATAATGTAAATAAGGAAAATAATTAATTAATATAAAAAACATAAAAATTTTAAATTTTATCATCGTAAGATTAGGTTTTGCCAAATAAATGGAATAATCTCCTACCTTGATCATTGGTAATAGTGACTGTGTGTCTAAATTTTAAGAGAATGTAAAAGAAATATTAAAATAAATTTATAATTTTTAAAATAATTATAATTTATAATTTTAAAAGAAATTATTAGAAAATGGTTATCAAAATATTAAAAATAAATTTATAATTTAAAATAGAGAATAATTAAAAAAATTTGTACAACCTACTATTAATCAATGTCATTATTACGTAAGGATGATGAAAATTTTAAGATTTTAATTTTTACATACTGTTTTACTATATATATATATATATATATATATATATATATATATATATATATATATATTATTTTTATTCCACTTCAGATTCTACGTTTTATCTATATAATCGGTTATATTATATAGCTTGTTACAATGAATTATGTGATTCATAGTCAACGTTTTGATTATATAATAAATTCAAGCAAATTATGTATTATTTTATCTCTCAATGACAATTAACATTCTATTTTTTAACGGAGAAAATAATCAAACAAATATAAATAAATATAACATCTCATATGATTTTAGCTTCATCTTCTAAAAGCCAAAATCCATTATGGACCTTTTCTAAAATTAGATTTTATAGTTTTATCTACGTAATTGATTATATAATAAATATAATTTATTCTATGATAAAAATGCTCTTATTTAAAACATTAGATTATGTTTTGTTGATCTTATTTTGTCACGTAGGGTACAAGATCTAATATTTTATCTAGCTTTTACTATAAAGATATATTTTATTTTGAAATCTTAAATAACTTATTTAGATCTCAGAATAAGTTTTAATTTATTTTTAAATATATTTGAAAAATATTTATTAATTAAATTTTAAATATGAAAAACTTAAAATTAAATATTAAATATTTTTGTTATCAATTTAAAAATCAATATTTTTTTCTTATTTTAAATTTTTTTTGTCATCTCATTATTTTCCTCCATATCTCAATTTCTTAATAAAGACATCCTCTACCTTTCCTCTCACATTTTTATGTGTTTATTTATTTGTTTTTTCAACTTCCTCTTCCGTTACCATCCCTTACTCACATTTTCCTTCTTATTGATTTATCAATTTCCCCTTTCCTTTCACTTCCATGGCACATCCTCTCGCCCAAAGTCTTCCTCTCTCTTTTTTCCCACTCATTTCCCCCCTTCTCCATATTACAATAGTGACCAACACCATGATACACCTTTACTTCTCACTGCCATGATCGAATATAGAACCTGTGGTTCAATTTGTTTTAGTTATTGGTGGTTGATTCCCTCCACTCGTAGTTACATTACTACACAACCTATTTTATGATAAAATAGTCATTATTTGAATAGTTGAAGTTACCAAAACAGTATGTTTATAAATATAATATATGTTACAATTCTTATTTATTGTTACGTTTTAATAAATCTAGAAGGTATTATATTACTCACTAAAAGAATATTTTTCTTAATTAATCTCATTTACTAACTTAGAATAAATGTAATGTGTAAGTCGTAATCTTAAGAAACTAATAATATCATACGTATATTTAGGAAACTAATTATAAACTAAATATATGTTTACCTAAAATACAATAACAAAATATATTTATATATATCTTAATGCTCACTAGTTGTTGTTCAGTCATAACAAATCTTGAAGTTTGCATTCTTGTAAATTTTCAGTGTTTCTTCATTATTGCTCTTTTGGCACAACGTTAACATGTTCAATAAAACATTTTCTAACTCATCTTCTACCTCTGACCCATCTAACAAGCTTCCTAATGTAATATGAATCAACTTCTTGTTAGAATATTACATTTCTTTATCGTTCTTTCTTGCGACGACTTTGAGCATTTGTAGACATTTGCGGTGGAAAGACATTTTACGAATAAGAGAAATAAAGAAAAATAAAAAAGTTTAATCATGATGGACATAGTGAAAAAAAAAAAGGAGAGTGGTAGAGGAGGAGGAAATGATAGGGAAAGACGAGACAAATAAAATAAAAGTAGGATGAGAAAGTGAAATGAAAAAAATGAGTGAATTGAAAAGTTAACCAGACATAAAAAGTTAGACATATGATAATATTTGTTTTTTAAACCATATATGACATATGACAATATGTACAACCATCGTTGTTGTGAGAAAGTTGAAAATAATTTCAAAATTGTTAATATATATTTTTAATAACAGTTCACATATAATATCACTAAAGAACATTATTTTTTGTCTACTTTTTTTATTAGTGTTAAAGAAAGATTATTAAAAATATATTATTTTGAATGTTTAAATATCTTGGAGAATAACTTATTTATCACGCTAGAGATCTTCTCTTGGGATATAATACAAGATTTTGGAAATATGAGATCTTATGATTAAAATGTATGATGAAGATTCTCTATTAAAGATGTTGGTATAAACGTCATAGATGCACTTAGAACACTTTATTGCAAGGTTTTCCCTTAAGTCTTAAGTATAAGATATTTTATTCAAAAAATATGCATTCAAGTAACATCTAAGATCTCTAGGTTGGAGAATGAGTTATTTGACAAGAACCTTAAGATACACATAAATTAGACAAAAATAAAATAAAATAATATTCATTAAGCGATTGTGGAGGGAATCATCAACCACCAAACCATAAGAAAAATCATGACCAAAATTAAAAACTGAAACTTTTATGTTCCAAGAGTTGACAGGGTGGAAAGAAGAAAGAGGGAAAGGTAAAATATAAATAGTTAATGGTTGTTTAAGGTAAAAAAGAGGAAGGAGAGGGTCGTGGGAGGTAGTTAGTGGTGGTTTGGGAAGAAAGAGGGAATGGGAGGGTAGGGAAGACAATTGATGATGATTTGAGGTAGAGTGAGAGAGTTAGGAGAGGTGAAGTAAAGGGAAGAAGGGGTGATGGGGTGGGAGGAGGCAAAATAAGAAGAAGAAGAGTGAAGGGAAGAAGGGTGAGGTGCAGGGATATGATATTTGAATTGAATTTGACAAAATCTAACTAGGAGCTTGACAAATCAAGGGTGAAAAAAGCTAAATCTAAAAAAACCAAATGTGAGAAGGGAGTGTAGCACATGAACAAGGAAAATAAAAATTAGAAAAAAAAAATCAAATTGAAAATGCAAAATAAATGTTTGTTATAAAATATTATCGGTTAGCTATACTATTCAGATACTTCCTACATAATTTCTATGTTTCCTACTAAATTTTTACTATTTAAAATCTAAAAGTTTCGTTAAAAAGTTATATAAATTGAGTAATTCTATTTAAAACATAAGTTATATAGTATTAGACATTGTCAACCTCAAATCCTCACTTTCTAATTGAGATTTTTCTTCTTCTTCCCCAAATGGATCAAAACCAATTTAATTAACAAGTTTATTTTAATTTTTTTGTTAAACTACTAAATAACTCATTCAACTAAAAATTCTCAAAAGCATCCTCCATTCTTTCCCTTTATGCAATCACCGAAAAAGTTAGTTACTTAAAATTATCATTTCCCCTTTCTTGTTACCATTAACATTGATCAATATGATGCAAAATACTCAATCTCCTTTTATTGAAAATTTTCAAACTTTTCAAACTTTTTCTTCAATTTCACACATTTTTTTCAAACTATGTTCTATAGGTCTCCCATTTGTTCTAACATCTCACAAGCTCCTTTTGATGATGATATTAAAACACAATTTTCATAATTTTCTACCAAATTTTAGCTAGAAAAATATTAAAGAAAAGATACAATTCCACACAAAAGAAGAAAAAGAATTTACTTTGCAATTGAAGATGATACATATTGTAATAGCTCTTGGTGTAACCATCTTTTTTACCATGACAAATGTTTTTGTATAATTAACTCCTTTAACTTGATAGTTTTCGAGTACCACTAATGGAGCTTTAACACAATTTATAGTTCAATTTGATTTGTACTTAATTTTATTTGCATATTAATGCCTGAAAATTTAAGATGTTTTTCTCGTCAAAGGTGATCTTTATTTTCTGTCTCATTTTAAGAAGAGAGTTTATTTTCTAAATTTTATCTCTCTTGTTTGACTTATCATCTAGCCTTTTGAGAAAGAACTAATAATACCATTTTAATACTGTTATCTTTAATATTAATATTGAAAGTCATCACAATAGGAATAGTCTTGTTACTGGTTAGCAAGATGAGTTTTGTATAAGGAAATTCAATTTCAAAGAATTTGACATCCCTTGATACAAAATAACTTTTAGTCTCTATATCATACAATTATTTTTTATCTATAAAAACATATTGCTTACTACGACTAGAAAACCTATCTCCTTTCTTATCTCAATTATGTGCATAAATCAAACTCTCTTAAGTGACTATATGAAGATGATTGCCCATATAACATTTTAAAAGAGTTTTCCATCTAACAAATAAGGTGTTTTATTTTTTAGATATCCAATTGTTACAATATATTACCCAAAAAGAAATAAAAATATTACTTTTAAATTTCAAGACACGATAGGATATGTTTGTGTTTTCTTTCAACTTGACTATTTGATTGAGGTATCTCTATACCAAAAGTTTGAAAAATAATATTAAGTTCAAGAAATTTTATTTACAAGCATGTAAACTCAATTCATTATCAGTTATGATGGAAATTGCTTTCTTCTTCCATCAAGTAGAGTCATGACCAACCTTATACCATGAATATCCAGAATGTTATTAAAATTTTCTTAAAATTCCTCAAGAGACTCAATATTAACTCCTCCAAAAAAGGTTCCTTATATAAAAGAAGAAGTAAAAGAAAAAACTTCAAAAAAGACTTTAAAGATAAAGTAAGTTCGTACAAAAAAATATGTAAATTTCACATACAAAATTTGATTAAGTTAGATGTATCAAAAATTTTTATTTTAATTTGGTTGCTAATTTTTCACTTCCATTCCTTTCTTATTATTATACTAACAAGATCAATGAAAAGAAGGAAAAAAAAAGTGTCAATATTTGTTTTCTTATAAAAATGGAGAAAACTCCCTTATTTTATTATGGACTTTTATAAATTTATTTTATAAAATAAATTTTGAATAAATTCGTAACATTAGTAAATGTATATTTTATTTTCTTTTTATTTTATTATATACTATTAATCAATGTCATTAATAATATATTTAAAAAATAAAATTATGTAGGATTCTTCTCTCTTCACTCAATTTGTTTTTCTCTTCTTTTTCAGTTTTTATTATTCCATTTTTTTTATTTTCTCATTCATAATTTTTTTTCTCTTTCTATATTAATATAGGTTGTTCTTTTCTCTTATATCACTTGTTTTTTTAATTAAAAATATTAGATAGATATTATTAAAAACATATTAAAAATAATAAATAATTTTATTTATAATAATAATAATAATAATTAATTTAAAAATATTTTATCATAATAAATCAATTATTTATCTAATTCAAAATCTCAAATATTAATTATTTTTTATTTAATAATTTAATCTAATTATAGATAAATTGAATTATTATGATTAATTAAATTAAGTAATTTTAAAAAATTATTTTAAAACAAATTATTTTTAATTTTTAACACATTTTTATCAAATCTTAATATAATATTTTTAATCGAAAATATAATATAGAAGAAAAAAAAATTAATAAAGAGCAAAAAAATAAAAAAGAAAAAAATTATATTTTATATTAAAAAATTATATTTTTTATATTAAAAAATTCCAAAATATTCTATATATGAATAATAAATATTTTTAATTAAATGATAAAAATTTTATTTAAATATTTTTTTAAAATATGTTATTATTAAATGGATTTTATATTAAGACTTGAAGATTATTATTTTTATTTTAAAAAAAAGTGTAAGTTAATTAACATTTTGACTTTTGAAAAAGTCAAAAATCAACCTCACAACATTCTAACACTTTTTACTTTTTAGATGAAAAAGAAACAAAATTGGGAAATTGGAAGCACTCCACACACATTTGTTTCTTCCGGTGGTTAGTTGTTCGGAGCTAACTGAGAAGTGTAATCGGTGTCATTTTCGTCTTTGTATTCTTCATCTTCTCCTTCGCTCCAATCGTTGAATCAAATCACCGTTCACCAATGCATCACGGAGATTACACTTCAACTCCACACTATCAATTCAACCAAAACCCAGACCTAATCTCTAATCCAACATCCCACCCCAACCCTACCGCCGATCCACTCTCAAATCCTTACGCTTCATCCGCACCTCCCTTCAGCGCCGGTTATGCCCCTTACCCTCCATCCTATCCCGAACCTCCCTCCCCAACCTACACTCCACCTTCTTACTCCTTCAATCCCTCAATCCAACCCTCACATCAACCTTATTATCCTACCTACGATCATCATCACGCGGCTCCATTTTACCCTCCTCCACCTCCCTCTCTTCCTCCCAACCCTAATCCCAATCCTCCCTACTCCGCTCCTGCGTACGGCTTTGACGACTACGGTTCCCGCTCCGATTATCGGAACGATGGCGTTTACGGAGACGGAGTGTTTCCGTACGAAGGCGGAAAAGCGGAGCCGTACGGAGCGCGGGGCTCGGCGCCAACATCGGCTTCCACTTGGTCCAGTTTCGATGACTTCGGGAGAGCGATTGGTGGCGCTCCGTCTGCGACGAGCAAGGTAGTGAAAGCGGTGCCGAAGGTGGATTCTGGAGAAGATGCGAATAGGGGAGTGCAGAAGTTTCGAGTGAAGCTGTTGGCGGAAAGTGGTGGCCAGAGCACTATGGATGTGCTCTGTCAGGTATAGTATTGTGGACTAAGATGATTGATGACGGCGTTTTTGTTTATTGTGTGTTGCTAGTTTCGCTTTTGGCTTGAGTTGCATTTGAAGGTTGGTTAGAGTATGTAAGCCAGTAATATCCATAACTAGATGAGTAACTATCATGAATCTTCCGTATACTAGGATTGGAAATGATTTTAAGCCCATTCTATCAGTACATGCATTATTTTTAATTGAGAGAGACTATTAAGAAAAAAACATCATTGAAAACTGAGGAAATTAATCAATTTTTTTACAAGAGAAAAACTTTATATTTGTTAAAAGAATTTAAAATTGATTGTTGAGCATCTATAATGGGAGTTTCTAGAAAGAGTTATTTATCAATAAAATATTACTTTAATGTAAACCCTAGAAATATAGGTACCATAAAATCGAAGAAACTTGTTTATTTATATAAGAAGTTCTCTTTTATTTTAAAGAAATTATTTGAGTCTATATTAAAATAATGTTATTATTTATTGATAAGAAACTTCGGTTGGACGTACCCTTCAGAAAATAATTTTAAAATTGAAAAATTTCATTAAAAAGTATCCTTAATACATTTTATTATAATTTCCAATGCATTTCTAATGTGAATTTCAATAAAAATTTCTATTTAAATTTCATTATCAGTGCTCTTAGAACACTAGTTAGAAGGACCCATAGTAATAATACTGTTATTCAATATTTCTCTGATTCATTTAATTTTAATGAATTAGAGAACGTTGATACATGAGGATGTTGTATTCTAGGAGGGTTTAAAATTATTTCCAGTTTTAAGATGTATTCTGAAAATATTTTCAGACAAAAAAGATTTCCTATTAGACAACCAAGCACATTTTATCCACCATTTCCTATTTTTATTTTTAATGAAGATGAGAATAGAAATGAGGAAACCGAATGTGCATAACATATTCTCATTTGTTTCCTGGAGAGAATATAATAAGTAGCTACAACTTTGAATATGTTAGTTTATTTTTAGGATTTCTTATGGCAGATCCCATAAGTATTTTTATTCCTAAAAAAGTAACAAAATCTTCCTTCTCCGTTTAATGCATTGGAAATCAGAATTATACATCAAAATTAATTAAAGTACTTTCTCAACTTTTATTCGATCGCAGTCTTAATATATTCTCAAAAGGCATAGCTTCGCAATATATTTATTTGTAAAAGCAAATGGAAATACTTTCGCAGATATGTATGCGTGTTTTTGGCACTTTGATTATTTGTATGGTCAATCAATTTTTTTCCATTTTGTACTGGAATCAAAGCTTTTCTTGTTGTTATATTACAGTTATCCAGATTCTGAGTATTGTAGGTATGCAGAAACCAACTTTTTTTGTGAATATCTTCTATCTCAAGGCACAAAGCATAAATTCTGTTGTGCATTCATTAAACTATTTGTTGGCTGTTTATCACTACCGTGGTGGTTGATCTGAGTTAGTGGTTTTGCTGATGCTAATTCTTTCAGATCGGTTTGGATGGAATTCGTATGCTGGATCCAACTACTAGTCGAACATTGAGAATATATCCACTTGAGAACATAACAAGATGTGATGTAAGCTTATTGCTTTCCTTTGTGAAGTTTTGGGTGATTATTTGAAATTATTTTGTAGTCATTGTCAATATATATTTTCTAATTGAATTATGTAGAAATTCGATTCATCTACCTTTGCATTTTGGTCAAAGAGCTCGGTGGATATTGAGTCAAGGCGAATAAGACTGCAATCCAATAGTTATACGACCAACACACTTTTGGATACAGTAACTGCTGCTACCATACAGGTTCATAGAAATTCATCCTTCATGTATACCAGTATTATTTTGCTGATAAATTATATTACAAAACTGGGAATTTATTAATATCTTCTGGAAGACACTGGGTTTGTTTCAACTGTTGTGAGACAGGATTTAGCTTTAGTTTCTTGCCTTCTCTAAGTTAAAATGTGGTGTACATTTGTTTAGTATTACTAATTGATGACATTTGTGATTATTTGGGGCTACTTACTTGCGTCGACCTTTTCTCCTTAAATTGGCCTCACCATTTGTTCTTAATCAAAATGTTAAAGATTTCAAGCACCAATTCTGAAGATATTGTGCTGTTTCCAAAAGTTAACGTGTCCTTTGAATTAAAGCAAAGTTCAGGCTTTTGTGTGGGAATTTTCAACAAACATGTTTGATTAAGATCCAAACAATTCTCCTGATGCAGTTTTTAAGTGGTATCAAGTTGATCCTTTTTATCTTACAAATTGGCTACTAGTTGTGCTTTTTGGCAGTTGACTGTACTAGCAATAGTATCTGTGCTCCAAATTCACAGTCCCACCATATTACCAAGCGTTGTAGATCTGTATTTTTTACTTGTAATGTGCGGAACTTCAACATCATCCTATTATTTTTCTAGTAATTTTGACTTCTAGGAGATGTATAAAAGGAATAGTTATACACAGCGTTTGTTGGAGAGCTGTATGTTTTACTTGTAATGTGTACTGTATGCTGAACTGAACATCATCCTATTATTTCTCTAGTAATTGTGATGTCTGGAAATAATTACACCAAAGATGAAATATAGGATTAATCATCACTTCCTATTAACATTACTCCTGACCATATTTTATCTTAAATTCAATTGACATTAACTGAAGTTTTTTAAGCCACATTTTAAAAGGTTGGTGATGTAAGACTTCCCAATATCCTCCCTTCACATACATATGCATGCTAAACAAGCCATCCTATAAGAATAGGCGATATACCAAGGTGAACTCCAAATTCTAATATCATGTCAGATTTTATCTTAAAGTAAATTGACTTTTAAGTTAAATTATCCAATAAATATATAAGTCCTACGCCAATAATTGAGGAAGACAATGTGGAACTTCCCAACACTCTGTCCATAAATGAAAACCAAACTAGGTGAGTATATAAGAATTTGGAATTGCTAAGATTAGCTAGGCTCTAATAGTATTTCAAATTTCATTTTAAAATCAATTGACATTAAGTGAAATTATCGCCGTGTCCTAAATTAATTTGAATAACTTACATAATTTTTGTTTTACTCCCTCTTAATATATATCACTTCTAACATAATCACACATGCCAGTAAAATAATTTTTGTTTTACCATATTTTTTCTAATGTACTAGTTTAACCTTTATTGTTAATGACTTTTAAAATTTTCTCTTCACTATTCATTAATTGAAAACACAAATACTCTTAATATTTTATAGGGGTAAACAAGGAAAACAAATCTGAAGTTGTATAGAAATTATAAAATGCTGAATAAAAAGAACCACCAATTTCTTCTAAAATGTACCTTATAATTGGGACAAGAGGGAGTGATATCTTTTTGTCCTTTTCTCTTGGTCCATGGACTTGGCAAGTTGGAGTATCATATAATTTTTGCTATGTCTCATGCAATGATATAAAACTCATCACTTCTATTGACATTGTTCCTAGCTAGATCCTATATCTTTAATCCTATATAAAGATATCGTAGTTTGAATCCTTACTCGTTAGGTTCTTGGCTATATATACTTATCTAGTTCTTTCAAATAATTTTTTCAATGTTGGGGGTTAACATTTGTCATGATCTTCTCTTGTTTTCTCATTGCAGTTCAAGGAAATGGGTGGAAGCAGGAGACCTGCTGAATCATTGAGAACAAATGAACAGTCTACAGAGAAAAAAAGAGGATTTGGTGATTGGATGAATTTGATTAAACCTCCCGATGAAGAGAAGGATCATTGGGTAACATTAGATGCAACTTAGTTTTCTTTCTCTTTCTACCTATGCCCTTACCAGATTTGGCTTTTATAAAGGAAATGGAGTACTTTATATTATAAAGTGCAGAGATACAACTGTTGATTGAAATGTCAATGGTTGAGATTGTAATAAAATACATCGACATGTATAATAAACTATGATGAAGTTATTAAAACATACTCCACTGACTTCCCAATCATCAGTTGTAATTTCACACCTTCAAAAGTATATCCTTTGTTTTAAAGGAGTCGAAGTCCCTCTTACGCATCCCCTAAAAGGACTCTATGGCTTTAGCAATGTTTTTTTTTTTTTTGAGCTATTTTTATTTTTACTTTTACTGGGATACAATGTTATTTTATATTGCTGGTTGGTTGTGATTGTTGGGACAAATGTGCAGTGTTGCTGCCATTGATTCATCAAAAAGAAAAACAGCTAAGTTTTTTACCATTAGGTGAGGTGAGCTAGATGAACCGAATAACATTGTAATGTTTTTATCGCAAATTATGTCTACGAACAAACTATTGACCCCAAAAATCTTAATGCTTTCACCTATACTTTTTTTCTCAACTCTCCTTTGTCTCTGGTATCTGGGTTACCATCCATCTAATTTACTTTGCTTAGTGAAGTTTCTACAGGCCTTTTCTACACATTCCCAAACCACCTAAGGCAAGTTTTTTACCATCTTTTTTGTACCATGGTGTTCTTCCAAAATTTTTGGTAATGCATTCATCCCTAATCCTTTTACATCTAAAATGTTTACTCATCCACCACTATATTCTCAATTTTGTTACATTGAGTTCCATTGTTGGCCTTTTAATGCTCAATGTTTAGTCCCATTAACAGTGTAGTTATACTTTTTTGTCATAGATAACAGCTGAAGCACTCCTCCATTTCATCAACCCTACACGAATCTTGTGGCTTACATCTTCCTCTATTTCTTTGTCATTGTGTAAGCTGGGCCCTAAATACTTAAATTCATTGACTTGAATAAAGTATGTTCTCAGAAGTTTCACCTTTAACCTAAGCTCATTCTTCTTCTTGCTAAACTTATATTCCATATACTTGGTGTTGCTTTTACTTAGGTGAAAGCCATATGCTTTAAAAGCTTGTCCCCATTTCTCAAATTCCCATTTATATTTTTTCAATTGATTCTTCAACTTGAACTTTATCATCTTATAAAATGCATGCATCATATCACTGGCTCATGGATGTGCTCAGGAATCATACCTAGGGCAAAAATATAGAGGTAAGGACTTATAATCTGACCTTTGATCTAGCCCTGTGGTTATTGGACATCTGTTGAAACCCAATCTTGTTTCCCCACCATAGCCACACTCCCTTATACATATCCTCGATGACTCAAATATTGCATATATGAATTCCTTTCTTTGCTATGACCTTGCACAAGGTCTGGCACTCTTAACCTTATGAATTTATTTTTATAATGCTAGTGTGTTAATTCCTTTCATTTTTTCTTGTACTCGGTGAGAGTTCTTATCACATTTAATTTACGCGTAGGTCCCAGACGAAGCAGTCTCAAAATGTACAGCATGTGGAGTAGATTTTGGTGCCTTTGTTCGTAGGGTTGATCTCCTATTCCTTTTAATTATGTTTTCTATTTTTTGTGCTTGGGTACTAATGCTTGATCATCTGTGCTTTGAACAGCATCACTGTAGGAACTGTGGGGATATCTTTTGTGATAAATGCACACGTGGTAGAAGTGCTCTTACATCTGATGAGAATGCTCAACCAGTACGAGTTTGTGATCGATGCATGGTATGTGTAGTGTTTGTTGACTTTCCTCTTCATCTCTTCACCTTCCCATAAACTGATGCATGATTTATGTCGCCTGTAATTTCTGAGATTCGAAGGTCTATGGATGAAAGTTTCAATATGATTGTTTGGCCTTCAATGGGGTCTTTTATCCTGTTTTTTTCCATTTTTCAATTGCATTTGTGTAGTCAATGCTAGAAACTGTGGAAGCTATTTTGCTATATATTATATTTTTAAACAGTGGTTTGTGAGAATTGCAAGATGTGGAATGTCACACTCTGTTTCCTGTTAGACTGTAGTGACTTCAAGGCTGAGCAATGCTAAGGGGTCATCAAGTAAACCTGTGTTGCAGAGTCATGAGGATCTTGCTAAGAAACTTCAGGTAAATAATAGGGGCATGGCGTACTGTTTGATAATGTTATTTTTATTTGCTATTGAAGGTTTTAATTTGCTTTAGTTACGTAGTTAAACATACATGTGTAAGTAAGCGTCCATCAGATGGTGATTTATTTTATTGTTGAGTTTTTTGTAGGATGAGCTAGAAAGGAATAAAAGGATATCAGGTACGTATTTTAATCTAATGCTAATTCTGGTGCCTGAGTTGTAAAAATTGCTGTATTATTTAGATTCATGAATTGTCAAACAAGGTGGTTCAACTTTTAGTGAGAATCCCTTTTGTGGGTGATTTAATTAGTTACAAGATTATATATTTGAGATAATAAGATATGAAAAATAGTGTTCGTGGCTCATAAAGTGGCTTTGTTCACAGGCTCTAAGTCTGATGGATCTGGAAGACGAATGAAAGAAGTTGCATGCCCTATTTGCACTGTCCATCTTCAGGTTGAATGTTCGTTGATTGATTTTGCAGGAATCTCTCCTAACTTCTCTCCAACACGTACGTCATAATGAATGTCTTTTTTTGAAATTGTTGCAGGTCCAGGTACCAAGCTCGGGTTCAGAGACAATCGAGTGTGGAGTTTGTCAACACGCATTTCTTGTGAGTTCTCGTTGAGTTTAGATGACACAGATACAAGGGTATCTAAGAGTTTGTGAAATTAGTGAACTTGTTTTTATCATGCTTTTCTTTTTTTTTTTTTTTGGATTCTTAGCTTGGGGTGTAGATGTTCACCTTTTTCTACTAGTCCTCTTGGAAATCTTTTCCACTTTGCTTCTCCTTTTGTATAAAGTAATTGCCGAACATGCATCCATAGACGTGTCAATTTCATTGTAAATTCACTGTTTGCAAGGTCAGCTGATTTGCAAACATTAATGGCAATTACATGTCTTCTACGGTGGATTAGCCGAATTTAAATAGTTCTACAATAAATGTATAGTACTACAATAATATTTCGGGAACAAATGAAATTCTTAATTTAATTCATGTTGATGTGATGGCAGCATTTTGAAATAGCTACAACCGACTGGGTTAACTTTTAACCACAAGACAAGATCGTATTCTTGGTCTTCAGTTAATCATGTTATTAGTAGTAGCGGATGCATTTGTTTGCTCTACAGAACATAGCCTGAGATTTTGATTAGGAAAGTATATCAATCTGTTGATACATTCTACAGGCAGGGAATGTCCTTTGCACACAAAGCCAACTCTGAAAAGGAATAATTTTTCAAGTCCACAAGTAATTTCTTGCTTCGATATTAGGATTTTCTTAAAAACTACGGTTACTTAGCACTATTGGCTTTCCGAACCACTAGAAATGGTACCTGTTTCGGTATCGGTATGGTCACGGTTTCATATTATTTATTAGTCGCCATATTATTTATTAGTTGAGGGTAAAGATAGTCGAAATTAAAGATAATAATTTAGGCATGAAAATTGACTTTAAAAGTACCTAATTAAGTTCCCTTGTTCCAAGTAGAAACTACTGTAGCTCTATCCATTTATTTGCATGTCAAAATTTGTAAATCTTTTAATCAAATACTACTTCGAAAATTTTGGAAAAGTAGATTAAATGAAATCTGATTTCATTATTTTTAATAAAAAAAATCATACAAGATATATATGAGATTGTTCCTAATTATTTAAATTTGTACATATTATAAGAAATATACAAAATTTTTAATTTATTCTTTCCTCAAATACTATTTGATTTTCTACATTTCCCCTCAAGCTGGTGAATAAGTATTTTTCATTCCTAACTTGGATACAATTGTTAGGAACAAGACAATAATAAAGGAAAGAATAAAGGAGAGAAAAATAAACGACACAAGAATTTTAACGTGGTTCGGCTAAAATATGTATGCCTACGTCCACGACTACACTAGGAAGTATTTTTATTTCTGTGTATATCTCAAACTTTACATAGGGTTGCTTATATAACAAAATAGAGAACCTCATCTCACAATCCTAATCGATGTGGGACTAAATCAAGCACCATAATACTAACAATTCTCCCACTTGGAGTTTGATTTACGTTACCACCTAGTGTAGTGCCTTCATCATCAATTTGCTCGAAGGCCGGTTGAGGCAATGCAAAGCCTCAACTTAGTTGTTGTAACAGATCTTGGTCAACATATCGACGGGATTCTCCGCACTGGAATCTTCAACAAACTCAAGTCTCCATCATTTATCGAGTTTCGATAAAATGATACTTCAATTCAATGTGCTTACATCTGGAATGAAGGATTGGATTTTTAGCAAGACAAATAGCACTTTGATCGTCACTAAACAACGGAGAACCATCTTGTTCTCTTCCTAATTCTTTTAGAAGGTTCTTCAACCATATCATCTCCTTCGCTGCTTCGAGATAGCTACATACTCGCTTCGATGGTTGAGAGAGAGACCCTTCCTTGAAGTTTAGACTTCCAACCGATAGCTTGTACCACCCAATGTAAAAATATAACCTGTTGTGCTCTTTCTACCGTCAAGATCACCTCCCAAGTCTCGCATCGGAAAACCCCTGTAAAATGAGATTACTTCTCTTGAAAGACAAATGCATCTTTGAAGTGCCTTTCAAATATCCGAATATCCACTTCACTCCTTCCCAATGCTCCTTTCCGGGATTTGATAGAAATCTGCTCACAACTCCCACTTGCATGTGCTATGTCCGGTCCGGTGCAAACCATAGCATACATCAAGCTTCCTACTGCAGATGCATATGACACTTTAGACATGTGACTTTCTTCTTCTTCGTTTGAGAATATTGCCTCTTTGAAAACTTTAAGTGAGTTCCCAAAGGTGTATTCCTGGTTTTAGCATTCCCAACATTGAATCTGCTAAGCAATTTTTCTATATATTTTTCTTGAGATAAGTTCAAAATACCTTTATCTCTATCTCGGGAGATTCTCATACCAAGAATTTGCTTGGCTGGACCAAGATCCTTCATTTCAAAGCTCTCTGACAATTGTTTCTTCAACTTGTCAATTTCTCGTCATATTAGCTCCAACAATCAACATGTCGTCAACATATAAGGCAAGAATGATATAGCTATCAACATATTTCTTCACATAACAACGGTGATCTTCTTCACATCTGCGAAATCCTGAGTTTCTCATAAACTCATTAAACTTCTTGTACCATTGTCTCGGCGCTTGTTTTAATCCGTACAAACTTTTATGAAGCTTGCATACAAGATTTTCTCCGCCTTGTACTTCAAAACCTTTTGGCTGTGTCATAAAAATTTCCTCTTCAAGATCCCCATGTAAGAATGCAGTTTTGACATCTAACTGCTCCAAATGAAGATTTTCTGCAGTCTACTATACTCAAGATAACTCCGATGGTAGTCATCTTGACAACGGGAGAGAAAATTTCGTGAAGTCAATTCCTTGTCTTTGTTGGAACCCTTTCACTTACGAGTCTAGCCTTATATCTTTCTTTGCCATCCGGTTCTTCTTTCAACCTATAGACCCACCTGTTTTGCAAAACTTTCTTTCCTTACGGTAGCTTGGTTAAAGACCATGTTTTATTCTTCTGAAGGGACTTTATCTCATCTTCCATTGCTAGCTCCCACTTAATAGATTCATCTCCCTGCATAGCCTCGACAAAATGCTCCGGCTCACCAGACATCGATCAACAACAAATAATGCAATGAAGGGGAATACCTTTGTGGTGCTACAATTGTTACGCTAGATCTTCTAACCAAGATTTCAGGAGTTGCTGACTCTACTATTTGTTCGGGTTCGTCTCGAGGCTCGACATAGGCTCTACTTGTATATTCCGCCTTCGGTTGACTACATCACTTTCGAAATTTCTTCTAATGATACTTGCTCTAGTTGTTTATTTACATTTGCGGATTCCGCAATCTCGTCTCTATAGAACATGTTTTCATTAAAAGTAACATTTCTACTTCGATAATTTTCTTGTTTTGGTCATCCCAAAACACGTAGCCAAACATGTCAGATCCATAACCAATGAAATAACAACGTTTTGCCTTAGGGTCCAATTTATCTCTACTATTAGAGTCTAACATAATATATGAAGCACAACCAAAAACTTTCGGATGTGAAAGATTTACCTCTTTTCGAGACCATACTTCTTCGGGTAACTTATAGTCTAAAGGAACTGATGGTCCTCTCGTTTATGAGATAGGTTGCTTGTGCTTATTGCATCTCGCCCAAAATACCTTGGGTAATCCTGATTGGATTCTCATACATCTTGCTCTCTCATTCAAGGTTCCGTTCATTCTTTACGCCACACCGTTTTGTTCCGGTGTTCCTGGAGCTGTCTTGATCATTACGATCCCATTCTCACGAACAAAACTCCTTGAATTGACTCACTGTCATATTCTCCACCATTATCGAGACTTCAAACATTTGACCTTTAAACCTTGTTTGAGTCTCAACCTCCTTTTTCCACCTTTTAAACACGAGAAAACACATCGGATTTATTTTTAAGAAAATAAACCCATACCTTTCTTGTAGAGTCATCAATGAAGGTTACATAATATTGTGAACCTCCAAGGGATTTCACTGAAGCTGGCCCCAAACATGCGTATGCACTAGTTCTAGTCTTTCAACTTTAGACGACTTACTTGTTTTGGAGAAGCTAACCTTTTACTGCTTTCCAAAGATACAATGTTCGCAAGGTCCAACGTCAACATGCTTCACGTTAGGTATTTTACCTTTTGATATCATGAGCTTCATTCCTTTCTCACTCATATGCCCAAGCCTCCGATGCCATAAGGAGGAATTGTTGCCAACTTCGCAAGCGATATCATATCCTCATCTGCAATCATGTAGAGAGATCCTTGCTTCTTTCCACGAGCAACAACAAGATTACCTTTCATTACCTTCCAATGTCCATCTCCAAAAGTGGTGTAATGTCCCTCATCATCCAAGCGCCCTATAGATATTAAGTTTCTCTTTAAGGTTGGAATATGTCGACATTATTCAAAGTCCACACGTTTCCATTAGAGGTTCCGATGTTAATATCACCTCTTCCTATGATATCAAGAGATTTTCCATCTGCAAGGTAGACCTTCCCAAACTTTCCAGAAACATAGTTAGATAATAGTTCTAAGGAAGGTGTAGTATGAAATGACGCACTTTGAGTCCATAATCCATGAGTCAATAGAATTATCTAAACTACATAACGAGTGCATCTTCAACTTCATCGATTCGTTGCATTTGCTGATTGATCATCATCTTGCTTCTTGTTGTTGTTGTTGTCCTTCTTTGGAGCCCTACACTGATTTGAAAAGTGGCCCTTTTTCTAACAATTCCAACAAGTGATATCATTCGGACTTTTGCTTGTGATCTCCCTCTGGATTTTGATCTGCCTCGGCCTTGATTACGACCTTTACGGCGACTTCTTCCTCTAGTTTCAGCACTCAATGCTTGAACCTGAATTAGAACCGAAAGATTCTACTCGAATTTTTCTCGCGAACATCTTCGCTTAAGATCAAGTCACGGATGTTATCAAGCTTCAACTTGTTATTGCTTGCAGAATTACTAACTGCGATGACATGATTGCACCCCAACTTTCCGGTAGAGATGATAATAAAATTAATGCTTTCACCTCATCATCAAATATTATCTCGCACTGATGTTAACTGCGCAATAATTGCATTAAATTCACTAATATGATTAGTAACCGAGTTACCTTCACCCATTTTGAGGTTGACTAGCCTGCGAATCAAATGCACTTTATTGGCTGCAGAGGGCTTCTCATACATATTTGACAACGCCGCATCAAATCTACGGTTGTCTTCTCGTTCATGATGTTGAACGCAACATTCTTGGCTAATGTCGCCGGATCACACCAAGCGTCTGCCGATCTAACAACTCCCATTCCGACTGCTCCATGTCGGTTGGCTTCTGCCTGTCAAGGGTAGATACAACTTCTTCCGATACGAGATAATCTTCCATCTGCATCTTCCGAACCCGAAGTCACCGCCATCGAACTTCTCGATCCTCACCTTTCCTTCTTCCAATGCCATTGCTCTCACTCGCTTTCGAAGAAAGCTCCCACTGCTTCTCTAAGCCGAGATTCCCAAGAAAAAGACAAAATCTTTTCCGATGTGGAAGATCGGACAAAGCTGCAACCACAGAGCATACTAAGAAAATTGGCTCTTGATACCAATTGTTAGGAACAAGACAATAATAAAGGAAAGAATAAAGGAGAGAAAAATAAATGACACAAGAATTTTAACGTGGTTCGGCTAAAATATGTATGCCTACGTCCACGACTACACTAGGAAGTATTTTTATTTCTGTGTATATCTCAAACTTTACATAGGGTTGCTTATATAACAAAATAGAGAACCTCATCTCACAATCCTAATCGATGTGGGACTAAATCAAGCACCATAATACTAACAACAATCTTCTCAAAATTGTGGCAGCCCAGTCCCTTAGTAAGAATGTCTGTAATTTGGTCTTGAGAGAACACATATGGAGTACATATCAAGCCACTATCAAGCTTTTTTTTTTTATGAAGTGTTTATCTACTTCAATATACTTTGTTCTATCATGCTGCACTAGGTTGTGAGTTATGCTGATTGCTGACTTATTATCACAATAGAGCTTCATAGGTTCTTCTCATTTTATCCTTAAGTCTTCTAAGATGATTTTAAGCCATAACAACTCACATATGCCTTGTGTCATGGCTCGGAATTCCGCTTCAGCACTGGACCGAGCCACTACACCTTGTTTTTTGCTTCTCCAAGTCACAAGATTTTCTCCAAGAAAGGTGCAATATCCTGTAGTTAACCTCCTATCCATAATTGATCCTGCATAATCAGCATCAGTATAGGCTTCAAGTTTCACATTACCATTCCTTTTGAATAAAATTCTTCTTCCTGAAGTTCCTTTAAGGTACTGTAAAATTCTGCGGGCAGCTTGACGCATGTTTATTTCACCTCACATTTATAAATTAAATTAGGTCAATTGCATGCATTCTTGTAGCATTTAAACAATATTTTCATGTATTACCATTGCACTTAACTTTTCGTGTAGTTTCTTTGTTTTGTTGAGAAATAGGTGCATTTAGAACAAATTTTGTGGGACTTTTTATTGGGCTTGGGCTGAAAAGGAAAAAGAAGGGAGTAGTTAGAAAAAAAAAAGGAAAAGGTTGACGTGGAAAGAAGGAGGGAGTTAAAAATAGAGGAGGCAAGAAGGACAAAGGGGGAGGAACAATTTGTAAGGTTTTAATTTCTGTATGGAAGGCTAAACTTTTCTTTTGTGAGAGGGTTGATGTAGTATTCTGTAAGATAGATTCTAAACCTGTTTAATTTTATGCAATGAATTTTATTTACTCCAATATCTTATCTATGGTTTTTGATGTTCAATTTTAAGTAGTTATATTTGGAAAAATTGACATTGTCTATGTTGTTAGATGAGATAAGTTGGGTTTTTGTTTAATTGAAAAAATCACGCAAACTTAACTAGTTTTTGTGGAGGAGATTATTAATTATTCAAGTTTCAGTGAATTTTTCTTATTCCAAAGAATTGAGAAATTAAAAGTTTAGTGAATAATTTTGCTTACCTAAGGGATTAGGAAGTAAATAACATTTTTAACTTTAGTGGGTAAATTTAATTTTTGCATCAATTAAATAGGCTAGGAATTTGTAAGAATGAATATGAAATCAATCCTCTAGCATATATTTTACTGCAAAGAAAAATAATTTTTCTATTGTCATTCTTTTGTTCTTTGATTATTCAAACTTTGATTACTTAAATTTAGGTAAAATTAATGATCTAGTATTCAATAAATATTCAACCCTTGAGGACGATAATGTGGTTATTTTTGTAACAATTGGTTCGCTTACCAAAGTATACATCAATTTCTTGGCACTGTTGCCGATGATTGAAAATTTTTTGTTGATATTAGAAAGTTTGTTTTACTTGAAATTTGAGCTACAGTTTTTTTTTTCTGTTCCAGAATTTTTTTTTCTTCTTCTTTCTTTGCTTCTGTGCCTTTAACACTGTTTATGTGAGGTACTGTAGCACCAAAAAATTTACTGTTTGATCCAGAAATTGAATGTACTGCCAGAATAAATAGAAGAAGTGCACAAAAAAGAAAAAAAAGAAAGAAGAATAACACAAGACGAAGCAAATCATAATTCATACACTGCAGCCATGGATCAGCCCAAGAGAACACTGAGGGACTACTCCATGCTAGATCCAAACCGTTACAAGTGGAGTATTGTTAGACCCCTATACAAGCAAATAATTTTGAAATTAAACCTTCTGTTACAAGTCATACAGCAAAATTAGTTTGGAGGTGTACCTTCGGAGGATCCAAATTCTCACCTGGAGAATTTTTTGGCTATCTGTGACACGTTGAAAATTATCGGAGCCACTGATGATGCAGTCCACTTGAGGCTTTTTCCCTTTTCATTATAGGACAAAACCAAAGGCTGGCTCCAATCACAACCTCAAGGAAGCATCACTACTTGGGATGATTTGGCTACCAAATTTGTGAACAAATACTTCCCTCCAGCAAAGTCAGCGAGAATGAGGAATGAGATCACCAACTTTATGCAACAGGACTCTGAATCTTTGTATGAGGCACGGGAGAGGTTCAAGGAGTTGACAAGAAGATGCCCTCGTAATACACTACCAGATTGGTTGCAGGTGCAGATTTTTTACAATGCCCTTTCTCTTACCTTCAAAGCAATGTTGGATGCTGCCAGTGGAGGATCATTCAACCTAAAAACACCAGAGGAAGCCTTAGAGACCCTAAAATTAATGGAAAATAATACAGTACACATGCAGTTTGATCGTTAAAATAGGAAAGCTGGAATGCTGGAAGTTAGTACTTTGGATGCCATTTTAGCTCAAAATAAGATATTAACCTAACAAATCACAGACTTGACTCAACAGTTACAGAGTATGCATGTTAAAGTTGTTAACACACCACCTTTGGTATGTGATTTTTGTGGAGGAATGCATCAAAATGGTGACTGTCAAATTAATCAACAAGAAGTACATGCAAATGTTGTACAGTAGCAAAAACACAGTCAATTCAACAATTATAATTCAAATTGGAGAAGTCAGCCAAACAGGCAATGGAGTAGTCCAACCTAACCTGGACAACCAAGACCTCCATATCAATATCCAACGGTTCCTAACAATCAAGCACAAACCAGCTTTCAAGGGACCAAAATGTCTACTGTGGAAAGTGCTTTGGAGAAATTATCTATGCAGACATCTAGCTTTGGGGAACAAACTTCTCACTTCATAAGTGAAACCAGAACAAATTTCAAGAACCAAGAAGCTTCAATAAAAAATCTGGAAACCCAAATTGGGCAGATAACAAGACAACTATAAGAAAGAACCCCTAGTACATTTCCCTGTGACACTGTAGTGAACCCAAAAGAACATTGTAAAGCCATACAACTGAGGAGTGGAAAGGTAATAGCTAATGAGAAAAAAAGTATGGTGGCAGAAGAGAAAAAACAAGAGAAAATAGAGATTGTAGAGCAAACAGAGAGTGAAAAAGAGAGGGAAAAAGAGAAAACCGAGTGGAATTGTGAGCAAGAAAAAGAGGGAGAGAAGAAACAAGGGGGCGAGAGTGAAAAGAGAAAAGAATTAGTACCCACTGTACCATTCCCTCAAAGGTTAAAAAGAAAGAATAAGAAAAACAGTTTGCAAGATTTCTAGATGTTTTTAAAAAGCTCCATATTAATATTTCATTTGCTGAGGCACTGGAGTAGATGCCGGGTTATGCAAAATTCATGAAGGATTTGCTGTCTAGAAAATGAAAACTGCAACAAAATGAAACTATAATGCTGACAGAGGAGTGCAGTGCCATAATTTAGCAAAAGTTACCCCAAAAGTTGAAAGACCCAGAAAGCTTTGTCATTCCATGTGAGATAAGAAATTTAATGGTGAGCAAAGCATTATGTGACCTTGGAGCAAGCATCAATTTAATGTCACTATCCATTTTCAAGAGGCTGGAGATTAGAGAATTGAAACCGACCAATATTACTCTACAACTGGTTGATCGTTCAGTGACCTATCCTTATGGAGTGGTAGAGGATGTCTTAGTGAAAGTAAATAAGTTCATTTTTTCAGTTGATTTTGTGGTGTTGGATATGGAGGAATACACTAAAGTCCCAATTATATTGGGAAGTTCATTCTTAGCTACATAGTATTAATAGACGTGCAACAAGGTGAGTTAATGTTGAGAGTGGGTGATGAAAAATAATTTTTTTCATAAATGAAGTTATGAAGCAGTTAACAGATAAGGAAGATTGTTTCAGAGCTGATATAATTAATATGTTGGTACTAAAAAAGATGACTGATCAATTGAAAAGAAATCCATTAGAAGTAGATTTAATGAAGGGACTAGGTACAAAGCAGTTGAGTGAAGAGGTGGTACAATGCGTCCAACAATTAGAAGCACTGAAACCATTATTCAGTAGAGGGGTGGAAGGTTTACACCAAGGTGAAAATGCAGTGGAAGACACCTTCAAGATAGAACTAAAACAACTACCATCCCACCTTAAATACAAATTCTTAGATGAATAGAAGCTTAAACCGGTGATAATGAATAGTGAGTTGTTTGATGTCGAGGAAGAAAAATTGTTGAGAGAGCACAAATCTACTATAGGGTGAATTATAGATGATCTGAAAGGTATTAATCCCACTATCTGCATGCATAAGATCTTTTTGAAGGAGAATTTCAAGAATGTGCGCCAACCACAAAGGAGACTCAATCCCACTATGAAAGAGGTGGTAAGAAAGGAGATCATTAAGCTACTAGATGCTGAGATTATCTACCCGATTTCCGACAGTGAGTGGATCAGTCCTTTGCAAGTGGTACCTAAGAAAGGTGGGCTGACAGTTGTGCCTAATGAAAATAATGAACTCATTCCTACTGGAAAGGTCACAGGGTGGCATGTATGCATCAATTACACAAGACTGAATCAAGCTACCTGGAAAGACCATTTTCCACTACCTTTTATGGACCAAATGCTAGAAAAGTTGGCTGGGCATGAGTAATATTGTTTCTAGATGGTTATTCTGGTTACAACCATATAGCATTGGCCCAACAGATCAAGAAAAAATAGCATTTACATGCCCTTATGGAATTTTTTCTTACGGAAGGATGTCATTTGGACTTTGCAATGCACCTGCCACATTTCAAAAGTGTATATTTTCTATCTTTTCTAATCTAATTGAAAAGTGTATTGAAATTTTCATGGACAATTTTTCTGTATTTGGATCTTCATTTGATTCTTGTCTCACTAACCTGACCCTAGTGCTGAAAAGGTGTCAGGAAACTAATCTGGTCCTAAACTGGGAGAAATGCCACTTTATGGTAACGGAAGGTATAGTCTTAGGGCATAAAATATCTACTAAGGGGATCGAGGTGGACAGAGCAAAAGTGGAAGTGATTGAAAAACTACCTCCCTAGTGAATGTAAAATGGGTAAGAAGTTTTCTTGGTCATACAGGTTTTTATAGGCGGTTTATCAAGGATTTTTAAAAAATAGTTAAGCCTATAACAAACTTGCTTGGAAAAGAAATTCCTTTGTGTTTGATGATACATGTTTGCAAGCATTCAATACCATAAAAATAAAACTCATCTCTGCCCTTATAATTACGACACCTGACTGGTTACTACCATTTGAAATAATGTGTGATGCTAATGATGTGGCTGTAGGTGCTGTATTAGGACAAAGAAAAGAGAAAGTGTTTCATGTGATATATTATGCTAGTCGTGTGTTAAATGAAACCCAAAAGAATTATGCTACAACTGAAAAAGAATTACTTGTTGTGGTATTTGTATTTGATAAATTTAGATCCTATCTTGTTGGGTCTAAGGTTATTGTTTACACTAATCATGCTACTTTAAGGTATTTGTTTGCTAAACAGAATGCTAAGCCAAGATTGATTCGTTGGGTTCTCCTACTACAAGAGTTTGATATGGAAATTCGATATAAACAATCCAAGATTGATTCGTTGGGTTCTCCTACTACAAGAGTTTGATATGGAAATTCGATATAAACAAGGGAAACAAAATGTGGTAGCTGACCACCTTTCAAGAATAAAAAGCGAAGAGGCTAACCCAGAAGTTACATCTATTTCAGAAGAGTTCCCGGATGAGAAACTCTTAGCAGTAGCTTCATTGCCATGGTTTGCTGATTTGGCTAATTTCAAGGCAGCAGGGATAATCCCTCATGATCTCAATTTTCAACAAATTTTTTTTTATATGATGTGAAATTCTATTTATGGGATGAACCACTGCTATTTAAGAGATGTGGTGATGACATAATCAGGAGGTGTGTTCCTGAGGAAGAAATTAGAAGAATTCTCTAGCACTGTCATGGATCAGACTATGGAGGACATTTTAGTGGGGAAAGGACAACTGCTAAGGTACTACAGAGTGGTTTCTATTGACCTACTCTTTTTAAGGATGTTCGTAGATTTATTGAGCGTTGTGACAGATGCCAACGAGTAAGGAACATTTCAAGGAAGATTAAAATGCCTTTAATCAACATTTTGGAAGTAGAAATTTTTTATGTTTGGGGCATAGATTTTATGGGATCATTTCCATCATCTTTCTCAAATCAGTATATATTGGTGGCAGTCGACTATGTTTCTAAATGGGTCGAGGCCTGTGCATTTCCAACTAATGATGCCAAAGTCGTAGTTTCCTTCCTCAAGAAGCATATCTTTACTCGATTCGGGGTACATAGGACTATTATCAGTGATGGAGGTTCCCACTTTTGCAACAAACAATTCGAATCACTCTTAGGGAAATATGAAGTGAAGCACAAAGTAGCTACATCATACCACCCACAAACCAGTGGACAGGTGGAAATCTCTAACAGAGAATTGAAAAGAATTTTGGAAAAAGGTAGTAAGCTCTACAAGAAGGGACTGGTCAAAAAAATTGGAAGACAGACTATGGGCTTATCGCACAACGTTCAAAACCTCCACTGGGATGTCACCATACCAGTTGATTTTGGCAAATCGTGTCATTTGCCAGTGAAATTAGAGCACAGAGCATTTTGGGCCACAAAATTACTAAATTTTGACCTTAAGAGGGCTGGTGAGAGAAGACTATTATAGTTGGATGAACTAGACGAATTTTGGTTACAAGCTTATGAAAATGCAAAGTTATACAAGGAAAGAACAAAAAAATGGCATGATAAAATAATAATTGTGAAGGAATTTGTACATGGATAGCAAGTGCTTCTCTTCAACTCTAGACTCAGGTTTTTTCCAGGTAAGCTTCGATCACGGTGGTAAGGACCATTTCTGGTTCAACAAGTCCTCCCCTTCGGCATGGTTGAGATCTCAGATATGGAGCAGACACAAAAGATCAAAGTGAATGGTCAGACGTTGAAGTTGTATTTGGGAGAGTTTCGAAAGGAAAAGGTGTACAGTTACACTACAATCCCCCACCACCCAAACTTAATCTCGTGTCAGCTAAAAGTTTTTTTTTTTCTCTTTTCTTTTCTGAAAAAAAAAATTACCCTAAATTCCACTGTAACCCTAATTCAGAGCTTTTTTTTACACTCTCTTCTCACCCTATTCACCTCTGCTCTGTCACCTCTCATCCTCGATTCACCATTTACCACTGCTCCTTACCTTAACCACAACTTTAATGGAGAAGAAGACCACGACCAATAGGATTTCCAGACTAACACCGCGGTCATAAGCTCTCGTACGCGTCCCAACCAGATTTTCACAACGCCTCCGCGACATTCAGGCAAACACACCAAGAATGACATCCAGACCATCACCTTTATTCTCCATATTTGTTGATCCTCCTTTCTTCTGTTCGACTACCATGGTCAAAGTCTGATCTCCTTTATGGTTAGCCACCATTGCTGAGTTCTCTACTGTTGGACTTTCTAACATGAGACCCCTTCTACTTTCTTCACTTCTCACAATAACCACCACTTCATTGAAGCATGGTACTTTTTGCTTCCCCAATATTTGAATCCTAACTTGATCAAATTCAGGATTCAAACCAACAAGGAAATCATAAACTCTGTCTTGTTCGATATACTCCTTGAGAAGTGTTGAATCTTCAGTACATTTGGCTTTTATGACTCTATAATGGTCTAGCTCCATCCATAATGATTTCAGCTTCTGAATTATTCCTTCATTTGTTTCAGCAGCAACATAAACTTGTCCTCCTTTCCTTGAGGAGCCTCCTCTGTATCCCCCTTCTCGATCTTGATTTAAAGGTTTCCCATGTAACTTCCAGTACTTCTCTCGGGCATGACGAGACTTATTGTAGTAGGTACACCAGAGACCATCACCTTTCTTCTCCATATTTGTTGATCCTCCTTTCTTCTGTTCGGCTACCATGGCCAAAGTTTGATCTCCTTTATGGTCAGCCACCATTGCTGAGTTCACTACTGCTGGACTCTCTAACATGAGACCCCTTCTACTTTCTTCACTTCTCATAATAGCCACCACTTCATTGATGCATGGTACCTTTTTGCTTCCCCAGTATTTGAATCCTAACTTGATCAAATTCAGGATTCAAACCAATAAGAAAATCATAAACTTTGTCTTGTTCGATGTACTCCTTGAGAAATGTTGAATCTTCAGTACATTTGGCTTTTATGACTCTATAATGGTCTAGTTCCATCCATAATGATTTCAGCTGATTGACATATTCTATAAAAAATCTTGTTCCCTTGTTTTGCTGCCAATGTTTTCACTTTTACTTCATATACTTGAGCAACATCTTTGGCTTTAGAGTAGGTTTGCTCAACATCATCCCAAATCTCTTTTGTTGAATTAAGGAACATGTAGGTGTCGCTGATTTCTGGAATCATTGAATTCCACAACCACACCATGATCATTGAATCTTCCTCATCCCATGTAGTAAACTTGAGATCCTTCTATTTAGGTCCAGACTCCATCAGGTGACTCAACTTTCCCTTTCCCTTCAACACTGTACGAACAAGTTCCATTTAGTCTATATGCAGAATGGATATTCTGCAGTTCTCTAGATGGTTAGGATTGGGTATTCCCTGTTTTTGGGGTTGGGTTAATAACTTCCTCTTTCCTTAACATTATAGCAAGAAGGTATGATGCAACAACAATGCAGGCTGCTGTCTTAGGATTAAGAAAAATGCAGCAAAAATGTAGACTGTCGTCTTAGGGTTTATAGTGCGCAGACAGAGCTTCCTAGATCGGAAGTTCTGATACCATATAGAAAATTAGATTAAATGAAATCTGATTTCATTATTTTTAATACAAAAAGATCATATAAGATATATACATGAGACCTAAGTTATTTTTGGAAATATAATAACTCTATTTTATTTTAGGATCCCTTGATATATAGGATTGTTTCTAATTATTCAAATATGTACAGATTACAAGAAAATATACAAGTTTCCTAATTTAATTTTTCCTAGAATACTATTTGATTTACCACAAAAATGAATCCGGAGTACAATTTGTATGCAGTCCGGTTTCGCACAATTTATCTAATCAGGTTCCTAATGTCTCATATAACAATAATACATACTTGGTTTTAGAAAAGAAATCTAAAGGAAAAAAGAGAAATGAAAGAAACTTGAGTATTTATTTAAAAAACACACACATTAAAGTGTCGATGTCTTTTCATGCCAATTTAATCAGGTAGTTAAATAATTGTGTTAATTTCAATTCAATAATATATTTATTTTATATTAATATGATTATTATATATTTTTAACTTAACATGTTATAAACAATAATTTTTTGTTCGCTAATTTATTTTTAAGGTTTTACTTTTACAAAAAATAATTTACTTAGATGTTTATAATTTTTTAATATATTAATTTTAATATTGTTTTAATATTTAAATTCATTAATTTTAATTGTTTGTAATATATCACTGGTTATTTTGTTTTAAAAGTTCAATATTGAGCCTTTTCAAAATCATAGTTCTATAATAATTTAAAACCATGATGCAATAAGTTGTAATGAAACTCAGCTTAACTGTTATGATTTTTTTTTACATGGTTCATTATAAGAGCACTGAACAAATTAACATACAACTGAAAAAATTAATAAAATAATAAATATTATTATTATATTAAAAAAACAGTTGTCATCTGGATATTTAGTACATGTAGAAATTAAGATAAGGTTACTTTTGTAGATGTAGAAATCTTTTTGAGGGTGACGACGTTGAAAATGGCTAATCCATGACATGATCTTTAATTTGCAATTAACTCTTGAAAAAATTAATTTTTTTTTTCATTCTAAAATTATTTTATCATTTAGCTACAGGTTTTTCAACCAATTTTTTGGTAAAATTTGAATAATAAATAAAAAATTAATTAATTTACTATAAACTAAATTATCTATTTTTAATTAATAAACTGTTTAATTATGCTTTATGAGTGAAATGGATAAATTTTATATTAAATATTTTATTCCTACTGTCTGTGGCAATGGAGAAATAGAAAAGAGCGATACAAAGAACATCTGAGGGGCCATATAAAATAGACTACTCAGAGAACATTGAATGGACCAACTCAACCTTAAGTATGGGCCCATGTGATCTCTGACCCACTTGGCAGTGGATAGTGGTGGAGGCCCAGCCCAAATGGATGGCCCAGGCAAGGCTGGTGCCAACTTATTCAACTGCCTCAACCCTGCAGCCATCTCATCAATGCGCACACCCAATTAATTTTTCTATTCAAATAATCAAACCTATTCACTCTGAAATCAATGTACAATTAATATTTTGGATTGGAGCATATAAAATTTTTATCTTGTTTCAATAATTATCAATCCTGTATCTTAAAATATATTTTGTATTTGTAATTTTTATTAAAATTTATTATGATTATAATAATAACTTTTTTTATTTTTTTTAAAGAAATTTTGTTACTAATAAATTTATTATATTATAAAAAATATTATTTTATTAAATCTGTTGAAATTTGGTTGAATCTTTAGATCTTGAACCATATATTTATAATTAAAATATTGATAAAAGTGATGGACATTTCTCATTAACAGTACTAGAAAAAAAAATTGTAAGAATGAGAAGGAAAATTAGCACCGTATAAAATACCAAATGAAATAAAGGAGAATAAATGCAATGTGAATAGAAAGTAAAAGGACAGAACTTTTGGTTGAAAAAGTGGGGATGCCATGTTGGAACCCGATACTAACATTAGGAGAAGAAATATCTTAACTTTTTTTCTCCATTTGTTATCTACTTTTTCTCTTATATATTTTATTATTTAAAAAAATATAAATCATAATAATTATTTTTCTTTTTTAAATATTATATTTTTATTTTTCTCTCTCCATTAAACAAAAAGAATCTTCTTATTTATAATTATAGATATCAGTAATTTAATATGTTTTTAATCCTGGTATGAGAACGTATAATTTCAATTAAATTAATTCAAAACTTATATAGTAAAAATGATGCATTAATTTGTTATATATAAGATTTTTTTCCTCACTTGGTTGTATAAATTTACGGAATGTTTAAATTTTGTTACGTAATCATATATTTTCTTTTTCGCTCCAAAATGTTTCGTACATATTTTTCTTTTACTTTGAAAAAAGAGGATATTATGTAAGAAAATAGGTTTAATGATTTTATTGATACATACTTAAAATTTGGGTAAATTTGATGTTATTTTTATTTCAAATTAACAATATATATATATATTAGTATGATAAGAAAAATAAAGGAGTTAAGGTTTGGGACGAAAGTAGATTTGTGTACAATTTTCGTTTTGTTTAGACCTTGTTCATTTTTCCAATATTTTTATATTAAAAAAATGAAGAAAACATTTATTTAGAAAAGGACGATTATAAAATATTATTATTATGAAATAATAAATAATCTAAAATTAGCCAATCAGGTAAATAATGTTTGTCTTTTAAAAAAAAATAAAACTTATTTTATATGCTTATTTAAACTTAACTTTCAAAATTCAATATACTTTTTAAAATTAATTTAATAAAACATAATTGTTCTCTATTTTGATATTATAATTTTTGACACAGTTATATTTGTTTTATTATTCAGTGAAATTTTTTTATATAACATTTATCTGAAGTCAACTTGAAATATCTACTATCGTAAAGTAGATTTGAGATATTAATTATTCAGATTTTAATAAATAAACTGAAAGACAAAGGACACGGCTTGTACCAATTATTTTACTTTGAAATACTAATAAGTATTTTTGAGATACTAATTGAAATATTTAAAGTATAACATTTTAATTACTTAAACTTTTTTACAAAATTTTTAAATGTTCATTTCCTGACCAATAAAACGTTTAAATAATATATATACACAACTATAAAGACCACCATTCAACAACTATTTTTTATTATTACAGACACTAAAATGTATGTATGTTTACATTTTTTATAATTAATATTTTTAAAATATTTTTTATTCTTTAAATATATCCATTTTTTCTATATTTTTTAATAATTTGATTATTTTTTAAATATATAAATCACAATAATTTATTACCTATAATTATATATAAATCCCATTTATATATAGTAATAATAATAATAATAAAAACATTTAAATTTTTCATTTTATTTTTCTCTTCTACTTTTACCCAAAAGTTATTAAAAATTTATCAAAAATAATTTTCCAAACCTTTAATAGCATAACTCTTTCAAAAATATTAACGGTTAACGATTTATATAAATATTAAAAACTTATTAATTTTAAAAATTACACCAATAAGTGTTCAACCTTAAGTATAATATGATATCATTAAAATTAATTCTAATATTTAAAATATTATTCCTTTTATAATTTTAATTTATTATATTTTTCTTATTAAAAGACGTTTTTATATATTAAAATAAAAGAATGTATATAAATTATTCTTTATCTTGTTTTTAAACTTACTAAAAACATATATAGGAGTAAAAAAAAATTTTACGGCTGAAAATAAAATAAAATCCTCTTAATATCTTTATATATATATATATATATATATATATAATTTGAATCATTTTTTTTCTTAGGAAAAAAAAATTTATTTCCATGAAAATTTATAGTACGTAGGTCACACTAACTTTCTTCTCTATAAATAAGAATGTGTTAATAGTTCTCGAATACATAGCCAAAACTGAAGTAGCCAGTCATGGTGGTTCATCTTACTAAGCTACTTTCTTCTTCTTTATGTTCTTCTTCTCACTTTCTCTCTTCCTACATGCTTCGTTTAACATTGTTGCTGCTACTTGTTTCCTGGAAAACAAAGGCTTTGTTGAAACTACCATCAAATGTTTCGGTTCCAGCAGTGTTTGTGTTTGGAGATTCAGTGGTGGACACAGGCAACAACAACAACAGAACAACATCATTTGCTAGGTCTAATTTCCCTCCATATGGAAGAGACTTTGAGGGTGGCATCCCAACTGGTAGATTTAGCAATGGAAAGGTTCCCTCAGACCTTATAGGTATATCCTCTCTCTCCCTCTCTCTCTCTCTTCCACCGTCTTTTGCCATATTTTGCATTTTCACAACTTTCTTTCTTAATACACAATTTCTAACCACTCTGTTGGGTTAACATTACCTCAAACAAGTTGTTATTAGTAAATCTATTTTGCATGCAACATTTCTATGGCTTATACTATCAACAATCAATCAACACACTTTCTCACCCTACTGGCATGACACTGACTGGCATAAATATAAGATACCATTTCAACTTTTTTCTTTTTTTTCAGAGAAAGCGGAATTGATTATCGAAATTTTGTAATTATCACAGCCATGGAGGGAGTGCCTTGCACACAAAATTATGATAACTTCACACTTTTTTTTTTATTTTTTTTCTTTACACCAGTCACCTAACAAATTTGTACTATTTTCCCTTTCTACATCTTTTTTTCTATTTTGAACGAAAATATTCAAATTTCTTTAAAATCTTTATATATCAACAAAGAATTAAATTTAGAAATTAACCGACACTTTTTGACTTGCTATAGTAGCCTATATAAAATATCCTCTATTATTTTTATCTTTCTTTTTTCCACACTACTGTAGACACGTTTTATTCTATAGTAATCGTAATCGTAAATCCCCTCACTATATTTTATACCAATTGTTTCAAGATATTAAATATATTTTTCATTTTCGTTTTCTATAAATGTTGAAAATTTATAGCAAATTTATATAATTATTTTCGGAAACGTGTACTTTAGAGTATTTATTGACCTAGGTTGAGTTTTTAATTCACGGGTCTCAGATGTCCAGCCATTCTGGATCCCGGCATCTGACAAATTAATGCATGTTATTCATTATGGGACCCGTTACCTTACCATGCTAACAACAATAGTAATAATAATAATAATAAAATATAGTCAAATTATATATTAAATAACTGACATTATTTACACTGGTTTTTTCAACTCTTTGTATGTTCATTGTGTTGTGCATGTGCGTGGGACCTGTTGGTAACAGATATAATAAAGTCTCTGATTAAAGAAGTGTTATCATTATTATTATCTTCTTCCATTGAAGGTGTGTATTCTTATTTCTTACTGTGTTGTAACAGTTGAGGAGTTGGGCATTAAGGAGCTTCTGCCAGCATATTTAAAGCCCAATCTTGAATCTAGTGATTTGGTCACAGGGGTCTGTTTTGCTTCAGGTGGCTCAGGTTACGACCCTTTGACATCCATATTAGAGGTATATATATAAATGCATTTGTACCATTTTCATTTTTATGAAAAGCAGAAAACGTAAAATGGGAACCTTTTTTTTCATGGTGATGATGATAAGCAGTCATCGATGGCACTAAGTGGGCAACTGGATTTGTTCAAAGAATACAGAGGGAGACTAAAAGGGGTGGTTGGAGAAGAGAGAGCAGAGTTTATCATCGCCAACAGCCTTTTCATTGTGGTGGCAGGGAGCAGTGACATCTCCAACACTTATCGCACTCGTTCTCTGCTTTATGATCTTCCTGCTTACTCTGATCTTTTGGTCAACTCCGCTTCCACTTTCTTGACGGTATGATAATCTCCACATTAAAAACAAAAATAATAGTATCGTGTTATCTTTTCATTTTTTATGCAAGAAAAGAAAAAGGTAGGTTCTATTTAATAAAAGTTCATAAAAAATATAAAAAATTACTTTAAGTAATCAATATTAAAATATAAAAATTGATATTAATTAGGAGAAACAAAATAGATTCCACCGTCCTATTTTCACTAATTCTATATCTTTGATTTGTCAAAGATGGGACAAGATAATAAATCTTCCAGAGTGGACTGAAGAATTAATGGATTAATATATAATATTTTTTAATACATATTTTTAATTATATGAACAATTTTAAATTGTTATTTATTAGTTAATATTGTTACTAAATAAAATAATAAAATAATTATATAATTTTATTTATATATTAAATAATAATTTAAATTTAATTAGTTAATATTTTTATTTATAATTTTTTTATTTTAATTTTAATATGTAAATCTATTTTAAAAAATAATTAACTAATTAATTTGTCCCATACTTATCGGATTAACAAACTAAACAAAATAACTATATATGTCTTACTATTTTTGTTTTTTAATCCTATAACTACATTATCTATACAAATAATTCACATAAATTACTTATTATCTTAAAAAATATAAAATAAAAATTTATGATATCATAACTTCATTCTCTCCTTATTTTAGTTTGCTTATTTTAAGATATTAAAAAAAATTAAACACTTATTATAACACATAAAAGTGAATCAATTTTATAAATAATATATTTAAAAAGAAAAAATATTTAAATAGAATCTTTCTAAATTTATTTATTCTACTAGACCAGTTTATTATTCATATACAAAATTCCACAATGAGAAATAAATTTGTTTCACATAATACACTTATTTTTTTAATGTATTTTCTCTCTCTTTCTCTACTTCTCCTTATTATTTTTTCTCTATATTTATTTAGTGTTTATTTTCTCTCACTCTTTTCTTTTCTCCTCTTTTATTCTTTTCTGATTTTATCTTATTCTTCAATTAAAAATAGTATATTAAAATTTAATAAAGTGAGTCTTTTATTATTACTGAAAAATAAAAATATTTAAATGATCCAGAAATACTAATATATAATATTTAAAAAATATTAGACTATAAATTTAAAATATTATAAATATTATTGTTATCTTATAATTATTAAGAAAAATTAAATATTTTATTTAAATTATTTTTTTAAATAACCTAATTTAACTAATTATCATAATTTAATCTAATTATAACTACATTAAATTATTAAATAAAAATACATTTAATTTATAAACATTTGATATTTTTTTATTAGACGAATAATATTTATTATGATAAAATAAATTTAAATTAATTATTTACTATTAAAATAAATAAATAAATTTATTGTTATCATAATTTTAAATAATTAGTTAATTTTTTTTAATTTTATGGTTGATCTTAAAATATTTATTTTAATATATTTTTATTAAATTTCAATATAGTAATTTAATGAGAAAAACAAGTGAGAAAGAAGAGAGAAATAAGAGACTAAAAAAAAAGAGAAAAAAAAGAAGAATGAACGAGGAGAGGGAAGAAAAACTGCACATGCATAATAAACAGGACTCTTTTAAGTAAATAAATTGATAGAAATTAAATTTGAGTAATTTTTTTTTTAAATATATCATTTATAAAATTAATTTCTTTTAATAAAAAATTACTTCAAATAATTCATGTTTTATTTAAACATCTTAATTCAACTTACTCTAATGATTCCAAAACAAAACGTAAATGTAGATTGATAGATATGTAGTGGTTGATTGAATTTGCGAAATAACTGACAAAAGGTATTGATTTTGTATTGGATGAATTGAAAGGAATTAAATGAGTTAGGTGCAAGGAGGATTGCAGTATTCAGTGCACCTCCAATTGGGTGTTTGCCATTTCAGAGAACAGTGGGTGGAGGAATAGAGAAAAGGTGTGCCCAAAGGCCCAACAACTTGGCCCAATTATTTAACTCCAAATTATCCAACATGCTCCATTCCCTCAATCGCAACTTTCCCAATAGCAGAAATGTTTTCGTCAATGTTTACGACCCTCTCCTTGACATCATCCTCAATTACCAAAAATATGGTAAAAATACTCGCTATACAGATATTATTTTCCTTGTTAAATTTATTAATCGCATTAAATTTTTTTTTTTTTTTTGGTAAAATGTTTTCTCCTCAGGCTATAAAGTCGGAGACACAGGATGCTGTGGCACAGGGAGAATAGAGGTTGCAATTTTATGCAACAGTTTGGACTCCACTTGTCCCAATGTTGAGGATTATGTCTTTTGGGACAGTTTTCATCCCACAGAAAGCGTTTACAAAAGGCTCATAGCTCCTATTCTTCAAAAATATTTGTACCAATTCAAGTGAGCTTTTCAGGGTTTCTTATGCTTATAACTTTTCTACTTGGTTCTGTTGTTATCTCCCGTTATAACTGTTTGTGTTCATGTTTAGTGTTAATATTTTGTTAGAGTTCTGTGGATTCATATTATTTAATTACTAGCATTCATTCTGTTGCTGAGTTTTGTATGGTGTTGCTAATGTTATATGTTTTTATACATAGAAAATGTTAACACCTTTTCGTTAGAAAGGCTATTGTCTTTAACGGAATGTTAAAAAGCTTAGATAACATGTTCAAATATTGTTTTGTTCTTTGGAGATTTTTTTTTTTTTTTTTACATGTTAAAAGAATTTTTTTATTATTGAACAAATTTTAATATTTTCGGAAAAAGTAACTATCACCATTATTAACTATTTTTTAGTCTTTTTTTTACGAATTGGCCCTTCCTCTTACGTATATTCGGGCATAATGAAAAAAAAAATACTAAATTTTTACATAAAACTACATAATTAGTTTTGAAATTTCTTAGGTTGTAGTTGAAGTAAATCTAAAATAATTATGATATTTTTATGCCAAGTCTTTTATAATCCAAACAAAAATAATTGAAAATGGTGCATTGGGGGAGAAAATGTTAGGGTGTGCCAAAGTCCATACCTTTGTGAAGGAGGGTGGACCTTAATTAGATTAGTGAGACCCCTTATAATAATATATAACAAATTTAAAATGGTAAAATGGTGGTTATATGTTAAACGGCCGAGATAAAAAAGAAAAAAAAATGTAAAATATATTTTTGGTTCATGTGAAAATGTCATATTTGTTATAATTATAATTATATATATTATGTTAATCCAGTATTTGTAAAATGTAAATATATATCTTTTTGTCTAATTTTTTAATTCTGTTAAAAAAATTTTGACATGAAAATAAATTATGTGATAGGATTATATATAAAAAATTTACGAAAAATATATTTTTTAGTTATTGAAAAATATAAATACGATTTATTTGGTCCAACTTTTTTATATTGTTAATACATTCATCGTAAGATTTGTGGATAAAAATTAATTTAAGAATTTTATACAAAATCATTCACAAATTATATTTATAACTTCTCATTCAATCAATCTAATTTTTTTGTGTGTTTTTTTTTCAAGAGATATTTTTTTCAAGAGATTGAGTTACAAAAATCACGAAGTTTTCCACTTAACAAATACTCGCTTGTTAGAATTAATTTAATTAATTCATTCTATTATGTGACTTATGTAAAATATAACGATAGACCCAAATATGATTTAATAAAATATAAGGAATTATTAGTTATTATATGAAGTCAGAATAAAATAAAAATATAATAAAATGAAAACTTACTATAACCAACTTGATGAACGTGGGTTAATGAAAGATGATTGAGGTTCTGTCTCTGGCTATAAGATTTTTTCACGGTAAACCATGAAGAAAGCGTAGAAAGAGAAAGAAATGCAAAGAGATAGATTGAGAAAAGGAGGTTGGAGTTAAAGAACAAACTCTTATGGATCAAGTTAGTCTTCTTATTATGATTCATGTATGTTATATTGTGAAAATCAATAATTTAAAGATCTTGTAGAGTAGTTTTCTAGAATGAATTAAGAACGTAAGAAAACTAAAAATTAACTTACATGTGGTATTAGAGCATGATATTTAGATTTATGATTTTCTTTTTTCAAATTATGTTTTTCTCAAATTAAGATAAACCCTAATTATGAATTTAGGGATTTCTCTATCAGATTAGTATGAATCCTACTTTATTCCAAAATTTATTTTTCTCAAAATTAAATAAAGGAATAAACCCTACTTATGTTTTCAAGTTCAAATTGAAACCAATTTTATAGCACCTATGCGTGAATGACCCCGTAATTAATTTTAATTGAAAAGGCAAATGACGTGGTTGGGTTAGAGTGAATCATGTATGAAATTGGTTTCACTGTATGTTATAATTATTATGAGATGTTATAATTATATTATAATTATGATGGGATGTTATAATTATATTATAGTTATGATGGGATGTTATAATTATAATGGAGAAAGGTAAACGATAAAATTGATATTTTTATGTTTTTAATGACTGCTACATGTTAGTATGCATCATGGACCGTGTTTGCTCCTTTTTATTATGCATGATTATTATATGTTCAAGGAGACTTTTTTGGTAGTGAATAATTAGTTGTTACATTATATATACATATTATTTTGTCCACGTATAATACATGTAGTAAATGACTACTGATAATGCACTATCACTGGGATGTGTCTAGTTTTACTTTATATAAATGAATGGTATAAATGAATGGTTGTCACTGTTATGGGATATACCCATATATAAATGCCTTAATTGAAGATTTTGTTTTGCAAATTGAATTGAATTATTTCTGCTATAAGTTGTACATAAAAGTTTTGAATTAACAATTTCAATAAAATTAAGGTCTTATGATTGAAAATTAATCCTATAATGGAAATTGAAATTATGGGTTTCAATTTTATTTATGGCATATAATATTTTATTATGTGAATAATTTACATATTTATTAAAATTAATAATAAAAAAATGCTATGAATGGTTAATAGCAATTAAAGATATTATTTATTTGAAATTAAGCATGATAAATTTTGTTAGTCACCAAAGTGGCCAAAATTTTAAGGTTATTTTGATTTCAAATTATTAATGATTTTTTTTTCAATTACCCATAGTATGAATGCTAAAATTATGAATAATTGATTTATGAGTTAATTAAAGTTTATTATTATAAGGCATTTCAGGATCACCCAAAGGTTGATTAATTGTTATTATAATTAATGAGCATAAAGGTGGATAATTTTGTGCGCGTCACTAGTTTTATTTATATACCCAAATGTGTTAAGTGATTCTATTTGATACATACTTTAATTATCATTAATGTTATAAAATGATTAGTGTAATTATGTTTGTGTATTAGTGGATCTCCCAAAGGAGAACATTAGTATGCATATAATGATTATTTATATTTGAATCTGTATTTATGTTTAATTTTTATGACTCAAAGAGTTAATGTTAGGCATGTGTTAATTGAAGTATCTGTTCATGTAGCTCTACATTCACTTTCTTTGTCTGTTCCAATCTTTAATGGATTAAATTTTCCTGACTAGAGTGTGGATTTCAAGTTGAGAAATCGGCTTCTATCACTAATGCTAGTAGCAATGAAGAGAAAACTTATTATAGAGCTTGGGAAAGATAAAACAAACTTAGCCTTATGTTTATGCGAATAAGTATAACAAGCAATATTAAGTCTGCTCTTCCTAAAACTGAGGACGCGAAGGAATTTATGAAATTTGTGGAAGAGCGCTCTCAAACTGCTGAACACGTAATCAAAATGAAAAGTATCGTAATTTGCATGAACATGTAATTGAAATGACAAATATTGCAGCAAGACTCAAGTCTCTTGGAATGACAGTGGAAGAAAATTTCTTGTGCAGTTCATTTTGAACTCGTTATCATCTGAATATGGTTTGTTTCACATGAACTATAACACCATGAAAGACAAATGGAATTGCCTGAATTGCACCGTATGTTAGTCCAAGAGGAGACTAGACTCAAGAACCTAGGAAGCAGTGGCGGATTTTATTGGGAGCTGAGAGGGGCCGTGACTCCCCCAAAGTTTTGTAACTCCCATGTAATTTATGATTTTGGCCCCCCCAAACATAATGAACATTTAATATATTTACTTGTATATTTACAATTTTATTCTCTCGGCCCCTCCTCAGTTTTGTAACTCTCATATAATTTATTATTTTGTTTCCCTCAAACTTAATGATCATTTAATATATGTAAGTACATATCTACAATTTTATTTTTTCACCCTTTCATATTCTTTCTTCCTTTTATATTTATTTATTATTTATTAATAATATATTATTTGGCCCTCCCAAGATCAATGGTCAAGATCCGCCACTGCTAGGAAGTCACTCTATTCATTATGTAAAAAATCAAGGAGCTAAAAAGAAAGTAATAAAAACGATAAAAAGAGAGAGTAAGGGATGCAAAAACCTTCGAAGCAAGCTTTTATGTATATTCTTGTAAATGACGTTTTTTGGCAAACCCCACACTCTACACAAGTATTCCTCTCTTGAATCGAAAACTACCCGAAACTGCTTAAACGACCTAGAATTGGACTTCTGGAGCAAGAATAGCAAGTATACAGAGTATCGGAGTAAGAACTGTATAATTTCTGGCTTTTTTTTGTGCTCCTTCTCCATGAAACGGAGGTCCTATTTATAGAAATTCGTACCTATCAGACTGGGACGGTCGTCTCGCTTGACAAAGGTCGAGATGACCGTCTCGCCACTTTGAGGTCGAGACGGCCGTCTCACCAAGTGGCGAGATGGCGGTCTCGTCTCATAAATGGCGAGACGGTTGTCTCGTCTTGTAAGGCGAGATGACCGTCTGGCCAAATGGGACGGCCATTTCGTGTTTCTGGGCAGAATTCTCTTATTTTTGTGTATAGAAAGCTTTCCTATTCTAACATGGGACCTAGTAAGAACCCCTAGGGACTTTTGAGGCCTTGTCCATCTTTGAACGGAAATCTTCTGCTCTTTATTGTGATGCCGGATAAGATTTGGGGTCTACACTATTAATCTTAATTTTTACCTTTTAACTTTAATGTTTTTTTGAAAGCAATGAGGGGGAGATTGATGACAATGTGAAACATGTCCCTACATTTCCAAGAGATGATTTTGATGATGATTCAGGTCAACAACATTCAAGACTCAAGCAAGTCCAAGATATGATTTTGATAAAGATTTTATTCAACATTCAAGCAAGCTCAAGATGATTCCTGAAGACTAAATAGAGTCTTAGAATACTGGATATGAAGGTGTATTCATCTTTTGATTTGTTCAGATGAGGTGTTCATCCCTAGTGGGATTCTAGGGAGATGTTCATCCTTAGTGAGTTTTTAAAGAAGTGATTGTCTTTTTAATTAGTTTACTTTTTACTGGTTCTTCTGCTGAGTTGATTGTAATTTGTAAACTGAATTTGAAAGATAGTGAATTGGGAGTCACTGTTGTGTTAAGAGTTGACTGAGAACTGGATATAGGGTTGGTTATACCCGAACCAGTATAAATTACTGTGTGTTCTTCTCTTTCCCTTATCTTTTTTTTTTCCTGATTATATTATCGTTTCCGCTTTATCTGTGTTCAAACAAATTATTGACTCACAAATAAATTTTTAATTTGACATCTATTTTAATTTGTGCATCTATTTACCCCTTTAGATGTCATTTTTCTAATTTTTTTTTTTCATTCTTTTCATGTATTTATAAATTTGTCCATGATAATTATTTTGATGTCCTTGGAAAATATGTATTGAGAATTATTAGTTGAGTTGTGAAATGATGTGGTTATTATGGGACGTGATTTGACATATTTAATGATGTTGATGTCCTTGGAAAATATGTATTGAGAATTATTAGTTGAGTTGTGAAATGATGTGGTTATTATGGGACGTGATTTGACATATTTAATGATGTATCCAATATCTTGAAATTATATATAGGAAAATGTTAGATGATAAAAGTTGATTCATTTAGACGTGTAAATAATGTTAAGATATTAAATTTTAAAGAATAATAACAAATAATATATAATAGTTTTTAATATAAATATTAAATACTTATGCAAGGATATATTTTAAAATATATTTAAAAAATAAAAGAATTATTGAATATTGATTATTTAAAAGATAAATAGTAAGATGTGTCTTATTTCTTATGTTACTAATCTCTTATTATTTTATAACTTTTAATTAATAAAATATTATTATTAATTCTTTTATGATATAGACCTATGCGTTAAGAATTCAAGTGTGAGTTTAAAATTTCATATTTGGTAGAAATGAGAAAGTTAAGTAATTTATAAGTGAGAAAGACTCATGATCTAATGCCTTAAAGATTTTAGGTTAAAAGTAACGTCATATTCTTTTATATGGTTGACTCGGACCTCATTTGTTAGTTTCTAAAAAAATATTTTTAAAAAACTTGTAAGATTAGCGTAATATAAATTTTAGATAATTTGAATGATCATTTGTGAAAAAAAGTTCAAAATACATAATCTTATTATAACATTAATTAATCTAGATTAATTAGAATTAAATAATAAAAAATATTGTTTATAGGTTTGGCTCGAATCTCATTTGTTAATTTCTCAAAAATATCTAATACTATGCAATATTATTTTAAAAAACTTGTAATATTAACGTAATACCATATTAGGTAAACATTCTAAGCAATAACCTCCACACCTATGAAAGGTGTATTTAAGATTGGGTGTGAGGTTAAAAAGCATGTTACTTGTACAAAATTCTCTGGACCCCTTCCTTCCCAACCACCTTCATTTAAGAAAAGTTTGAAGCATATTTTTGTTGGATATTTTAGAAAAAGACAACACCGATAACATATTTACAAGTAGAAATAAAATTAGAAATTTTAGAAAACAGAACGTATGAAAATTAATTATTATATTATATAAATATTTAATAATATATTTAATATTAGGATATGTATATTTTTAAGAAGAATTTTCAAATGATATGAACTTTTTTTATGAAATAAAATATCAAATTTAATTACACCTAACTATTATTTGGTTGAGACTTTGAATTAGCTACACCATGTGAACATGCCATCGCATATGTGATTAAAAGAGTGACAATTTTGGGTTGAGATCGAGGCAACAATTACATATTAGTTCTGAATGATTCTTACTAATTAATTCGTTACCATTTTTTTTGTCCTTTTAATGGAGTTCTTCACATGAAACGAACTTGTAAGAATTAAATGCGAAAGTAATCGTTGGAAGCTTCCAAGAAGAGGCTCTCAAAACTCTAAGAACAAAACTACCACTAATATTTTTTCCATTAATATTCAGCATGACCCAACAAAGCACGTGCATGCAAATGGACTCATTGACGGAAATAATGGCGATGGAATCATTTGCATGGCTTGTGTTCATACAAGAGAAAACAAAGACGTGTTAACCAAAAGATTGTGTCGATAAAACTTCGTGATTTCATTTGCAAGATAATAATATAATGAACATCTACCATCTAACTTGATGGGAAGTTCTGAAATCGAATTTATTATGTGCGACATATTCTTAATTAGAATCCCACTAAAGTAAGACACTGCAGAAAGAAATCGTTGTTTAATATAACTTTTAGGAATTTTTACTGTTCATCGGCAACATTTTTTATTTAAACACATTTTTCTTACATTAAAAAAATAAATAAATAATCAACCTCATTTTTATTATTTTCGTTCCACCTTATAATCATCATTGGACTTATTAATTACTGTAACAAAGACGATTAATGATGGTTAAAAATGACTTACATGTTGGTTGTAAATCCATCATTGATGAAGTTATCGTTAGGTAAGAGATATGATAATGGTTATTTATAAATAATCGTCATTATATGTTAGACGATGATTATTTATAGATCATCAACCATACTTATTATTGAATCTTTGTGTAACATTCTTATGATGTCATTTGTGGTATTAATCATCGCTGTATCTTTTTTTTTATATATAATCTCTTTTATGACTTTTTCTCATTACTTACATATTCAATCAACCTAGTACAACATAATGCAGATTTTTAATAGATTTACACTACATAAGCAATCGTTAATATCTAATATTAGTTTTACTAGAATCCTATAAAGTCATTATAAATATCTAAAAGAATAATTAGTCAATTATCCTAATGTACAAGAATAATTAGTCAATCATCCTAATGTTCAATAAAAAAAGTCATGATCATATACATAATGTTGTTATAATAAAAACTTAACTATCATAATGTATTAATCAAGTTGATGAAGTATATTGCCTATGTGCATACTAAGTATTCATGAGAGATATGTTCATAAAAAATTTACAATATTTTAAATAAATTTTCATAACTATAATTATAACTAAATTTTTTATGCATAATTATTTTTAGAGAAATATTTATCTTACCTGATCCCAACATCGGTCTATTATTGCTTGGATAATGATTGACATGCATTGTACTACGTAATAACCGCACTCATATATTCCAATTTGTCTATTACATGGTTTCTCAAAATATAAAAGTTAACTTAGTTTGTTAGTAACAAAAATAAAACAAAATAAATATTTGTGATTATATCTTTTGATGTAACTACGTGAGCTTTTGTGGTCTTTTACTTGACCTACCACTCATTATGTTATATCTAAACAAAACACTAATAACATATACACTTGATTAAAACATAACTGTAATATAGTTTCTATAAAACAACCAAATTTTGTTACAAATTTGCTATTTGTTTAAGGTACATAAATGACTTTTTGTGCAACGAACAAACTATTCAACGATGTTATTAATCATAGATATGACAAATAATTTCTAATAATGATTATACATTAAAATATATTGAAATTAGTTTAATTGGAATTGAGTAAAGCTAAATTATAAAGAAAATGTACTTACTCATAAATATATGGTGCAAAATAAATAATTTTTTTTCTCGATAAGAGAGTATTTGTGATGTATGTTTATGTCTCTAGTTTCTTATTTCCAATGGTTGAATGACTTGAGAATCTAAAAATCTATGCACTTAATCTTTCTCCTCGTTCACACATAATTGAGATATATACCTATAATGAGGAATATAAAGATTAATGAATTATTTCAATAACCAAAATAGTAAGAATTTTAGTTTAAATAATCTACATAATCCACAATTGTATTAGGTAAATTTTAAATTTAATTTTAATTTTATTTTATTTTTATATATTTGAGAAATTAAACTTTAAAATTGAAGAGAATTGAAATTAAATTTAATTAAGTGATTTTTATATTGAATGTATAAATAAATAAAATTACAATATTTTATGATTGGAGTAAACTGAAATAATTTTCTTAGTTCGTTGAAATTGAAATAACTTTATTTACATTTAATGTGTAATTAAAATTTGTAATTATTCAGAGTTTATAAGACCGTTTGACTTTAAATTTAAATTAAATTAGTTTAATTACTTTTTTTCTTATTTTTTTTGTTACTTTACCAAATTCATAAAATATTGTAATTTCTTATTTAATTATGAAGATCAAAACAATCACTTTAACCAAATTTAATTTTAATTTTGTTCAACTTTATAATTTAGTTTTTTAAATTTATAAAACAAGACATTAATTTATAAAAAATAAATTAAAGTCATCTTCCCTCGTACAACTTTATATATATATATATATATATATATATATATATATATATATATATATATATATATATATATATAATACACTGTACTATTTAACCTATTTTTTCAGATGAATTAAAATAAAAATAAAAAAATAATGAAGGTATACTGCTTAGGTCGATTTCTTCAAAAAATTTCTATAAAGAAAACGTAGAAACTAAAATTGTATTTAGTAATACGACTTTTCCTTTATTAAATTTTAACACGATTTATTTATTTTGTAAAATTTTAAATTTATTTTTTAATAAATTAAAAAAATTGTACTAATGCAGTGAAAATAAAGTTCATGAAAATAAATAAGGTTAAATATTTTTTTCTTTTATTTCTTAACTTTTAAATTTTGTCCTATTAATTTTAATATTGATGTAATTTTATTTTTCATTAAGTAATTCGACATTATAAATTCTGTTATTTAATAAAATAATATAGTATGACTCTAATGTAGTTATTAGAACGGATTATTTTGTTATTAAGCTATTGTTTATGTATTAGAATAGGTTTTTTGTTTTATGGTTTTTAAAATTCTATTTATGTGTTTTCCTCTTCTTTTTCTATACACACAAAAAATTGATTCTTGCAAGAAATGAAATACATACTAGATTTCTCTTTTCCTTTGATTAAATCTTTCATATTTCTGTCATTGGAGATCACGAAACATCTTTCTCATACCATGTTCTTTATGGTATCAGAGCAAGTATTCAACATGTTCTGCTTCCGTTGCCATCTTTCTCTTCCTTTTTTATGTTGTTCTGCCCTCTTGATCAACGGAGACAACTACCTCAAAAACAAAAATCATAATAGATCAATCTCTTAATCCTTCAAGCTCTTACTATCTACACCCTGGAGAAAACCTAGGTCTTAATCTTATTTCTCAATCTTTGAATGAATCTAATTACTCTTCTTGGAGTAGGAATATGAAACGTGTTCTTTTGTCCAGGAATAAACTCAAGTTCATTGATGGAAGCATAAAGACTCCCACAAGAAATGACCTTGTGTATGATGCATGGAAAAGATCAAATATGATGGTTCTTTTCTGGATTGTCAAGAGTTTATCCCCTCAAATTATTGAGAATACATATAAGTGGATAATGCTAAAGATATTTGGGATGAATTGAAAGAAAGATTTTCTAAGAGGGATTACTTTAGGATATCTAATCTCCTTCAAGAAATACATTCCATGAAGCTAGCTGAAAGAAACATAACCCAATATTTCACTGGTTTGCAAATTCTTTGGGAAGAATTAGAGTTCTTGAGGCCTGTACCAGGTAACTCTTGTAATTGTGATTTAACTAAAATCTTTGTCAAATATAGATAAGTAGAATATGTCATTTGTTTCTTGAAAGGCTTAAATGATATGTACAATATTGTGATAATGCAAATTCTTCTTATGGAACCATTTCTCAACATCAATTGTGTGTTATCTCTTATCATGCAACAAGAGAGAGGACTTACTACTGAAAGAAAAATAATGGTTAACACCACTGATAAGCATAATAACTAGAGACAACAAGAATAAGGTTCTTGAAAAACACAAAACCGTGGGAATAACTGGCGTAGCCAAGGGAGAGGAAGAGGAAGAGGAAGAAATCCAAATAAAGGGAAACAATGTTCTTACTGCCACGAGATGAATCATATAGTGGATGAATGTTATTCTAAGCATGGATATCCACCATGGTATAAATAGAAAAGTTAATTCTCTAACACTAGTCAAGAAAAGGTGAATCAACAAAATTGGAATCAAGACAATGCAAATAAACAAATATGCAATCTAAGAATGAAGGATGATTCCTTGCAACTTAGAAATCAAAATCCTAAGCAAGAAATATGCTCTCTCACCCCAAAATAGATACAAAGACTCTTAAAGATGTTTTAAATTCCTGATAATTTCAATCATACAATCAATCATGTTCAAAGAAATATGAATGACTCATCTAAACCTAATAATCAGCCTAGTAATCTTCCCTAGATCATTGACATTGGTGCCACACTGATTATGTTACACATGTCAAGGATTATTTTGTCACCTTTTACAAAATAAGTCCTATTCATGTTAAATTGCCTAATAATTCTTTTGTTATTGCATATTGTGGTGGGACTGTACAATTTTCTAGAAACTTTATCATTTTTAATGTCCTATATATTCTTGAATTTTCCTTTAATCTAATCTTCAGTCTTACTAAAGACCTGGACTGAAAATTGACTTTTTCTTCTAAGTTGTGTCAGATACAAAACATTGAAGACGATTGGGCGTGATAATCTCTACAAAGGGTTATATTCTCTGCCAGTTTTTCCTTCTATTATTGATAAAAGCTTTGTCTCTATTAATGCAACTTTAAGTTACAAAGAAACTGGCATTGATCTATGGAACTATAGATTAGGACATCTTGGAGATAAAGTTGTTGATAAATCTATAAAAACTTTCCTTACATACAATCTTCTTTTAAAACTATTTGTGATATTTGTCATTATGCTAAACAACATGAACGACCATTTCCACAAAGTATTATCTTTTCTTTTGAAATCTTTAATATGATTCATGTTGATATATGGGAACCTATGTTTATACCTTTTGTTCATGATCACAAATATTTTATGACTCTTGTTGATGATCATAGTAGACATACATGGGTGTTTCTTATGCATGCTAAGAGTGAAACTAGGAAGTTGCTGCTAAATTTTGTTATGTACATTAAAATAAATTTGGACAAAACATTAAAATTGTTAGATATGATAATGATCCAGAATTTGAATACAAAGTTATATGATAATTATTGTATTATTCATCAAAAGAGTTGTGTTGAAACTCCTCAATAGAACTCTATTGTTGAGTAGAAACATCAACATGTTTTAAATATAACTCGCAACCTAATTTTTCAATATAATCTTCCTTAAACATATTGGTCTTATGCTATTCTCCATGTTGTCCATTTGATTAATAGGTTACCAACAAGTGTTCTTGATGAAAAAACGTCCTATGACCTAATTCACAAAACACCACCTACATATTTGAATTTTAAAATCTTTAGTTATTTATGCTTCACTTCTACCCTTGAAAACAAGTAGAAACAAGTTTGATTTTAGAGCCAGAAAAAGTGTTTTTTCTTGATTATAAAACTGGAATTAAGGTTATGTTCTTCTTAATATTAAAACAAGAGAGATTTTTATAAACAAAAATATTATTTTTTATGAAAATATTTTTCCTTGTAAAAGTTATAATAATGATTCTAATTGTAACAAAGATAAAGAAAATAAGATTAATGTTTTCTTGTATGATTGTGAAACTAAAATTCAAAACCCAGTAATTAGTTCTAATAATGATTCCTCCATTAAAGAAGATCATGTTACTATTATAGAAAATAGTCACATTGAAATTCCTGACTCTCTTGAAGATGAAGAAAGACAACAAAGTTATAGACAATCCAACAAAATTAGAAAACTCCTGCATACTTAAAGGATATCACCATCAAGTCAATCACTCACTTTCTATTAACAATAATTTTGTTAAGAAGGAGAATATTCTTAAAACTACTTATCCTATTTCTACTGTTTTATCATATGACTGTTTATCTAAAAAACATTTAAGGTACACTCTTGTCAAATCTACAATTAATGAACCTTACACTTATGCTGAAGCTAGCACGACCCGTGTGGGTTGATGCCATGAAGAAGGAGATTGAAACCCTACAAGACAATGGTACCTTGTGTTTGACCCAACTACCACATGGAAAAACTCTCATTAGCTGCAAATGGGTTTACAAGATAAAGCATAAAGCAGATGATACCATCGAAAGGTTTAAGGCTCGACTTGTAGCAAAAGGATATACCCAACTTGAGGAATAAATTTTATGGACACTTTCTATCCAGTTGCTATGCACATTACTATCAAATTGCTTCTCAACCTAGCTATCACCAAGAATTGGTATTTACATCAACTTTACGTGGACAACGCTTTTCTACATGGAGAACTAAATGAAGAAGTTTATATGGCACTTCCCCCAGGGTTTAACACTCATAAACAAGGTCAAGTTTGCAAATTAACTAAGTTCTTATATGGGTTAAAACAAGCCAGCAGGTAGTGGTTTAATAAACTATCCTCCTTTCTCATTTCATTTAACTTTGCCAAATCCAAGTCTGATTATTCTCTCTTTATTAAGAAATCTTTTATAAATTTTATAGCTCTCCTTATATATGTTGATGATATTATTTTGACAGGGGATTCCCTAACTGAAATTGAGGTGTAAAAACTCTGTTACATAACAATTTTCACATCAAGGATCTTGGAGAGCTTAAACACTTCTTTAGATTTGAAGTGACCAAATCTAAGAAAGGAATACATCTATGCCAAAGAAAATATGCTTTAGACATTTTAGAAGAAATAGGAACGCTTAGCTATAAACTTTGTTCTAAACCTTTCATAAGTAATACAAAGACTATTTTTGAATCAAAGGAATTTTTACCGGACGCTAACCCCTTTCGCAGGCTTATAGGGAAGCTCCTATATTTAACACATACTATACAAGACTTATGTTTTTCTATTCATTTACTAAGTCAGTTTATGCAAGCACCCACTACTCATCATCATCAAGCCATAGAACATATTATTAGGTATATTAAATCCAATCCTTCCCAAGCACTCTTCTTTTCTCCAGACTCTCAGACTCAGTGCCTTCAATGATTCTGATTGGGCAACCTACCCACACACCAGATGATCCACTACTAGGTTTTGTGTGTTCATAGGATCATCCTTAATATCATGGAAATCAAAGAAATAAAGTAATGTTTTTCGATCATCCACAAAAGTAGAGTATCGCGTCTTAGCTACTACCACCTGTGAGATCTAATGGCTGCAATGGCAACAATATCTCCCTAGAGTTCTCCAGGTTCAAACCAGTACCATCATTGTCCTGTATTGCAATAATAAATCAACACGCCACATAACTCACAACCCAAGTTTTCACAAATGTACGAAGCACTTTGACATTGATTGTCATGTGGTTCGTAAAAAGATACAAGTCAATCTCTTCCATCTCTTGCCTATTCGATCTGAAGATCAACTCGTTGATGTTTTTACCAAAGTTTTTTATCGTTTTCAATTCAGATCTATAATATCCAAGCTTGGGTTGATGAACATTCATCACCCAACTTGAGGGGAGGCTATTAAAATGGATTATTTTATTATTTTATTACTGTTTATGCAGCAGAATAGGTTTTATGTTTTAGGGTTCTGAAACCCTATTTAACATTGTTTTCCTCTTCTTTTCTATACACATAAAAAATCGATTTCTGCAGGGATGAAACACGTACCAATTTCTCTTCTTCTCTTCTCCTCTGATTACATCTTCCAAATTTTTGCCATGATATAACAAAGCATCTTTCTCATACTACACTTTTTATGTTTATTAAGATTTTTTAATAAAATAATGTAAAATGAGACTATAGCGATTATGCTTATTAATGTGAGAAGTGAAGAGAAATGAAGTTCCACATCAGGAGACTTTTTTAAGTGCTTACTTTTCATGTTATAAAAGAAGTATAATATTTCTTCTACAAAATACACTAAATTCTCTTCTTTTATATTTTATATCACTTTAGTGCTTGAGAAAAAAATTAAGAGAGAAATTAGTTTATTCTTTGAGGTTTTCTTTGTAGCTAAGTTTTATTAATTCCAAAAAAGGGTGTTATTGTTCTCTCCTTGGAATAAGAGAGAAAGGTATGTAATTTTAGTTACTTTAGTAAAATTACATTATTTCTTATAATATATTTTGTTCCTTTACTTTTTTGTCTTTTATTTTAGTTGTAAATTCTTATATTGTTACTCTAGTACCCAACAGTGATATCGGAGCTACTTGTTATATTTCCATGTTATTGATATTAGAATAGTGTCATAGAAAAATATGAATATGCTCTATGATTGCAGATAATATGATCTTCACATCAGAAATATATTATTCTTGTTATTGGATATAAAGTGTAGTATTGTGAAAGTACATGTCTAGGAAAGTTCTGACTAGGAAAGACTTGATATTCAAGCGTGTCCATTAGTGACTCATCTTTCTTTCCTAGAAACTTACTTAGTGTACTAAATCAAGGTCTATAATTCATTGTTCCAGTAGACAATACTATTCATAATGAAAAATGCATAAGTCGATTTTAAAGTCATGATAACAACAAAATATGAGATAGAAAAGTTCAATGGAAATAATTTCTCATTATGAACTGAGATTGGTTTTACATTTATGAACCTATCTTAGGTGAATTTGTGTTCAAGGGAAATGATAATGTCTTAGACATTGTTGGAGCCGGTACCATCAAAATAAAAACATAAGATGATATTGTTTGCACAATTTAAGGGGTACAACATGTGAAGGACCTGAAGAAAAAATGATTGTCTATTGGGCAATTAGATGACCTCAGGTGTAAGATACATGCTGAAGGAAGGAAATCTTAAAGGTAGTGAGAGGGAACCTGGTAGTGATAAAAGAAGAAAAGATCATGAAAAATTTGTACGTGCTTTTGAGAGATACATTGCAAGAAGCAAATGCTATAATTGTATCTGCAAATCAACAAGAAACAATTATCATGTGACATCATAAACTTGGTCATATATCAAAGTAAGGTCTACAAAATTTCGGAACGTAATATCTTACCTGAGCTCAAAGAGATTGTTTTACCTTTCTACAAACAATGTGTGATAAGCAAGCAACATAGATTGAAATTTGTTAGAGTGACTGCCAGAAGCAAACACATATTATACTTGATTCATTTTGATTTGTGAGAATCATCGGTATTATCCCTCAAAGAAAAAAAAAAATTTTTTCATTCATTGATGATTACTCTAGGAAATTATGGCTATATGTACCCTATCAAGAATAAGTCATATGTGTTTCCAGTATTCAAGGAAGCCAAAGCACGAGTAGATCTTGAAATTGGAAACAAAATTAAGTGCTCGAGAATAAATAATGGAGAAGAATATGTAGATGGAGATTTTTTAGTATTTTGCAAGCAAGAGTGTATTACGAGACAATTTTCTATTCCACATACACCTCAAAAAAATGATGTGGTAGAACAGATGAACATGACTCTCTTGGGTAGAACAAGAGGTATGCTAAGTACAACGAGAGTGCCCAAGTCTTTATGGGCATAAGCAGTTAAAATTGTTTGTTATGTGATAAACTGGTCACCATCAACAGTGATAGGTTTGAAAACACTGAAAAAGATGTGGAATGACAAACCAACTGATTAGTCTTCCTTACATATATTTGATTGTCCTGTGTATGTGATATATAATTCCCAGGAAAGAACAAAGTTGGACCCAAAATCTAGGAAATTAATATTCTTGAGCTATGTTGATAATGTGAAAGGGTATTGCCTGTGGGATCCCACTGCCCACAAATTTGTTGTTAGCAGGGATGTAGTTTTTATAGAAAATGAACTACGAAATGAGTAGACAAATGACAGCTTTACAAAGAACACTACCATAATACATATAGAGAAGAAGTGTTCAGATGATTTTGATGATCCAAAACATAAGCATGAAGAGCAAAAGCCAAATGAGGTTGGTAATGAAGGATTTTGATGATCAACACGAGAAAAGATTAAGTCATCTTGGCACTCACAATATGTTATGACTAACCGTGATGTGTATTGTCTGTTGAATGAAGGAGAGCCTTTAACTTTTTCAAGAGGCGGTGAATGGTTTATATCATCATTGTGGACGACAGTAATGCAAGAAGAAGTAGAGGCTCTTCGTAGAAACAAAACATGGAAAGCTTTTTGAACCTTCAAAAGATTGGAAAGTCATTAGTTACAAATGAGTCTACAAGATCAAACGAGATGACAATGATCAAGTGGAATGATATCGTACTAGATTGGTAGTAAAGAGATATGCTCAAAAAGAGGGCATTGATTTTAATGATTTTTTTTCTCCAATTGTTAGATTGACAATAATTATAGTTGTTATAGCCTTGTGTCTCGCATTTGATTTACATCTTGAGCAATTGGATGTAGAAACTGCTTTTCTTCATAGAGAACTTGAAGATCAAATATATGCTTCAACCAAAAGGCTTTAAAGAACTAGAAGACTTGGTTTGTTGGTTGACCAAATCTCTGTACAATTTAAAGCAGGAGCTTAGGTGTTGATATAAGAGTTCTGATTCTCTCATTATTAGCCTTGGTTGCAACATACTGAGTTCAAAACATGGTACTTATTACAATAGGTTTGATATGTTTGATGAAAATGATTATTATTGTATGTGGATGACATGTTAATAGTAGGTTTTAATAAAGCTCAAACCGAATAATTGAAGGCACAATTGACTACAAAGTTTGATATGCAGGACTTGGAATCAGTAAACAAGATTTTAGGGATGCAAATTCACCGAGACAAAATAAGATAAGAAGATTTGATTTTCTCAGAAAAATTAGTTACTGAAAATCTTGTGCTGCTTTAACATGCAAGATTGCAAGTCAATTTCTACCTCATTTCCTATCAATTGTAAGTTATCCTCAAGTATGAGTTCTAACAATGAAGAAAAAAAGATGAAAATATCTTGAGTACCATATTCATCAGTGGTAGGGAGTCTTATGTATGCTGTGATTTGTACAAGACCAGACATTACCCAAGCGTGGGAGTAGTTAGTAAATTCATGGCAAATCCTAGTGGAGAACATTGGGGTGCTATTAAGAAGATCTTTAGATACATCAAAGGAACCTCATATGTTGCATTAATGTTTCAAAGGATCAAAATTAGTTGTTAAAGGTCATCTCGATTCAGATTTTGCAAGTGATCTTAATAAAAGGAGATCTATTATTGGCTATGTGTTCACTACTGCAGGAGGGGCTGTAAGTTGGTTATCCAAGTTACAGGATGTTGCAACCCTATCTACTACAGAAGTTGAATACCTGACAGTTATTAAAGCTTGCAAGGGATCTATCTGGATTCAAAGGTTAATAGAGGAACTTGGACACAAGTAACAAAAGTGTGTTACATATTGTGACTGTCATAATGTTTTGCACATTACAAGGAATTTTGTTTTTCATTACATGACAAAACAAATAGTTATACATTACCACTTTGTTCAAGAAGTAGTAAAGGAAGGAATTCTGAATATACAAAAATTCATACCTCTACAAATCTAGCAAATGTTATGACAAAGATTTGATCTTATTGCGATCTATCACAAAACTAAGCAATATGATGACAAAGAATAAAAATAGTGTGAAAATTGTGTTATAAAAGGAGTAGAGTATTTTTCCATTAAAATACACCAAAATCTTTTCTTTTATTTTTTTTCTATTGTTTTAATGCTTGAGAGAAAATTAAGAAAGAAATTAGTTTCTTTTTTGTAATTAATTTTCATTAGTTTTAAGAGAGAGTATTATTGTTTTGTTCTTGAAATAAAAGAAAAAAAGTATACAATTTATTTCCTTTAGTAAGATAATTTCTTTATTTTGTTAATTTTATTTTAGTTATAATAAGTTATTGTAATCTAACTATCTAACAACTAAAATAAAGTTAATATAATATTGATGTATATATTATATCTATTTCACTATGGTTGATATATATGTATAATCATATCACGTCATTCCATTTGTTATAGTATGTTATTTATTTAATGACTCAATAATATTGATGAAAAAATAAGATTATCTCAGTTATAAGAAATATGACAAAATAATATTAAAGATAAAATAAATATTTAAAAGTTTTTTGGGGACAGTTCCTGTTACCAAATTGACAAGTGTTTAATTATTGGGGTCTACTGTGACGGAAAATTCAATACTTTCCCCACGCGTCTGCTTATAGTTTGGTTCTGATATTTTAATATTTGAATTTGATGATTACAGATGCAACTAACACCAAACTCAATTTAGTATATTCTTCATTTTATTTATTTAATTAATGCTTCGACACTGTAACATCTGAAAACGATTTAATATTAATAAATTAAACATAACTGGGTTATAGCTTATAAATCCCTTTTAATTTAGTTTTCTCTCGCATAAAAAAAATATATGAACTATACATAAGAAGAAATAAATTGTAAAAAAAAAAGAAATTTTAATGTACTTTCCTAAATAAAATTCAATATTCTCGATGAACTGGTTATTCGAGTCAGAAAATAAATTCATCAAGAATATTTTGTGTAAAATTAATTAATAGTACAATAAAACCATGTACATTTGTAACTTGGACCACCTACAACCACGATCAAACGTAGTATTGATTTTGGATTTTATAAATGAAAAAAAATTATTTACAAAATAATAATTAAATACTTATTTTTGTTTTTATCATTCTTATTTCTAATCTAATAATTTAAATAAATGAATTTCTCCGAATTCAATCTTTTAATTATAAGTTAAATTATTTTTTATTAGATGAACTACATGCAAAAAAATATTTTATGTGCATATTTTTAATATTTTCTCTATTTTTTAAATATATCTGTTTTTTTACTGATTACATATCATTTTTTTGTATATTTATTATTTTTTAAATATATAAATTATAATAATTAGAATACATTGAGAGATAAATAAAATCTAAATATAGATCAAGAATTGAACTCATAGTGTCAAAGATTGAATCTTGAGTTTAATATATCAGTTATTTTAATTAAATTCTAACAAAAATAACTTTAATTTTATATTATGTTACACTGGATAGGAATATATTGGTGTAGTGAAATAAAATTGAAATGAATTTTCTCATATGTTTGGTTCGACTTACCGTACGTGCTTGCAGAAGCGCGTGGGAGAATAAGAATATCCTTTGTTCTTGACCATTTTTCATTCGAATGACAATCATTACAATAATTTGTTTTTATTTTATTAAAAATGAAAGTCTTACTACTTAGCATTCTCAATGTACTTTCTTAAATAGATTATTAGAGTATTAGCGAAAAACTAAAAAAATTGTTATAAGTACATTGAAAATAATGAAAAATACATTATTAAACATTCAATATTTTTAAATTTCTTAATCATGGTCTTAAATACATCTGTCGGCGTTGGCTGAAAAATGATGTTATGACTGAAAAAGTGGAATTGGGATTCAATCGAATGCAACTGTCAATGGGTGGTGTTTAATATAATGACTTAATTCTATCAAAGATTAAATGATAATATTTTTTATCAATTTTTAATATATATAATACCTTATTTTATGTGATTTGAAATTATAAATAAAACCTAAATGTCTTATATAATCAAACTTCACTAGTACTCATAATATATTTAATTGAACTTAATAATATTATTCTTAATAATTACTAATTTCATAACATATATTCTATTTGATTATTAATATATGTTATTTAAAGTTTGAATATATAAATTAATAAAAATATTAAATTTTATTATTTTCAATATAGTTGTTAGTCTTTTTTTTAATAATATTTTTATTATTTTAACATTTTATTTTCATCCAACATATTCATAATAATTTGTTATGTTCTCTTTTTAATAAATATAATTAACAAAAAATAATTAATGTAATCATAAATTTCAAATACTATATATATATATATATATATATATATATATATATATATATATATATATATATCTTTTTTATAAAACCAAAAATTAAAAAGGAATAGAGGAATAAAAATCTATATTAATCTCAATCAATTCGTTACATTTAGCATATTATATCAATTCATTATTATATTCTCTTAACATAAACAAAATATATTAAGATACATATATAAAAATCCTAAAATAACAAAATTATTAAATTAAAATAATATATTTTCAAACATTTAGAATCATTTAAGCTAAGTTTTTTTTTGCTTTAATTTTGTTTAGAGAAATTTTAAACTTTTGAGAAAATAAAAAATTGCTGAGTGAATTTCAATTATTTTATTGAACAGAATTTTCATCGAATCACGACTCCAATATCAAACAATCTCCATGCATTTTTAACTTATAATTCAATAGAGAATCATTAATTCATATTAAACAAATAGTTGAGAAAAATTGAAAAGAAAATTTCATTTGACAACTATCTTGTAAGAAGACGACTCCAACAATTTTATGACAAAAGTTGAAGAATGATTTCAACAATTTTGTGACAATGAAATTGAGTAATGTAGTATAACTACAAATAAAGACATGCATACCATTAATAAAATAAAAAAAGTTAAAATAGAAAATATATTTTATCAGTTTCGTTTTTTTGTTTTATTAAAAAAAACTATTTTTGAAGTTATTTTCACAAAATAGTTATAAAACAATTTTTTTAATTAAAAATTTGAAAACTATTTTTAAGAATAATAATAAAAAAAAGCTTCGTAAATTTAGAAAAAAGGTGAAAAAAAACTTCAAAAAAAAAAATGAAGATAACTTCTGTTTCAGTCTAGTAAGGCTTCTTAATAACTTAAAAATTATTATTTTACAGTTTTAAAAAGACTATAGTTTTACTCTACTTTAACATACTTAATATTTAAAAGATAAATATGTATATGATTTTAATATATTATAATTCTTAATAAAATTATGCTAATAAAAGTTATTATTTATATTAATTAAAATAAATCAATTTGTTGAATGTTTCAAAATGTAACCTTTTTAAATCAATTTTTTTCTTATAATAATTATAAATTAAATTAAATTACAAACTCATAGGATAACTTGGACTATTACTACTTCTAAGTAAACACTCCATTTGAATTATTGTAAACAAAGCCAACCATCACAATTATAATACTGTTATCAAATAATATTATTCAAATTATAAAAAAAAAAACCTTTAATGTATTTCTAAACTGCACCTGACAATTATCTTACAACTGCCACATGCGTGGGACCTTAATGAAATTTTGTCACTTTTTGACTTTAGTCTATTCAAAACCCATCAAAAAGTAAATTTTTGTTTGCGTGTAGGTATTTACAAATATAGTTACAATAATAATAATAATAATAATAATAATAATAATAATAATAATAATAATAATAATAATAATAATAATAATAATAATAATAATAGTAATAATAATAATAATAAATGTTAATATTAATAAAATATAAATGTATAAATTTACTTGGAAGACTAATTAATAAGATAAAATTAAAGTTGTTACGTTAAACAAGTTAATTACGTAAACTATAATAACTAAATATGAAGAATTTATATTAGCAAAATTCAATTAAAAATACGAAGGAAAAAAAAGCTTTATTGAAATAGGATGACCCATTTGAGTCCTTTTGACATGGCAACGGAGAAAGAAAAAGTGCTCTGCACATGGCTGATTTAGTTAATTTGACAGATGTAAGTTGAAATTTGACTTTGTTGTGATATCATTTAATATAACACAGTACCATAATTAATATTCTCACGAAAACATGAAAAAACAGAACCAAATAAATAGCATAAATTTAAGTTATCCATCAATATATATATATATATATATATATATATATATATATATATATATAATAATAAATAGATATTAATTTTTGGAGAGCGACAAAAAATATTAATTTCTTTCTCTGTTTATTATTACTCTATTAGTTAAATAGTAAAGTATAAAAATGACGAAAGAACAAGACATTAATATCATAAAATAAATAACACTGTGTTTTTAAATAATTTGTCATTAATTTGAAGAAAAATATATTGTAAAAAGTGAAAATATCTTCATCACTTTCTTAGTTCAAAATCTTGACATTATTTAGAGATTTGATCTCAACTTTTCAAGAGTTTAACCAAATCTCTTTCAAAAAGCCTTTTAAATATCTCAATTATTCTAAAACATGGTTTTTTTATTATTATGAAAAGTAGAATAAATTTATACTATTGATATAACTAACCAAAAATATTCCAATAATCTAAAAATAAAATATATTTAACATTTTTATTTAAACAATAATTAACTATTAGGCTGTATTATCTTCTTGCTTTAACTATCCACATGTTCAAATAAAGTCTTATATTTTTTATACCAATATCTTCAAATAAAGAATGATTATACGTAAAATATGAAAAATGAAATCAAATTTACAGCATTAAAAGGTAATGATAGCAATAGAATTACATGATAATTCAAAAACTTCTTAAACATCATAAACAAATATAAACAATTATGGGAAAAAAATAAACTTTATAAAAAAGAGAATAATTATATGCTATGATGGAGTAAACTTGGAACATATAAAATGACACAAAAGTGAATGAACCTTATGTAATGATGTGGTCAATAATGATAAAAATGAAAAAATAAACTTTAACTTATTTTGTTTCCTGATATTTTTGTCTAAGTTTAGACGTGATTTCTTTGCTTTGTTTGGCTTTAGATCAATAGGTTCATACCAAGCTTGACCTTAATCACTGTATGGCCAAATTCAGATGCATAACTTTTACAAAAAAAAAAGAAAGAAAAATGAAATTTGTACAACAAACAATAAAGACATATAAATGGCAAGAACAAATATTCTATCTTCATGAATCCTTTATCTAGGACCATAAAAATATTTGATTATTACCTTATAATTAATAAACGGGATAATCTATTTAATCAAACTTATTATTGAATTTGATACCATTATTAGGTATTTCGAGAGACTAATAATAGGAAGATTATCACAAATAGAACATGAGTCAACCACATAAGAGAATATGATACCACCTTGAACTCAAAATCTTAAGACATTAGGTTATGTACATTTTTCACTTATAAGTTACTCAATTTTTTCATCTCTACCTGATGTAAGACTTTAACTCATACTTTAATTTTAAAAAAAAAACATATATTATTTGAATAATAGAATAATATTTTTTTTTAGAAGGGAGTATTTAATCTAACAAACATGAATCTTGAAACTTTTGAAAGATTGAGTAAAAAGGAAAAATATTCTTTTGTATTGGATTCCGTTTAAAGATATCCAACTGATCTCAATATTTTATTTCAATAAAAGTACATAAATTTATTGGTAATAACCTTAATGTTGAGATAATACAAAACTTATAATACTCTTAAGATAGATTACTTTTAACATTTGAACCCGGTACATCACTGAGAAACATTCAACTCTTTAGACTCATGAATAACATAAACTCATATTAAGATCCAATAATTTCATGTAAACCCTACATGAAGACGGACATTTTTTCACTACCATAATATTAGGATCTTCATGCTTAATCTATAATATATGGACAAAAGCTCATATTGAATAATGGTGTTGAGCAATTAGAAGTATAAGCATCAATGTCCTTCCATACTAATTATATTTGAATAAGAGCATGCTTGTCTTTTTAATTCCCTCTATAAATTATGGAAAATTTAATGGAGAAAGGAAGTGATAAAGGACATTTTTTATGACATCCATAGAAATCACTTGTTGGAATATATAATGAAACAATAACATTTTCTATTTTCTCTCAACTACTTTCTCCAATTCCTAAAATCCACCTCTTCATTGTACAAATGTTTTAAGATTTTAAAATAAAATAAAGGAGTTAGAAAAAAAGAAAGCCATTAACAATAACCAATTTATATTTAATTAAGATAAATAAGGTAAAAATACAATCCGTCTTAACTTCAAACATTTCTAGATATAATATTTGATCTTTAAATTTGAAAAAAAAATTATTATCTTTATTATAAAAATTAGTTATAAATTTTATAAATTGTAAATCTATACAAATTATAAAGATTATTTAAGATTAGTATGATTATGGATAAAACATCATTTATCCTTTTATTAACAAAGATAATGTTTTATAAGAACACTTTCATTATAGCATGTATCACTCACTCTCTCATAGTTTCATATTACTTTGATAACAAATCCTTCATACTTACTTAAATATCATAATATTTAATATTTATTAAAGGTTGATCTTCAAACAACTCTATCTTGATAATAAATGAGTTATCTATCTCCTCATTCTTAGTTTTCCAACTCAATTGGGTAAAAACAAAAAATTGAATTTTATTTTTTAAAATAATCTATAAAAGAACTATTTTAATTTGTTCTTAAAAAATAAAATATATAATTATGAATGAGAATATAGGTAATGCTACATGTGTATTGGTTGGACATTACTTTGTAGATCTATCAAAGGTTTCACTTTAACTTTTTTAGTAAATGATAGATAAAATATGACTTTTCTTTTAAATAAAAATTAATCATGAAAGGAGTATCAAATTAAAATTATGAAGTACTGAAATACGATTATGTAACTTAAAAAATTAAAGAAAGAAAAAAAAGAATGTAGTCATTAATTGCTTGACGGAATCGTGAAACTACAATGATAAGTTCCGTTGGCTTGACTTGGTGATACAATAAATGAGCTAAAGCAGAGAATGCTACACTCATGCAATTTACGGTGCACACAAGCTAAGATATAAATTGCAAATTATATAAGATGCTCATCCTTATCTATATTATTATTCCAGAAAAAGAAGCACAACCAAGAATTTATGGTTATTTTTATGAAGCTTCTTCCTCCTTCTCCTTCTTCTTTCTCTCCTTGTTCACTCTTCCGTTTCATACTGTTATTATTAACAACAGTTTTGATCGTATGTGGAAAAACAAGGGCAGTTGTGAAACTGCCACCAAATGTTTCAGTTCCAGCAGTGTTGGTGTTTGGAGATTCTATCATGGATACTGGGAACAACAACAACAATTTGGCAACAACAGCAAGGTGTAATTTCCCACCATATGGTAAAGATTTTGAAGGAGGGAAGCCAACTGGTCGATTTAGTAACGGAAAGGTTCCATCTGACCTTATAGGTATGTGCTATTTCTTCTCATCCCATTTTTGCAAAATTAATGCATATACTTTTATCTTTTATACACACCTCCAAAAAAAGTAATGTCCACTACTGTCATAAATATTTACTACTATAAGGCAATCAAAATGATATATTTGAACTCTTCAACCAAATACTACCAAATATATTAATGTAAATGTTCAAGCTGAATATAAGTAAAAAGGTATTAGTTAGATATCATACATTTAATTAATCTTATCTTTTTTAATTTACAATTTTTAAATTAAATTGTGATTCATTTCCAATGATCAATTTTGTTTACGATATATATTAATTGGACAGAATAAATGATTTGCATTATCATTCCTAATTCCACCTCTAATAACAATTATTTTAGAAATTATATCTATTGAAAAAAAGAGTAATTAATTCATATAATAAAGTAATTAACACTAATTAACAAGATAAAGAAATTAAATTCTTAATTTTTTTATTTGTGGAGAATAATAACAGCTGATGTGGATTTGTTTATGGTGACAGATGTTTTTTAAAGTTTGGATTTCAACTGAGTAGATTTAAAGAATAATGATTAAAACCACATACGAATATTTTCATTAAAGAATAATTCTTAGTTTCATTTTGTGTTGTACTACATCAGTTGAAGAATTGGGCATAAAAGAGTTTCTTCCAGCATACTTGGATCCAAATCTGCAACCTGGTGAATTGGCCACTGGTGTGTGCTTTGCATCTGGTGGCGCTGGATATGATCCTTTAACAGCACAAACATCGGTACTCTACTCGTGTTTAGCTTCATCTCCAAATCAATTAATTGATTTCTCCTGAAACTAAAGTATGTATCGTGTAAGTTATTTCTAACTTATTAGTTTGATTATTGTGATAATGTATCAGTTGGCTATATCATTATCTGGTCAACTAGAGTTGTTCAAGGAATACATAAGGAAGTTACAAGGGGTGGTGGGAGAAGAGAGGACCAACTTCATCTTAAGAAACAGTCTTTATATTGTGGTGTTAGGGAGCAATGACATCTCCAACACATACTTTCTGTCTCGTGTTAGACAACTGCAGTATGAGTTTCCTGCATATGCTGATTTAATGGTCTCTTCAGCTTCTAGTTTCTTCAAGGTATGTCATTATAAGTTTGATCCAACCAAACATAAGTCATTGTTTCATGCTTTTTGTTGTTCGTTGTCTTTGATATTTTTTGTCTGAAAACAATCGAAAGGAAATATACGGACTAGGGGCACGGAGGATTGCAGTGTTCGGTGTACCACCACTTGGGTATTTGCCATCTCAGAGAACAATAGCAGGAGGAATACAAAGAAACGTGGTGGTGAAGATAAACGACGCCGTACAGATTTTCAACGCCAAATTATCAAATCAAATCAACTCTCTCGGTCACAGCCTTCCCGATAGCAGTATAGTCTACATTGACGTTTATACCCCTCTTCTTGACATCATAGTCAACTACCCAAAATACGGTAATTTCACTTTTAACTTCTTTTTCTTAATAATTTAAATCTCTTAAGTTTAGTTTTCTTCAACTATATTTTTTTAAAATTTAAATGCATGTTTTACTCTCTAATTATTATCATTTTTTTTAAATTCCTTTTTTAACAATTTTATTATATTTTTTTCTAAATTTATACATTTTATTGATATGTAAAAATACGTAACCACGTATTGGTTAATTGGATTGATTGATTGATAATGATACCACATCTTCTGACCAAACTTTGTAACACAAATGACAATGTTTTAATATTTTTTAAATTCCTTTTTCGTAAAATACTATTGCATATGTTGAATGTATGAAAATTGACAAATAAAATGTAATCAAATTTACGAAAAAAATTGAATAATAAAATGTATAAAATAATTAAATTTAAGCGTGATTATTTTTATAGCTTGGTATTGTATAATACAGTAACATCAAGATGGGTTATTAAGGAATATAGTGTGATGTATAATTATACAAACATAATATATTTAACTTTTATACGATTCAATTTATATTTAATTTGTATGATGGATGTCTTCACGAATTTTTTTTTATATAAAATTTTTAAGAGAAAAAATAAAGCTTAACTTCTTTATAAATTAAAATTACACAAATTAACTTATAGTGTATATATATAATTTTTAGCTTCTGAATAAAGTTTATTTTAAAAATGATTTATTTCATTTTATTTTCATAATTTTTACTCTAGAAAATCTTGTCAATAAATTAAAGAAAATTTTTTAATATATAATTTATTTATTTCAAATTTAAAAATATTTCAAATTATTAGAATTTTGCCATGGTAAATAAGAATAAATATTGTAAAATTTATAAATAACATTTGGTAATATACACATATATTTGATTTCTTTTGTAATATAAATATAGAAATATTTGTTGTCTATATCTTTATTTTATAATAACAATAATTAAAAAAAAAAAACTAAAGCAACACCTGTGCTCTGCGCATGCATGTATCAGAAGTAGAGAAAATTAAAAAGTGGGTGTGTGCATTTAATAACATTATTGATTCAACAATAAAAGAATTGACATGTCAGAACATGGAAAAGAAATGCTGACCACATAATTAATAACATTATGACTAGAACGGTCCACGATCAAGAAAGAACTCATAAATAACTGATTTTATTTTATCTTAATATACTAGTAAATAATTAAAATTTATCATAAAATATCTAATTATTCATTGATTTTTAAAATATTTTATAAATTCTTTTAAAAACATTTATAACTGATTAAATATATTTTAGTTATCATAAAACTAATAATTTCAAGAAAAATTGAGATTTTCCAATGTAAAAACAATTTCTTTTTAATAAATACATCGCATTACTAATATAGTATCGTAATTTTGTATTTTATAATAAGTTGAGTGATTTTTTTCTTTAAAAATATACACTTTTTTAGTAATTAAATATTAATAAACATAAATGATTTTTTCTTTTTTTATAATTTAATAAAATTTATATTTTATATTATATTTTTTTTTCAAATAAATTCTTATATATATTATCATTAAAGTATAATTTAGTCATTAATATATGGATTAAATTATATTTTATCATAAAAAAATAAATTTATTTTAATAATAATATTTGAAAACTTACTTAAAGTGAAAAACCATAATAAAAGATAAAATTATTTGTATAGAATTCATTTTAATTTATTTAAATTTTAAGATTAAATTAAAAATTTTATACGTTTTTAAAAACCAAATTATCTATTTTATCTTTATACGTTTATTTCTTAAATTTTTATATTACTTAATTATTAATAAAAATATTTAACGTATATATTAAATAACATATGTTAAAAAATTTATTTTAGTATATTATTACTGTTGCATCAAAAACAAAAGTATTTGAGTATTGTTTGATTTAAAACTATAATTTGTGACAGTTTTATTTTTAAAAAGATATTTTAGTGAGTTATGACAGGATATTGTATATAAATTATCCTTGATCTTGATTCTCAAGCATGTGATTGTTGAGTGTACCGAAATATAGCTCCCTGATCAAGGACTAAGAGGTATAAGTGGAATGAGACTTTGTTCTCTGTTCCAATGTGGACGTCAAATATTCTTAATAAACTAATAGAGGTTGATAAGAAGGTGTGAGGTTGGATTGCTGAAAGTGATAGATCAGATTCTAAGTTATGACTTCAAGAACTATGTTCTAATATGCTCACGAGTCCTATATTGTTTAAAAATTAAGGTTATTGGTAATTTATATATACTTTCTTCTCTTAATCTGTCAATATATTTTTTAAGAACAAAATTATGATGACTAAGAGTTTTTTTTATGCGTACAATATCACACAAAAATTGACTTTAATAACATTATTATAAACAATCTTGATTAAAGATGAAATATTAACAAACATGTTTGAAATAGTAGTATGAATTAAAATTATTTAATTTAAAAATAAAAAATGGAATACAGAGTTAAATTTTTATATAGAGTACAGCTATACGTTTAATTATTGAGATGAACAATGAATATTTATAATAACTAATGATTTAAAGTTTTGCAACATGTTGGTTTGTTTTTGCAGGGTATAAAGTGGGAGACAGAGGGTGCTGTGGCACGGGCATAATAGAGGTTGTGTTATTATGTAATCATCTCACTCCCTTGTGTCCCAACGATTTGGAGTATGTGTTTTGGGACAGTTTTCACCCCACTGAAAGCGTTTATAAAAAGCTCATAGCTCCTGTTATTGGAAAATATTTGGACAAATTCTTGTAAGCTACCCCCGTCAAATTCCTCCTTTAAAAACAAAAGTTGTAAACATATAGGTTTACAAGAATACAAATTCATATTTGTCTTATGGTTTAATGTGTTCAATGTTTAAGAAATTTTTACGTTATATGTTTGTTGTCAAAATATGTTTAGATTTTAGTTTTTATTATTTTTTAAAAATATTTTCTTTACTAACATAATATTCCTATATGTTTGTGTTAGTGGCAAATCGAGAAGAAAGATCGAGAATAGAAAAGAGAAATATGATTGATTGATAAATCGATAAGATAGACAAAAGAAATCATTCGATGTCCGATTAGAAGTACACAGCACATAACATCGAGAGGCACAATCGAAAATTGAGTGAATAATAACCAAATGCTTATTGCCGAATAAAAAACTAAGAAACTAGAATCATATGATGTTAAGGTTAAACCCAAAGTAATGCAAAGTGTTCGATATCATCGAATGCGAAGGGAACACGGACATCGAAACCATAAAGAGAAGAATAAGTCAAACGCACGTATAGAAAGCAGTTCTGGAATCATGGAAGGAGTCGAGGATCGTGAGAACGTGAGAAACTGTAGAAAAGAAACTGTCATGCACGAAAGAACGTGGTAGTAGTCTTGTTAACTGCTCCTAGAAGGCTTGAACGACGCCCTATAAATAGAGAAAAGATGAAGGAGCGAGGGGGGAGCAGAAATTGGCAGAGAACAGAATCAGTAGTGAAAAGTCTACCGGAGAAACGACGAACACCATGAAGCTGACAATCTGGATTTCTTTGCTCACTGAGTACATTTACCGCTTTCTGTATTTTCCTTGGTAATTTACTTTGATGCAACTCAAATTCAGCAAGTTTAAGTTTCTGTATTTACGATTTCCTGTCATTTACAATTAATGCAAGTTTTGGGTTTTCGCACTTTATATTTCCTCGCAATTTAATGTTCTGTTTCTCGATTCGATACTTTACTGCTTTTGGTAGTCTAAATATAAAATACTAAAAAATAGTATTTTTATAGGCTATAACTTTCGATTATCATACACGTTTTCGATTGAAAGTCAGACTGCTAGCCTAAGTAAAAAGAACTTACGTGGGAGGATTTCGATTAAGACTATAACACTGTTTAGAATCGAAACCGATCGAAATTCCACCAGAAACAAATTGGCGCGCCAGGTAGGGGAAGTAATGTGTTGAAAAAACACAATTGGTTAGTTCGAGAGTGTATGAGATTAAGGAGTGGGAGAGTCATGAGTCCGAATTCATCAAGTAACCGGAGTAACAGTGAGGGATTAAATGGGTCACACTCATCAAATACTGGGGGCAAAGTCATAATGGGAATACACCGTAGCATCGACAACTGTAAGTATGTCGATACCCGTGAGTAATGAACAAAATTCAGGCACTTTAGCAAACACCCAAGTAGGATCTAGTACAGTGGCATTAAACAGTATGCAAACTATGGGAAATCCTGTAACAACAAATGCTGGGCCATATATGAGTGCAAGACCACCTGGGTTCTCGCTTAACATGAATGGGGTTGGTACTTCCTCGATACAACGAAATTCGAGACATAATTTAGGAACATTCCAAACCCTAGGTATGCCACAGAATTTTGGCGTATCTCCAAACCTAGGAACATTTCAAAATTTAGTAATTCCCCAAAACTCAGGGAGTGTGCAGAGTGTAGGAATGCAGCAAATACCTCCAAATCTAGATCATAGAGGAAACTTAGATCATGGGAGATATACGTTCGATAGGGATTATCATCGATCTAACTTTGATACTATTGAAAATACTGGTACTGGAATATCCAGTAACTCTTTAGGAATACTTAGACAACAAATGGATGAGAGTAATTTTGAGATGGTGAATATGTTATCACAACAGTTGACTACAGTCCTAAATCCATTAGTTCAAAACACCACCGCTAGTTTTGAGATATTAGCAGATCAAATGTCACGAATCGGGGATGCACTGGCTGTACCTCGACAAACGAGGGTAGAAAATCATGCTAATCAGAATACTAATATCAATCCCCCGTATCTATTGAGGAGAAATAGAAACAATGATCAACATCAGCATATGGGAAATGAGTACCAACACGTGAGGAATGACATTTATGGGAATTTGAACGAAGGATTTCAAAATATACACAATCAAAATAACATGATAGGACAGAGGATGAATTTACAAGGGATGGAATTTAGACCACCCAATCCAACGTATTTTGTGTCACCTTTCCCAAATGCGATTCTCGAGACGGAATTACCTCGAGGATACAAAGTACCCAAATTCACTAAATTTGCTGGAGAAGTTGGTGAATCGACTATCGAGCATGTAGCTCGATATCAGATCGAATGTGGGGATTTAGCGATGAGTGAAGAATTAAAGATGAAATATTTTCCTAGTTCTTTAACTAAGAATGCTTTTACTTGGTTCACTTCGTTGCCACCCAATTCGATATATAATTGGTTGCAGTTAGAGAGAAATTTTCATGAACAATTTTTTAGAGGAGAGACTCAAGTAAGTCTCATCGATTTGATGAACATAAAACGATACAACCATGAAAGTATAGATGATTATCTAAATCGATTTAGACAAATGAAGTCGAGATGTTTTACTCAAATTCCTGAATATGAATTAGTCAGGATGGCTTCTGCAGGTTTAGAATTCTCGATCAGGAAAAAATTAGTCAATTTACCACTGAATGATATGGCTCAATTAGCCGATAAAGTAAGAAGAGTGGAACAAATTGAGTATGAAAAACAAAGGCATAAGAAATTTGAAAAACCCGTGAGAAAAGATAAGGTAGCATACATAAATGATGTGTATGAAATAGATCCCACGACAGAAATCGATATTGAAGAAGCTGTCGATGAGAAAGTGAATATAGCTGAGCTCAAAGTAGGAGCTCCATATATCTGTAAACTACTACAGAAAAATGAAGTGAAAGACAAAATGACAAATCGAACATATACTTTTGATGTAACAAAGGCAGACAAAATCTTTGATATTCTATTGAAAGACAAACAAATTAAGCTGAGTGATGATCATAAATTGCCTTCTATAGAACAAAGGAATAATCGAAAATATTGCAAATTTCATAATGTTTATGGACACTGGACTAACAATTGTATACATTTCAGGAACACGATCCAAGATGCGATCGACCAAGGAAGGTTGAAGTTCGAAGAAATGACAATGAAAATTGACACAAGTCCATTCGAGGCTCAAGTAGGATACCTCAAATCCCAAACGGGCATTGCTGATGATGTCCGATTGACAAATTCGGCCTTTATAGGTATGGTAGATGTTACTGAAGACATTGATCCCAAGCATGTTAGGATGGACGTATCTGAGGAAGACATGGAATTTGACCTGAGTGAATTCGAGAAAGAGTTCGAAAAGGAGATTTACCCTCGATCAGGAGACTCTCTCATTGAATTTTTGAGTAGAAAGAAAGAGAAAGACGAAGATGTGTTGTTATGCCCACGATGCAGTGCGGTATTCGATAAATCGGCTGCCAAAGCTTTCAGAGTTGAACAGATAAAGAAGATCGAGAACCAGAATAAAAGAAAAAATGACAAAATAGATCAAACAGTCCGACCAACAATCAAAGAAAATCAGCAGAAATCTGTTGGTTCTGGTGTTAGCGGAAATCAAAGGCAATGGGTTAGAAGAGAGATGTATCCTTCTCGAGGAGGAAGAGGCAGACTTCAGAGCAATGATGTCTTTGAGAGATTGTCATACGATGAAGGATCGAATACTGGATTTCCAACATTCCAAAGGAGATTCCGAGGAAGGCCCTGGAGAAGAGGAGGAAGAATCCCTTATTGGAATAATTATAGAAACTTTGAAGAGAATATTGTACCGATGGAGAGTCAATATGCAAGAGAATTCTTCGATGATAAAAATGAGGGTACTTGGGATGAGCATCAAATCGGAGTGATATCAATACTACCAGCAGAATATGTTAGTGAATATCAAAAGTACCAAGAACAAAGTGATGCCGATCGAGAAGATGACTTCTACTCAGAAAACATAAAGCCAAAGGTAACATGGGTTACACAAACCTCATGTGAAGTACCTCATAGAGATGCTGCTTTTATTGACCCTCCGTCTGAGGAAATGAGGTTCCACTTGAAACCATTATTACTGAATATCGAGATTCAAGGACAAATGGTGAATAGAGTCCTTGTCGATGGTGGAGCAGCAGTGAACATACTACCAATTACTATGCTAAAGAAATTTGGCATTGAGCTAAAAGACTTAGTTAAGCACAATATTATGATTTCCGAAATGTAGCGGAAAAACATCAAGTTCATAAGGTATGATTGCCTTAGACGTAAAAGTAGGCACTTACTCGAGGCCTACTGTGTTTGTTGTAGTCCAGTCGCATTGCCAATTTCAATGCGTTACTGGGCAGGGAATGGATCCATGGAGTCGGAGCCGTGCCTTCGACAGCTCATCAGAAATTATTTATGTGGAATCGAGACGGACATCTCGAGGTAATCCCAGGAGACCAGCATGAATTTGTAACATTTGTATCTCAGGCTGGTCGGGCACTACATAATCTAGCGCTTGCTCAACCATTCACTTTCGAAACTGTCGAAGATTTCAATTCAAAGTTACATGAGGAGCGATTCTTGGAGATGAATGAGAAGAAAGGATTTGTTATGATCAAAGAGGGGGTCAACCTCAAAGTGTCCGGTGAAGATGAATAGAGTACGAGGAGTTCTTGGCTCGATTGGGAAAATATGAAGATGGAAAGAAGAGCCAAGAAAGTAGTAATAGTAGTAAAATAGGGATAAATAAGTCGATTCACTCGACCATAGTTGTAAATAATAGCGATCAAGTTATACTTGATTGTATTTATGATTATTCTCCTTTAGGTTTTGAAAAATCCATTACATCAAGTCACAAGAAAGTCGAGGCCCAGGATCCACTAGAAGAAATTAACTTGGGGAGTGTAGAGGACCAGAAGCCTACGTATATCAGTAAATATCTCGAGAAAGAAATAAAAGACGACATGATTTCTCTTTTAAAAGAATATAAGGACTGCTTTGCCTGGGAATATGAAGAAATGCCTGGATTGGATCGAAGTCTGGTCGAACATAGACTACCTATCATAGAAGGTAGAAAACCAGTAAAGCAAGCACCGAGAAGATTTGCACCTGAGGTGATGGGTAAAATCAAGGAAGAGGTCGAAAGACTCTTGAAAGCAAAATTCATCAGAACCGCCAGGTATGTCGATTGGATTTCTAATATTGTACCTGTTATTAAAAAGAATGGTAAAATGAGAGTGTGTATCGATTATCGAGATTTGAATTTAGCTACTCCTAAAGATGAATACCCTATGCCAATAGCTGATATGTTAATAGATGCAGTAGCTGGTAATAAAATGTTAAGTCTTTTAGATGGTTATTCAGGATATAATCAAATTTTTGTGTCTGAGAATGATATAGCCAAAACAGTTTTTCGATGCCCCGGGGCATTAGGTACGTATGAATGGATAGTTATGCCATTTGGATTAAAAAATGTCGGTGCAACGTATCAGAGAGCAATGGATTTAATATTTCATGATTTGATCAATGATTTTATGCAAGTTTACATAGATGATATTGTGGTTGTATCGAAAGACAAACATTAACACTTAAGCAATTTGAGGAAATCTTTCGAGAGAATGAGAAAATATGGATTAAAAATGAATCCTTTAAAATGTGCCTTTGGTGTATCAGCTGGTGAATTTTTAGGTTTTATAGTACATGGAAAAGGTATTGAGATCGATAAAAACAAAGCAAAAGCTATAATCGATACTTCTGCTCCAAAAACTAAAAGGCAATTGCAGTCATTTTTGGGAAAAATAAATTATTTGAGACGATTTATTTCTAACCTGGCTGGCAAAACTTATGTTTTTTCGTCTTTGTTAAAGTTGAAAAAAGAAGCAGAGTTTAAGTGGAAGGAGGAACATCAAGAAGCCTTCGAGCAAATCAAAAAGATGCTAACCAATCCTCCGATTATGATCCCAGTAAAGAGAAACAAGTCATTGAAGCTATATGTATCAGCATCGGATCGAACAATAGCCAGTTTATTAGCACAAGAAGATGAGAATGGTATAGAATGTGCTGTGTATTATCTAAGCAGAATTTTGAATGATGCTGAAACTCGATATAGTGATATCGAAAAATTAGGATTATGCTTGTATTTCTCTTGTACAAAACTCAAGTATGTAATGAAGTCTCACGATGTAATGGTTTATTCCAGAAATAATATTTTGAAGTTTCTTTTGTCGAAACCGATTATGCATAATAGAATAGGAAAATGGGTGTTAGCTTTGAGAGAGTTCTCATTATCCTTCGAATATTTAAAATCGATAAAAGGTCAAGTAATCGCCGATTTCATGGCTGAACATACAGTTGGGTCTACTGATAACTTATTCATTGAAATAAGTAAATGGGTAATGTATTTCGATGGATCAAGTACATCGAACAAATCTAGAGTAGGAATTCTTATTATTTCTCCAAACAATATCCCGACTAAAGTATCATTGGAGATTAAACCCATTTGTTCGAATAATGAAGCCGAGTATGAAGCTTTAATAGCGGGTCTCGAGACTTTAATTAAGTTAAAAGCTCGACATGTAATTATTAGAGGTGATTCGCAATTAGTGATCAAACAAGTGCGGAAAGAGTATAAATGCGTTAATACCAACTTGATCAGATACTTAGAAAGAATGATGACTTTAAAGAGAATGTTCGATGATATAACATTCGAGTACGTTCCTCGAGAATTCAATCAAGAAGCCAATGACTTAGCGCAAATTGCCTCGAAGTATAAGATATCTCCGGAACATTTACAGGAAATGATTCAAATTAAAGAGAAACTACCTTGGGAAAATGAGATTTTACAAATTGACGACTTAGATGACCAAGATTGGAGAAAATCGATCATAGAATACTTGCAAAACCCCAATGGGAAAACTGACAAGAAAATCAAGTATCGAGCGGTAAAATATGTGTTGTTAAATGGTGAGTTATATAAGAGAGGAATCGACGGAGTATTATTTAGATGTTTAGGGAATGATGATGCTTCTTAGCAATGGCTGAAATACATAGTGGGATATGTGGCGCTCACATGATAGGACAGAAAATGAAATGGACATTGACTCGACAAGGTTATTTTTGGCCTTCGATTTTGAAGGATTGTATCGAGTATGCTAAGTCTTGTGAAGAATGTCAAAAGTTTAGTCCTATACAACAGGTACCCGCTAGTGAATTGCATTCGATTATTAAACCTTGGCCTTTTAGAGGTTGTGCTATAGACTTAATCGGACAAATTTTCCCACAATCATCGAAAGGGCATAGGTATATAATCGTTGCTGTCGATTATTTTTCAAAATGGGTAGAAGCAATACCATTAAAGGACGTTGATCAGCAGGATGTAATTGATTTTATTGAAGAATACATCGTTTATCGATTTGGAATCCCACAATCTATCACTACAGATAGAGGGACAGTGTTTACTGGTAGAAAAATAGTTAAATATGCTGAATCGAGAAATATTCAATTATTAACATCAACTCCGTATTATGCTCAGGCTAATGGACAAGTCGAAGCAATTAATAAAGTAATCATTGGGCTAATCAAAAAACATGTTGGTAATAAACCAAAAACATGGCACGAAACGTTATTGCAAATTTTGTGGGCTTATCGAAATTCACCTAAAGATTCTTTACAGAATACCCCATACCAGTTGGTATATGGACATGATGCAGTTTTGCCCATCGAGATAAATATTGAGTCGAATCGAATACAGAGGCAGAATGATTTACCCAGTTGTGATTATTGGAACATGATGTATGATGAACTAAACGAACTCGATGAAATAAGATCACAAGCATTAAATAATATGATTTTACAAAAGAATCAAATTGCTCGAGTTTACAATAAAAAAGTTCGAAAGAAGACATTTAATGAAGGTGACTTAGTATGGAAAACAATTTTGCCGATGGACAAGAAATGTAAAAATTATGGGAAATGGTCACCGAATTGGGAAGGACCTTTCGAAGTTATTAAAGTGTTATCAAGTAATGCTTATTCAATTATCGATTGGTATAACAAAGATAAAGTGTTGTCGATAAATGGAAAGTACTTAAAGATATATAAGCCTCGAATAAAAGAAACAAACATTCAGTATTGATTAAATCAGAGTAATATTTACAAATATTGAGTTTTCAAATTCTCAAAAGTTATTAACAGTTGTGTCCAAGTCGATGCAATCGAAGCCTCTTCAGCGGCCAGTTTATGTTTTTGCTCCATACTTTGGCCCAGGGACAACGCCACCTCCTTCGCAGAAGAGTTGATATTGTCAAACTTTGACGTTAGGAGCCCTTTCTGCGATTCCAGCTGTAATAGCCTCTTCTTCAACTCCCCGATTTCGTTCTCAACTGAATCCATCTCTTTCAGTGTCTCCTCTCGATCGAGTTTTTGAGTCTTTAATAAGTTCGCTTTCTCGATCTGGAAAGAAGAAAGGTCAGATAACTTAGCCGTCACCGACTGCTTTTTCTTCCTCGTAGCATATGCCTGGTTGAACAATTCGGTGGCCGCTGCGACCTCTTCGTCAAAGCCTTTGGGAAGAGTCCCTTCGGGTGGAGCCTCGATTGAGGTTAGAATCTCTTTGAAGGATCGTTTCTTCTCGAAAGACTCTACCAAGGCCTCCAGATGTGAGGAGTAAAAGAAATCCCGGAAGCGATGTTTCAGTTGGTATACTCCTTCAGTCGAAATGGCGGGTGGTTGAGAAGAGTGACTTAAAGGAATGACGTCGCTCGATATAAAAATATCAAGGATCGAGAAAGGATCTTCCTCGATGGCAGCTCGATATTCAGGCACACTGGTGGAAGTAGGCTCGGTCAGCATGGACACCGTTGGTGAGATTAGCTCGACCACAGGCATCGAGAATGGGTGGGAACCCATTTGCTCTGTGGTAGTGGGAGATGGGGAGTCCGAGATTTGGACCATGGAAATATTTACTAGAAAAGAAAATAAGTCGAAAAGGTGAGTCAAAAAGTTAAGTAAAGAATGAAAAGAAGAATCGAATAACGAAGAAAAAAAGGGAAAATACCAGGTGGAGGTACAGCAAGTGGTGTCGAGGCAAAGGGAGGACTTTGTATAGCCTCAGATTGCTGTAAATCGAAACAGAGAATTAGAAAAGGAAATATGCACAAGTCAAAAGATACATATAACTGTTCAAAAGTTATACCTCGATAACAGGTGTTGGGGAGGGAGGTACAAAATCGACGTTGGTCGATAAGGTCGCCGATGGACGATCCTGGAAATGTCGAATTTCAAATTCATGTTATAAATTTCATCAAAATCAATATATAAATTTTTTTTACAGAAAACAACATACATGACTCGAATGAGTAGTGGAAGTGGTTTTGCCCGTGGAAGGGACTGTGTTGGAGTCCGTCGACAATGGATCGAGGGTAGGTGGTTGGACCGATCGAGGACTCCTTGATTTTTGTTTCTGGATAGCAAAAATCGAGAAGAAAATAGGTATAAGAATCCTAAGTGAACCAACCATAAACAGAAATGGATGAAAAATAGTAAGAAATCGAAAAGAACCTTCGATCTCTTCGAAGATGTGGAGATGGTGGCCGATTGTTTGCGCTTTCGGACTAAAGCCGAGGGGTCCGACTCATCGGAGGACTCCCAATCCTTTTCTTTTTCCTTCTCTTGCGCTTTTTAGAAAGCGACTACCTTAGTAGATTTTGAAACTGTCGAGAAATGAAGTTAGTTAGTTTCTAACATACAGAATTAAAAATATGAAAAGACAGTAAAACCTCACCAAAAGGTGATGGAGTCAAAATTTTGACTCGATCAATATGTACTAGCCAAGGAGGCAGGAGGTCTTCGGAGAGGTTAAGGTAAGGAAAGTAAAACAATTTCGATACAGAAATATCTTTGTTTTTGGGTTTTGGGCGAAGTGTTTCTTTAAGGGTTCTCAATTCTCGAACCCATTTGGGATGAGTTAAAGGTTTGGCGAGTCCAAAAGGTGCTGTAGGAAAAGTGGGAAGGCGATCGGGACAATACATTTCAAAAGGGGTTTTTCCTAAGGGATTAATTATTTTGTGGTTTGATCTATTGGTATTTGTTTTATGGGATAAGGAAATGACAGCATCATAAAAGGTCGATTCTAGTTTTAGTGGAGTATAACATATTTGATAAAAATTCTCGAATCGAGATATTTGGAGACAGTGGAAGTGTGTACCTTTCTTCCCTTTCGACTTGTCCTGCAACACAAGAGAAGGATGAGCAGTCAGTTTCTGTCGAACCTCGTCAAAAACAGCATGATTTTTCGAGAACCAAGTGGTCCACCATTGAGAAAATTCCACAATCGATAAATAATTTGATTCAAACACATATGGGTAAAGATGCAGCGAGGTTCTTGGCAAAAACTTGGCAAGCTCCCGGCCGATGGTCGATTCAGTCAACTTGGATTTGGGGATGGTATCTAAAGGAAAAAAGGGTAAAGATTGGCTCAGACCAAACTGTCTTGAAAAAAGTTGAGGGTAGTAAGTAATGAACTTGAAATCTTTGGATTGGAAGCCCGATGTTAGTACATCTTGAGTTAAATAGCTACTCCATATATCGACCAACTCTAATTGCAACCCAGGAGTTGAAGCAGGAAATTTTGACTTAAACCAAATTGGCCCCCTAAGTTGGTCACTTAGTCATCCAAGATTTACAGTAAAAGGAGCTAAGGTTGAATCGAAAGTGAATCTAGTTAACAAAAAATGAAGGTATCTACAATAAGCAGCCTCATCAGGCTTATGGCGAGGATGGCGAGAGGATAATCGGGCCCCTTCTATATTTACACTTGGGGGGATGGTAGAAGTTGGGGGAAGGATGCTCTCAAAAATCGAAGTTAACCATAACTGTATAAACCAAACAGGACCAGAAAAATTCCCTGATGCCTTAGGAGTACTCAAAATTTCGACAGCTTCGTCGAAAGCAGTATACACATGCGCTAGCAAAAATTTGGCTAAACATAGGCTAGGTTGGCCTAGGTGAAGGAGATATGCAAGGTTGAACAGATGAGGGGAAATTTGGATCGATCGAGGGCAAAAAACATGGGTGCACAGCCAATACACCAAAAATGCCACGTGCTCTTCATCGGTAACAGCTATCGAAGGGTCATCGATAAAATGCTTCTCAAGGAAATGACCATAGGCCTTCGATTCCCAATCAATTTTAGACTTCAGAGAATTATCCGAAGGACATGCACCCTGAAAATATCTCTCTCCTATAGGTTTTAATCCAGTGATGGCTGCGACGTCGAAAAGAGTAGGTGAGAGAGGGCCGCAAGGTAATTCCAGGGCATGTATTTCCTTATTCCATAAATGTATGGCAGCCAAAAACATAGCCATGTCTAAATAAGATAAGTCACATTGAGACAGGTGCAAAAAATCGAAAATCCCCACATTTCTCCAATGGTTCCCAAACTTAGCTTTGACCCGATCAAACCATCTAATGAACAAAGGTTTTTTGGAAGGAGGGCCTGTCCGATACACCCTAGAGACAAGATTCAGAAAATCGATCCTAACTTCAGGCTGGTGCACAAGAGCTGGGCTGTTTGAAAGGGTGAGGGGAGAAATAGTTCCACTACCGGAAAGAACAGGACCGCCAAAAGCAAAACTAACACCTTCAACAGTGTAAGGAACGAGTACCTGCGTTTCAGCAATTTTTTGGGAAGCTTCTTCCATCAGAGGCAGTGGAGCAAACTTCTGGTTGTTGATCTCCAGCAAGTTAGAAGCGGATGAAGGAAGAGGTGGAGCTGAGAAATCGGACGACTTGGATGAAGTTGCCATTTCAGCAAACTTAGGAGGATAGAAAGAGAGAGGTTAACAGATGAGGTAGCAAGGATGAAGACAAGAACTCAAGGAAGACGATGAAGGTGCAGGCAGAGGGTAAAAGTTCACGTAAAAATCAGAATAAAGACCAAAGAAGAAGTTAAGGGGAAATCGCCTAGGGAGTTGGGAACGACGGAGGTGAAAGGTAATTAATGTTGCTTGTACTGTAAGGCAGCAGACTGATACGATGGCGACGTAAAGCAAAAAGTAACCTAAAACCCTTTAAAACCTAAAAACCCAGAAACCCTAAACCCTAAAAGTTCTGTGGGCCCTCAAACACTAAGGCGGGAATATTGAAAGAATATAAACAAACTATTCATATTCTTCCAAGGGGCATTTTGTTAGTGGCAAATCGAGAAGAAAGATCGAGAATAGAAAAGAGAAATATGATTGATTGATAAATCGATAAGATAGACAAAAGAAATCATTCGATGTCCGATTAGAAGTACACAGCACATAACATCGAGAGGCACAATCGAAAATTGAGTGAATGATAACCAAATGCTTATTGCCGAATAAAAAACTAAGAAACTAGAATCATATGATGTTAAGGTTAAACCCAAAGTAATGCAAAGTGTTCGATATCATCGAATGCGAAGGGAACACGGACATCGAAACCATAAAGAGAAGAATAAGTCAAACGCACGTATAGAAAGCAGTTCTGGAATCATGGAAGGAGTCGAGGATCGTGAGAACGTGGGAAACTGTAGAAAAGAAACTGTCATGCACGAAAGAACGTGGTAGTAGTCTTGTTAACTGCTCCTAGAAGGCTTGAACGACGCCCTATAAATAGAGAAAAGATGAAGGAGCGAGGGGGGAGCAGAAATTGGCAGAGAACAGAATCAGTAGTGAAAAGTCTACCGGAGAAACGACGAACACCATGAAGCTGGCAATCTGGATTTCTTTGCTCACTGAGTACATTTACCGCTTTCTGTATTTTCCTTGGTAATTTACTTTGATGCAACTCAAATTCAGCAAGTTTAAGTTTCTGTATTTACGATTTCCTGTCATTTACAATTAATGCAAGTTTGGGGTTTTCGCACTTTATATTTCCTCGCAATTTAATGTTCTGTTTCTCGATTCGATACTTTACTGCTTTCGGTAGTCTAAATATAAAATACTAAAAAATAGCATTTTTATAGGCTGTAACTTTCGATTCTCATACACATTTTCGATTGAAAGTCAGACTGCTAGCCTAAGTAAAAAGAACTTACGTGGGAGGATTTCGATTAAGACTATAACACTGTTTAGAATCGAAACCGATCGAAATTCCACAAAAAACAGTTTGAATATTTTTGAGTTATGTAGTTCAAATACTTTGTTTAGAATGTTTTGATGTTATCTTATTGCAATGTATTGTCGGAACGAGACCCCTAATATAAACGATATTCAAAATATACACAGATCAATTAAATTTTACTAATCAAATATTACATCAAATAGCTCAAAAAATTATTGAGAAAGAAAGATTACCAAGTAATAAAAACCCATTAGGAAACATAGAAAATATAAGTAAATGATGTAAATGAAGAAAACTTTCTACTAAAAATAGAAGCTAAAACTACTCATATAAACTATTTAAAACAAGAAATAATATACAAAAGAATAGAAGAACAATTAAAAAATCCCGAAGTAATAAAAAACTTTAAAAATATAGAACAAGAAATAATAAAAGAAGTATGTGCAGAAGTTCCTACTTGCTTTTTGGAATAGAAATAATTTCGAAATAGAATTACCATATGAAGAAGGATTTTCAGAAAGAAATATTCCTACAAAAGCCAAACCAAGTACAATTAAACAAAGAAACCTTAGAATACTGCAGAAAAGAAATAAAATCTTTTTTAGATAAAAAACTTATTAGACCAAGTAAATCGCCTTGGAGTTGTGCTGCATTTTATGTGCAAAATGCCTCCGAAATAGAAAGAGGAGAACCAAGAATGGTAATAAACTATAAACCTCTAAATAAAGTATTAAAATGGATAAGATACCCTCTACCAAATAAAACCGAATTAATAAGCAGAATTTATAAAGCCACTATATTTTCTAAATTTGATATGAAAAGTGGATATTATCAAATCAAATTAAAAGAAGAAGATAAATATAAAACCGCTTTCATTGTACCTTTTGGGCAATACGAATAGAACGTAATGCCTATGGGATTAAAAAATGCGCCTTCAGAATTCCAAAAAATAATGAATGATATACTAAATCCATACTCAAAATTTGTCATTGTCTATATTGATGATGTATTAATATTTTCTGAAACCATAGAACAACATAAAAAACATTTAAAAATATTATTAAAGTAAATGGAATGGTAATATCACAAAAGAAAATAAAATTAGCACAAACACAGATTAGGTTTTTAGGTCATGATATAAACTAAGGAACCATAACTCCTATTAAACGCAGTATTGAATTTGCAGAAAAATTTCCCAATGAAATAAAAGATAAACTACAATTACAAAGATTTTTAGGATGCTTAAATTATGTAGCAGAATTTATACCTAATATTAGAATAATATGTAAACCACTTTTTAATAGGTTGAGAAAAAATCATAAACCTTGGACCCTTGAAATGACAAACATAGTAATAGAAGTTAAAAAATTAGTCAAGACCCTACCTTGTTTAGGAATACCTAATCCAGATGCAAAAATAATTATAGAAACTGATGCCTCTGACTTAGGATACGGAGGTATATTAAAACAACACTTACCTAATACTCCCGAACAAATAGTAAGATACCACTCAGGAATATGGAATGAAGCACAAAGAAATTACAGCACTATTAAAAAGGAAGTTTTAAGCATAGTTTTAAATATACAAAAATTTCAACATGATCTAATAAACAAAAAATTTCTATTAAGAATTGATTGCAAATCGGCAAAAGAAGTTTTAGAAAAAGATGTGAAAAATATAGTTTCAAAACAAATATTTGCCAGATGGCAGAGTTTATTATCTTGTTTCGAATTTGATATCGAATTTAGAAAAGGAATAGATACACCTATGTTTGTCGCCTTAAGAGATAACAGACTAATAAAACTTGAAAACCAGATTTTAGCAATGTTTGAAACAAACCTACATAATGGACCAGTATACATAAATAATTATCCTAATTATTCGATAGCTCTTAAAAGTTTGCACAATACAGAAAATAACATAATATTAGACATAAAAATCCCTGAAAATGTATGGAATCCAAAATCAATACCTATAACAATAATATATAGAATATATTATAAAATAATGAAGACTCAATTAGCACCAGGAGCTCTATTAATGTCTCCCAAGGATGAAACAACTATGCTATTAGTAAATCCAGAAAAGGTTAACGCTGTAATTCCAAAAACATTAAAACATACTGAAATATCTAGTGGACTTAAATGGAGATTAGAAGATTTACTAGAACCAGAACCCCCAGAACCAGTAGAAATTGAAAATATAACCGAATATAAATTAGGAACAGTGGAAGTATCTTTTGCTCCAATACGAAGAATAAATTCACAAAGAGAATCAACTAGTAAAAATACTTTTGTAACCGCTAGAAGGTCAATAGATCAATCTAGTCTAATACATCATAGAAGTCTAAAATTAAAAGGAATAAAAGACGATCCTACAATACCCATGCCAGAATATGAATATGAACCACAAAATTCTCCCATCGCTTACGAAATACAACAAGATAATAGTATGATAAATGTAATTACAAAATTTGAGATAAATAAAGATTTATTAAGACAAGAATTTTTAGAAGAAAATAATAAAGAAAAAAGAGAATGGTTCTTTAAAACTTTTTCTCAAAATGAATTAAAAGAATACCGAGAAAAATATTATGAGCATTTAAATTTAATTCAATAAAATATACCCTATTTTAAATGGTTTGAAGAAAACTGTTTAGAAAATCTACAAATTAATGTATTACAAAATACTGAGAAAATATGGAAGACAAAAAATAAAGAAGTTATTAGTAAAATTCCTCCTTTAGAAGAAGTAAGATTTCCTAACATTGAAAATAAAGAAGTTACTTGCATCACCTTTTAAAATGATAGGAGAAAAAAGAAATAGCAACGATATATATATATATATATATTAAAATTAAATATTTTTTAAAATATAAATAAATAAATTATTCTAGTTTTGCAAGAATACAAATTTCACTCTTCTATTCATATGAGTTTTATGGTTTAATGTATTCGGTATTTAAGAATATTATAATTGATATCTCTAATTAATTAGAGATAAATTTTTACATTATATTGTTCGTTGGCAAAATTTTTAAGAACGAGTTTTTTTTTTTTTTTTTTTAAACCTCATGCTTTCGACGATTTTTAAGATGTTTAATTTGCCACAAACAACAAAGTGTAAAAATAAAAAGTACGTAATAAATTTAAAATTATTAATATAATATAAATATTAATTGATTATTTTAGATATTCTTGAAAACACATGTTAGCTACGGAGGTGAGAATTTTAGTAAGATTTTTATTTTTTTCGTAAATGAGTATTATTGATCAAATAAAAAATAGATCATTTGACGAATGTGTGATCTTATATTATTTTTATCTAAATGGTAATGTATTTTCACAGTATATTTTAACAAAGCAACCTAAATACCATTTGAAACAAATATTTTTTTTTCATTAATTTTCCAATAATGTAAAAATATTTTTTTTAAAACATGGGAATAATGAATAAGACATGTAAATAAATATGTTAAAATCATATAAAAACCATGTATATACACTTGTGAATAAGCATATAATTTGTCTCGATTGAAAATATTTTGATTTATTAGTGTGACTATTTTTAAAATTCTCCAAAAATATTCACATGTGAATAAGCACTTAGAAATCATAAATATCTAATATTTCCATTATTTTTCTCAATTTAGATCTAAGTCAATTTTTCAATTTTATACATTTCGTCATCTCCTTTAGATGATATAAAAAAATAGAATATTTCCTTAACTCTTCAAATTTTGAGGTATATTCTCTTATTATGATACTCTCTTGTTTTAATTGCATGAACTGAATTTTTTCTGTTCAACTCACACCATTAGTAAAAATATTTTTCTAAAAATTTTATTCTAAACACTTCAGAAAAAGTAATGATTATTTCTATATCATCTAGTAATATCCTGATACTATCCCACCAATACTCAATCTCTCTTATTAACATACAACAATATAATTTACCTTTTGATTATCACAACAATTCATAACTCAAAATATTTTCTCTAATTCTTTAATCTACAATTCAACTTTTTTTGAGTTATAATTTTCGGATAATTGAGGAAGTTTGTTTGTCATAAATTCAACTAAACCTTGTGATTCAATATTTTCTTTTTGTCTTTGGTTTCTTAATAATGCAGTGACCATATCTATGTTTTGTACTACTTTTGTAAATTCATTGTTCCTCATATTTATTATCTAAAATTATACAAGTGAGTGTTCATAAAAATTGTAACGTCTGTATATTTATATAACTAATACAATATTTTCTACTAAATTTGTGTGGAGATAACATGTGAGATAAATGTATATAAAAGTGTGATTTATATTACTACTTTTTTATACAAATTTTCTTAGAGAAAGAAGGAATTTTATTTATTTTGATTCCTTCTTTTCTTAGAACTATTATATATGTATTTATATTACTAGTGGGAACATGTTGATCAAAGGATTGTGGTTAATAGTAGGAGCATATAAAAAGTAACCACTATTATTTCTTTTAAATGATTGGAGTTTTCACATTAGATGTAAATAGTAGGAATGATAATCTTATCCCCCTAAAAATTATTGAATTGTCAATAATATTCATATTCTAAGTAGTCTTGGAAAGAAAATGGCGATGTTCATAGAGAAGGGATTTGGAAGGTTTGGTATCTCCATCTATTTAACTTGATATATTTTTTTCATGCACAAGAAATGAAATAGGGAAATGAGAACACCTATGTTATAGAATAATATCATATATCAAAATAATATATATATATATATATATATATATATATATATATATATATATATATATATAAACAACCTTTTACCATTATATTCTAGTTTACTTTATATTAAGAAGATTTGAATTAACTTTTGTAGGGACTAATGAGGATAAATGAGTCCAACAAAAACTACTTTTAACTTGTATTTACTTATTTTAATATTCAAAGTTCAACCTCCAACTATAATATTATTAAATCTTCATAATATAAAATATCATTCTTTAAGAAAAATTTAAAACAATTAAATAATATAAATATAAATTAATAGAAAGAATTAGTGCATAATTAAATATAAATAATAAATAAAAAAATAGGATAAGTGCATAACTAGAGATAAATAAATATAAAAGATAATTAATATATAGCTAGAGATAAAATAAATAAATATAATAGAGAATCAGGGCATAACTAGAGATAAAATAAATAAATATAAAAAATGATCAATGTTTAACTAAAGATAAAATAAACAAATATAAACGACTATTAATGCATAATTGAAGATATTTATTTATTTTAATTGATAAATATTATTATTATTATTTCTTAATAATTAATAATTTATTTAATTATTTTTTGTATATATATTTTTTACTTTTTTATAATAATAATTTATTTATTTTATAAATATTTCATCATATAATAATAAGTTTATATTTATTTAATAAATGTATCTTTTATTGTAAAAATATTTAAATTATTAAAATATATTATAATTTAATATATTGTATTTGAAAGATTTTACATGACAAATTTTGAGGTGTTACAAAATATCATGATGGACCTATTTCACAATTCTCACATAAAAATATAATTAAATTAAGACATCCTTTTTACCAAATTATTTTAAAATATATAATCTAATTATATTTTAAGACATGAGATAAATATTTCACAAACAACGTGGAAAGTCTTTTTTTTTCACCCAAAAATTCGCTTTAATTCGAGTAATGTCTTTGACGGATTCAAACCGAGTATTTTACGGTTGAAAACTGATACTTCAACCACTAAACTATTATAATTTTTTAATAATAACTTATAAATAAATTATATTTATATAAAAATAAATATATATCCAGTGTAAATATATATTTATTTGTATATATTTTCTGGAAAGTATTTTTATTTTTTTTAACCAAAAATTTACTTAAGTTAAAGAATTGTCACTAATAGTGATTTGAACCTAGTATTTCAAAGTTGAAAGTTGATACTTCAACCACTAAACTACTATAATTTTCTAATAATAACTTACAAATAAATTATATTTATATACAAATAAATATATATTCGTGTAAATATATAAATACAAATATATTTATATATTTTGATATATTTATATAGTTATATATTTATATATTTATATGTGTGGATGTGAGGGCGCGCTCGAGGGTGAAAGTGAGATTGACTATTGCTTGAGTGAAAATACGTTAAAGCTCACGGAAATTCACTTGCTCAAGCCTCGCTTGAGTGAAAATTGGTATTTTTTTGCTTGTGCGAATGTGTCGCTTGAGCGAATGACGCGTTCCCAATTTTATTTTATATCATTATATAAATAAATTATAAAGATTATATTTTGTTATTAAATTACAAACCCATATAAAGAGACATGTTCACAAATTTAGCATCAAATTTTAAAAATCCACTCGACACACTTTCACCTTCGAGCGTGCCTTCACATCCAACATATAAATATATAACTATATTAATATATCAAAATATATAAATATATTTGTATTTATATATTTACATGGATATATATTTATTTTTATATAAATATAATTTATTTATAAGTTATTATCAAAAAATTCTAGTAGTTTAGTGATTGGAGTATCGATATTCAACTTTAAGTTACTAGGTTCGAATCCTACCAATGACAATTCTCTTAAAAAATTAATTTGGTAATGCTTTGCTTTAAACTTTAAAAAAATATTTATGATAAATAGAACCGAGCGTTGCGTATAGATATTTAAGTTGATATTTTAAATTGTATTATGCAAAAGATATAAATAGGGAAGTGAGAAAAAAATATCATATAAAATAATATTATCTCTCAATTGTATACAAAAACATATTTTCAATTTATTAACCTATCTCATTTTGTTTTATATTAGGAAGATTTAAATTGATTTTATAGTGATCTGGTTAGGATAAATAGTCCAAAATTTATTGGTTATATATTTTTCATTTAAATATCCTAATTCCAACCTCCAACTACAATATCATCAAATCTTTATAATAAAATATTATTCTTTAAGAAAAAATTAAAAATGATTAAATAATATAAATATAAATTAATAATAAGAACTAATGCATAATTAACTATAAATAAATATATATAAAAAAGAATTAACACATAACAGGAGATAAATTAAATATAAAAGAGAAGTAGTTTATAATTGGAGATAAAATAAATAAAATGAGATTAAGATATCTCACTTAATAATCATAATTATAAATTAAATAAATAAAATGATAGATGTCTTTTTTCTTTTACCTTAGTAACACTATATAATACACCAAAATTTCACTAAGAGAAGGTACCTATATATTCTCTTCCTCTTCTTTATCTTCTTGTTTCTCTTTCTCCTTTTCTCTTTTTTTTTCTTCCCTTTCCCCCTTTTTCTCTCTTTTCACCTCCCCATAACTCTAATTTATACTTAAAATGTTGCTTACTTTTTTCTTCCCTTTATATTAAATGCATGTTTATCTTTTTTTTTTAAGAGATAAACTTCTTATCTCTTTTTTTCAATTAATTAATTAATTTTATTTATACTTTAAAAAATTATTAATTATTTTTGTAGTTTTTTAATAATAATAATAATAATAATAATAATAGTTTTAAAATAAATATTTATTTATTTTAATAATAATTTAACAATAATAATATTTTTTAATAAATGAGTCTTTTATTATAAAAATATTTAAATTACCCAAAAATATTATAATTTAATATATTGTCCATAAATCTTTCAAGAACTAGATAGTCCTTTCAAACTCGTCCATCAGTTTAGGAATGATAAGCTGAGTTAAGATGAATTTTATTTCTTAAGGCTTGATGTAAACTCCTAATAAGATCCCTATTAGATACAATACTAAATGAAACTCTATGCAATCTCACAAATTCTTTTATAAACAATTCAGTTAGTTTATCTAATGAATACCTAATGTTAATGGGTAAGAAGTGAGTAGACTTTATTAACCTATTCACGATAACTCATATGAAATCAAGTTTTTGAATTGTTCAGGGTAAGCCAATTACAAAATCCATCGTTATACTATCTCATTTCCATTATGCTATAATAAAGATTGTAACATTTCTGCTGATTTTTGTTGTTCTATCTTAGCTTTTTGACAAACTAAGCATTTTGCTACATATATTGCTACTTCTTTGTTCAATGTCGCTTTGATACCATTAATTTGTGACGTCTCTTTTTATTAAGTTATTTTAAAATATGATGTAATTATTAATTTAATTATATTTTAAGAGATTATTATTTTCTATTAAATTTTGACAAAAATAAGACATGAGATAAATGTTTATACATTTATATGTATAAATATATGAAATTTACAATTTTACATTGCTTCCATATAAAAAAATAATATTGAAGTTGACAAGCAATTTTTCTCTAAACGTGGTTGAGTTATCAATGATATTTGTATTCCAATTAGGTGTATTCATCTATTTAAGTTGATATTTTTATTTGTACCATGCACAAAAGATAAAATAGGAAAGTATGAACAAATATAATATAAAATAATATTATTTCAATATACTATACAAAAAATGTTTTCAAATTAATCAATATATTTCATTTTGTTTTATATTAGGAGGATGTAAATTGATTTTGTAGCGACTCCTAAGGATAAAAAAGCTCAATATTAATCACTTCTTAATGATATTTACTTATTTGAATCCACAAGGTCCAATCTCTAACTACATTGTCATCAAATATTCATAATAAAACATTATTCTTGAAGAAAAATTTAAAAATAATTAAATAATATAAATATAAATTAATAAAAGAATCGAGTGTGTAATTAAAGATAAATAGATAACTATAAAAGAGGATCAATACGTAATTAGAGATAAATTAAATAAATAAATATAAAAAATGATCAATGTATAATTGAAGATAAATTAAATAAATAAATATAAAAGAGGATATGATAAATTAATTAAAAGATGATTAATGCATAATTAAAAATAAAATAAATAAATAAATATAAAAATGACTAACATGTAACTGGAGATAAAATAAATAAATATAGAAGAAAATGGTGCATAACTTAAAGGAATAAATAGAATGGTATTAGGAATACCTTAATCAATAATCATAATTCTAAATAGAATAAATAAAATAATAGATGTTTCATTCTCTTATACCTAAATTTTACTAAGAGTGCTTATTCTTTTCCTCTTTCTTTCCGTTCTCTCTCTTTCTCCTAGTTTTTTTTTCCTCTTCTTCTCTTTCCATTTTCTGTCTCTTCTTCTCCCTTTTTTATAGTTCTTAAAATTGGACTGGTTATCAAACTAGTGAACATATGAGTTTAGGGTTCAAAGGTTCAATCGGAAATTAAATTGAAGTTGAACGAGTTTAATAAAATAATACATTTAATAATATAATAATATATTAAACTTAAACTAAGTTTATTAAATTTAATCCAATATAAATGCTATTTGAAAAAACATTATATAATAATAAAAATGATTTGTAGAATACATAAATGAAAGGTAACATGAGTAAACTTATCATCAAACACTTCATATAGAAAACAATTAGAGAAAAAAATAACTAACTTGAAAATAATTAGGGAAATAAAACTACAACTAACTTGAAAATAATTAGGAAAAAAAGTACCTAACTTGAAAATAATTAAGGGAAAAAAATTGCATCATATCTTCCATTGCATCTAATTTCAAATTTTATACATTTTATTTTATTTCAAGGCATAACTATGGAACCGGAAGATAACTCATTGCACTTAGCTCGGTGCCCAGTCATCAATATCAATTTTATTTTTAGTATTCAATTTTAGAAATCATCACAATTCTAGAAAACCCCAATTTAAAAAAAATCTTAATTTTAGAACATCCCAAATTTAGTTTCATGAAATATGCATTAAAAATCCCTCAAAAAATATTATTCCTTTACAATGTGACATCTCCATAATTATTTTATCAAATTAATTTTTGAAATAAAGATATTGTGATTCTTATATGTTTCTATAAATTATTGTAATGATGATGATAGTAGACCAGGACGAAAAAAAGATAATCAAAGGTAACGAGTGGTCGTGGTAGTGGGAGTTACAAGAACGGAGACTGCAATGAAAAAAGAATATCACCACTAGTATAAAAAAACTTTCTCTCTTTACATTTGTGTCTCTCTGTTAAACTAAAGAAAGAAAAAAATATATAAAACAAAACAACGTCATTTAACTCTTTTAAAAAAAATGGATGACCCTTAGACTCAATTCAATTTAATCGATTTATCCGATTTTTAATTAGTTTATCTTATTTTTAAGGAGTTTCGGACCGGTTATCGAACTGATTCCCGATCCAACTAGTCAGTCTAGTCCGATTTTGATAACCATGTTCTTTTCACCTCTCGTAACTCTAATTTATACTTAAAATTTTACTTGCTTTTTCATTTTCTATTTTACATTAAATGTACGCTTCAGTTTATCTTCTATTTTTTTAATTAATTAATTAATTATATTTTTAATTTTTTAATAATAATTTTAAATAAATTAATAAATAAAAAATAAATATTTATTTATTTTAATATTAATTTAACAATAATAATAATTTTTTAATAAATGTTTTTTAATAAAAAAATATTTAAATTATCTAAAAATATTATAACTCAATATATTTTATTTTAAAACAAAATTACATGATAAATTTTATGGTGCTACACTAAATAAAGATAATGTAATTTATTATGTGTAAAATTTATGGATGTATATGTTTGAGAGTATATAGTGAAATAAGTGATGATAAATTATTTATATGAATGAGATATTATAATAATTAATTTTTTATAAAATTTATGAATATATTTATTTAGGAATATATAGTGAAATATATGATGATAAATTATTTATATTAATAAAATATTATGTTAATTTGGATTTTTCTTTGCCAAGTTTTTGGGTTAAACTTATGATGATTAAAAGAATTTAAACATTGTGAAAATCCAAATTATTGAGATATACATAAGCAAAAAAAAAAATATATATATATATATATATATATATATATAAAGTAATGTATTTATATGTTATTATTATTATTATTATTATATATTAAATAAAATCATTAAATTATAAAATTGATAATATTGAAAATGAAATGTAATTAAAGTATTTGCTTGTATTACAAATAAAAAAAGACGACTATATTATTGGCTTTATTTTGTAAAATATAAAAACAAAAAATAAGAAACAGTACAAAGAGTAGTACTCTAACCAATATAAAAATTTATAAAAAAGAAAAAAGAAAAATACATTATTATTACACAACATGTACACTATCAGAAAATAACATTGAATTACTCATCTTCACCTTAAACTTAACTCCTAAGTTTTCTTTTGTGAGGAGGATAAAGGTTCATAGTCCCTCAGAATTTTAATTAAACAAACATGTGAGTCTTGTCAGGGATAACAAGACTAATCAGAGAAAATAAGTGTTATTCGCGTAAAAGAAGTTTTGTCCTCAGTAACTAGGACAGATTTTGTAAGATATTTAAGTCTCCATCTTAATTGGTTGTAAACGATTTTGAAGGTACAATCAAAATAATGAAAAATTTAAATTAATTATGATATCGATCATACGTTGATATAATTATTGTGAATTCAAATATAAGTGTAAAATCTCAAATTATATAGAAATAAAAAACTTAAATAATTTATAGGTAAGAAAGATTCATAATCTAATTTATAATTTTTTTATAAATATTAAAAAAGTATTAAATATAATAAATAAAAAAATATTTTATTATTTTTTATATTTTTGTATTCTTTTACTTTTTCATATTTTTCTTATTATTTATTAATAACTTTTTATTTCTCTCCAAAATTATCCTCAACTCAAAAGTATCTTTTAATGTTCACGTTATATAGGAAATAAATATTTGGAAGATCTATATGATGTTTAGGTAGAGTAGATCATAATATTTGGATAATAGATCCTAGAATTACATATCATCCTACCATTTTTTAAAATAAAAAATAATGATAAAATAAAATTTTAAATTTATATTTCTTATTCTTATAATTAATAATTTTTTTCTTTTTCTTTATATATATATATATATATATATATAAATAAAATTAAGAGAAAAGTTCTATTTATCATGAAAAAAGTAATTAAAAGAATAAACTCTATTAAGTAAAGTTGAATACTATTAGAAATTAATTAAGTTATTAAATATTCAATACAATAACTGGTCATTATATTTATAACATTAATTTAACTTAGACCAATAGTAATACTATTGACAAGTTAACAATAATAAAATTATAATAAATATTTTATAGGAATTATTAAAATTATAATTATATGTAAATTTTATAGGCTGTTCAAAATATTAAAAATATAATCAAAATTTAATTAAATTAAAATTTATTTAGATTTTTTAATGTATATTTTCTTAAATAATAAATTTTATTAGAAGTTCGATGAAGTTAAAAATTAAGTCAATTCGAGATAATTTTTTTATTATATTTAACTATAATATTATATGTTTAAAATTAATTATTAATTCATGTTTGTTGAAAATTACTTTATATTTTAATTATATTTTACATACAATATATTTATATTTATTAAAATATGATATCAAATTTATATCATAATTTTTAATTATCATATTTCAAAATTTATTAATAATTATGACAAAATTAAAATTACGAATATAACAATAATCATAAAAAATATAATATATTTTTTATATAATAATGTTTATTATAAAGTATTTAACAATTTCAAAATAATAAAAATCATACAAAAAATCAAATTAAATCAAAACTAATTCAAATTTTATATTAAAATAAAGTAAATCAAACTAAATCATATTTATTTTTTATATTTTTAAGTAATATTCAACGAAAAACCAATTTATAAGGCGCACACACACACACCAAAAACGAGAGGTGTCGAGTGACCACATCCTCCCCCTACAATAAAATACATCTAAAGCCCACCAAAACCCAAAACATAAGTAGCCTCCAACCAACCCAAATCCCCCAAACATTACAAAACAAGGAAATTGTCTACTACTTCAAAGAAATGGTTCAGCTTTCTTTAAACTGATTGTAGTAATTAGAAACAAAATTATTGATACTGTACTTAATTTTATATTTCATGTATATATATTTACTTCTATAATAACTTCAATATTTTATCATCAAAATAATGCTATGATTTTAATCTAGAATATAATCCTGTAATTTTAAATTGAAAAATTCGTAATGAAATATCCAAAAAGAAAATATGTAAATGCATCAACATTCTTAAAGTTGGACTAAATATCGAATGGATAAATACATGAGTTTAGAGTTTAAAAATTTAATTGGAATTCAACGGATTTAACCAAATTTACTAAAATAATAATTTTATATATAATAAACATATAATAAATTTATTAATATTAATAGTTTTAAAAAATTATTATTATCATATTAAAATAAAAATTATGTATATAAAATATATTAAAAACTAAAAAATAAATAAAATAAAATATAATAAAATAAATATTATTTAATGTTGATCGAGATAAAAGAAAAAAAAACTAAAAAATATTATGTTTTTTATAAAAAAAGTTATATATATAAAATATTAAAAACTGTGATATTTAATTTTATATATTTTTTTTATCAAAATCAGTTTGATCCAATTGAAATATTGGTTTTTTTTTTAATTTTGTATCAGTTTAATTAAAATTCGGTTGTTTAAAAATAACGAGTCGATTTAAGGATGACAACTAAACAAAGATCAATCTATCCTTATTGTAAGTTTGAGAGAGAAAAATCAAGTTAACTAAAGATAAGAGTGAGAATGTGTAATACAATCCCCATCCAAATCTCATTCTTGTCATCCTATCAACTTTATATTTAAATTTAAATACTAAAATATTAATATTTTTGAAATATTTTATTTTTTTCTTTTCCAATATTAGATCAATAAGTTAATTATATTTTATTTTCTCATTCATTCGTTACATTCTCTTAAACTTTTTAATCAATTTGATTTTTTTAGTATTTTTTAATCAATTTGAAAAAACAAAGTTATTTTTTTATTTTTTTTAAATATTCTACGTCAATTGTAATAATAACTTATATTATATTATTTTTAATTTATCTTTATTAGATTTTATTAATTATATCATATTTTTTGAATTTTATTATTCTTATTTATCATATATCAAATTTTATTTTAATAAAATAATTATATTTTAAAGGATTAAAAAATTAATAATTAAATTTTTTATTATTTTAAACTGATTAAATAAAATTTAAATTATTAAATATTTTTTATAAATTATATATTTTATATTTATTAACATTTTAAAATAACAATTTAAAAAATAATTAACTGTTTAAATACAATATAATAATAATAATAATTTTATTATTATTATTATTAAGATTGAATGTTCATAAAAAAAATATTTGAATATTTATTTTACATATATTTTAATATAAATATAATAAATTAAAATACATACTTAACTAATAATAATTATTATTATAAATTATAAATACGTATTTATATATAAAAAATACATAAAATCATTTTAGAAAAGAACCGATCCAGCGGAAAAATCTGAAATCAAGATAAATATTTAATTTCGAACTGCACTACAAATCAGAACTGATTTAAAAAAGTCGCTAGCGTGTCTAGTGGAATTCTAGATCAATTTTCAATTGAATCAACCAGTGGGATGTTCAAGAGAGGGACTAGTCAGGTTTAAATAACAAATGCAGGCAAGCTAAGCAAAGTGTGCACTTAGATTGTGCAGCTGGTAGTCATTATTTTCAATCATAAATCATGTGTAGCATATTACAGTTAAAAAAATTACCCAAAGTGTATCATATCTTTCAGAAAACAAGCCATATATTTTTTACCTGAGAGACTTTTATTGAACAAGTTCATTTGTCTCTCTCCAACAGACTCCTATCCAATTGCAGAGAGACTTTCCAAACTGAAACACATGGTTGTCATAAATGAGATGCAACTGTTTGGTAGAAGCACTGATGTGCTATTGTGTACATATATATATATATATATATACTCTTTATTGTCATTCAAAGAAAGCAAAAGCCAAAACCATATAGTATTTCTTTCAATGAAGCTCCTTTCTTCTTCTCCACATCATTTTCTCCTTTTGACACTGCTTTTATCAGTTGTTGTCTGCAAAACAAATGCTTCTGCAAACCTTCCTCCAAATGCTAGGTTTCCTGCAGTTTTGGTGTTTGGAGATTCCATCATGGACACTGGCAACAACAACAACAACCTCAAAACATCAGCAAGGTGCAACTTCACACCATATGGTAAAGATTTTAAAGGGGGAATCCCTACTGGCAGATTTAGCAATGGAAAGGTTCCTTCAGACTTAATAGGTTATATATTACTCTTTCCCTTTATTGCTTCTCTCCAATTATATATATAATATGTTTACTAAATTGTTTTACTTTAAAAATATGTTTTAATAGAAGGGAATGTACAGGTATATATAAAATCTTATTTATTAAATTGTAATCATTAAAGTTAATTTAGACTTGTTTGTTTAATACAAAAATATTTTACATTTAAATAAACAACAATACTTAATTTCATATTCATTAAAAGTATTAATTAGGTTCGTTTGTTATTTTTTATATTGTAAAATAAAGAAGTATATTTTCAAATTATCTTCTATTTTTATTAAATATCTTACTTAAATTTGAACATAAAAATATTTTAAAATAATTACATTTTGTACATTTTAAAAATATTTAAATCGTTTTATATATTTTGTTTTTCCTCATTTGATCCACGTGGATATATGTGATGATGTTTTCTGGGTTCAATAATTTTTCCTTCTTTTCATTGTGTGTTACATCATGAATTAAATATATACTAAAGACAGAATGAATATATATATATATATTATTCGATACACATAGAAGGAAAATAACAAATTTAAATAAAAATACATATATTTTATTTTCCATTTATTCAATTAATTAAATAAATAAAAACAAATAAGTTGATGTTCAAAGAAGATGACTGTCTCACTGTTTAAATTCCTGAAATAGCTTAATTTGCAAAATTGTGTTATTTATAGAATTTTTATTTGATCAATTCATTTTATTTAGTTGAAGTTGTAGTCAAGAAAAACTCCTTATAAACATTGACTTATTTTTTATTCTTTGTTATTCAGAACATGCACTATATGTAAAATAATTTGTAAATAATGTTCTTTAAAATTATAAAAACAGAATATAATTTGTTTTTCACAAGTTTCTAAGAATATTTTTTTAATATAAAATAATTCACACTATTATTCAACCAGTATTCAGTGGGTAATTTTAAATCATTTATAAAATTTATAAAATAAAAGTTATTAACTTTACAATCAACTCACAATAAAATTATTTCCTGTAAGAAAAATTTAAATTATGGTTCCTAGAGAAACCTTTTATGCTTGTTTTATTTTTTTATTAAACATGAGAGACTTTCATCAAAGTCCACCTTATGTGAATCTTGTTTTTGTGATTTTTAGTTATAGAAAGGTTTCGTAACTAATAATCAAACTCAATTAGAAATATTTTAATTGGGATAAACATAATCTTAAATACTACAATTGTTACATGTGCAAATAAAAATTTGTGTTTTTAAATATCGATATAATTTTTCTATTAATACTTTACTTACCATGATCCCTATCTGTAGCCTTGAAATATGTTAAAAATTATAAATTAAAGCAGTTAATTATTATTCTAAAAATAAAATATTCTACAAGAATTTAAATATGTTAATGTGTAAAATTACTGAGATTTCCATTAGTTTCTAGAACATTCTAAGATTTTACGATGGTAAATGAGTTCATATTTATTTAGTTTATGTTATTTCAGAAAAAAAAAAATTTTTTTACAAGTTTCATAAGAGAACTTTTTGAAAAATAACTACTCATCTAAATTTAGGTATGTGTTGGTAAGTTGTTTTGGCCTCCACCTTTGAACTATTAAAATCAATTTCTCATCAAGCTTTATTATCGCTAAAGTATTCTCATCAAGATTTTCACCTTAAACTAAGTTTGAATCAAGAGTAAAATGTGAAATTCGTTTAAAAATTTATTTTTATTCGATAGTATTTATTCAATAACAACATTAATTAAAAATAGTTTTAATTAATATTATCCAAACTAATTCTATTTTTTCTCATACTTAAAAAAAATTCAATCATAAATATGAATATCAAGATAAACTTAATTGGATGGACAAGTGAAAAAACGTAGGAAATATTTTAAGTTAAAAAACATATATAAATTAAATAAGTCAATTTTAGTTAGGTTAAATATATATATATATATATATATATATATATATATATATATATATATATTAAATGACTCAATTTTAATTAGATTTATTTATACTAAGTCTAAATTGGTTTAGAATAAGATAGACTCATGAATAAGTTTGATTTATAAAATAATACTTAACTTTTAAATAAAAATAAAAATAATATTATATTATTAAAAACATTTATGTATTATAAATTAATTTAATAAATAATTTACGTAGGTATATAAATAAATATTTAACAATTAAAAAATAAATTATTATTTTAAATAATTAAATAATAAAAATAAGTTTTTAATTTTTATTTTGAAGTGAATAAATCTTTACCTTATAATTTATATATTAAATTATTACATTATAAATAAAAATTAATTTTATCAATATAATTTAAATTTTAAAAATAATTTATTTTTTATTTTTTAAATTATTTATTATTTATTTTTAATTAAGTAATCTTGATTGGTTTAATATGAAATAAAAAAATTAATGATTCATTTTAAAATTTAAAATACAAATTAAACTAAATCTTTTGAATTTTGTTTTGTTATGTTCTTGAATTGTACTATATCAGTTGAAGAATTGGGCATAAAAGAGTACCTACCAGCATACTTGGATCCAAATCTCACCCCTGATGACTTGGCCACTGGTGTGTGCTTTGCATCCGGTGGCGCGGGATACGATCCTTTAACATCACAAACTGCGGTACACAGTTTTCTCTTCCACAGTTAATTTCTGAAACGATTTGACTTCATATTCTTCTTCTAATCAACTTTACCGTTCCTTTACAACCAGGGAGTTATATCACTTTCTGGACAACTAGACATGTTCAAAGAATACATAGTGAAGCTTAAAGAACACGTTGGAGAGAACAGAACAAACTTCATCCTCGGCAACAGTCTTGTCTTCATCGTTTTAGGCGCCAATGACATTTCCAACTCCTACTTTTTGTCGCATCTCAGAGAACTGCAATACGATGTTCCTGCTTACTCTGACTTCATTGTTAACTCAGCTTCTACTTTCTTCAAGGTATCATAACTCAGATTTGCTCAAACTTTTTTCAGAAACAATCAAATGTGCATAATTCATTTTTTTTTTCTATTTGAAGGAATTATATCAAGTAGGAGCACGGAGGATTGGAGTATTCAATGTGCCACCAGTTGGGTGTGTGCCGTTTCACAGAGGATTGTCTGGTGGAATAGAAAGAAAATGTATACAAAAGTACAACAATGCAGTTATGTTATATAACGAGAAACTGTCCAAAGAGATACGTTCCCTTAACCAGAACCTTCCAAACAGTAGGATTGTTTACATGGATATCTTCAATCTTTTGCTTGATATCATTGTAAACCATCAAAAATATGGTAACTACACTACACTGCATATTTTCACTTCATAACATCTTTGATGCTTTGTTGGTTAAGACTGTAGTTGTTGTAATGTTGAATGGTTTAACATTTGTGTGAAAATTTTCTTGGGCAAAATGCAGGGTACAAAGTCGGAGACAGAGGGTGTTGTGGCACAGGGACTCTGGAGGTGGCATTGACATGCAACCATTTGGATGCCACGTGTCCTAATGCTTCGGATTATGTGTTTTGGGACGGTTTTCACCCCACTGAAAACGTTTACAAAATGGTTGTGCCCATTATTCTACACAAATATTTACACCAGTTTGAGTGAGCAGTTAAACTGTTTGCTCTTTGCAGAAATCTGCCTCTGCTTTCTGATGTAGGTTTCGGCTTGATTACAATTTCTAGAGAATTGCAACTTTTAAATAAAGCAGAAAAGGTCTAAACAAGCCCTGAAAGATTGTATTTTCCTTTTCTCTTTTAAACAAATAGAATAATGCTAATTGGTATCCATTTGAGTTATATACATGCATTTTTCTATGAATCGTCAATGGAAAAATATGAATGTTTATTTGTATTTTTATCTTATTTTTAGTTGGAAAAATGTAATTCACACGTAATTTTAGGTATAACTTTATTTATTTATATATAATAAAAAAAATAGTTTTAGAAAGACTAATTCAAATAAATAAACTTTTAAAGAGATTATAATAATTTTTTTTAATAAAATTTTAAAAGAATTTTTTTACGAGACTGTGACCCAGTCAATCCCCTCTCTTTGTCAATAATAATAATAATAATAATAATAATAATAATAATAATAATAATAATAATAATAATAATAATAATAATATTAATATTAATATTAATACAATCTTTAACATAAATTTTCTTATACTTCAAATACTTTTATCACCTTTACACGAATATTAATATTATGTATTTTTAAGAAGGTTAACAAAGAAGGAAACACAATCTAAAAACACTATATTATTAATATTTCTCAATAAGTTATTCTATTTTGTTAATTTCTATCTACGAATTTAACTCACGTTTGAATTCCTAATTAATATACAAAATAAATAATCTAATTAAGTTTTGTGTTTTTTCTCAAATTATACGATAATAACATAATTTGTCAATATATATTCATCATTTTATACTAACTTCTTTCAGGGGAAAATATTATTGTTACTTAAAAATAAATGTTTCTAGTATAAAAACATCTTATAACTTATAACTCATTATTTATAATTTTCATAAAACTAGTTTTTTAATCCATTCACATAACAATTTTAGGAAAGTTTGTCTTATAAAATTAATAATTATTTTTTATATTTATAAAAGGTTGGAATCAACTAGTTTTATTTTACCAAATGATTTTAATAACCACCAGTTTTAACTACTTTTTATAAAAGCAACCCACATATACCTGGAAAACCATGTGGAGACTATATAGAGAAAGAGAGAAGTAGATGGGTGGTGTCATTGTCCAATTGTCCAATGCTTCTTCTACCTTGACTTGGTTAGAAAATGTAAGTAACTAACATCCCATTATACATGTTGTTAATGTTTGCACCCTCTTAAAATACTGAATACAGATCTTGTCGGTTTCTATCTAGAATACCCTGTTTCTTATTCCCAACTCCAAAAAGTTATAAAGTTTGCAAATTTATCTCAAAGTCTAATTCAAAGTTCTCCATACCTTAACCCATCGTATACAACACAACACATGTTATATCAAGAGTATAAAATAACAATGTAAACCACGTAACACCTCATTTTTTAAATAAAACAAAACTATTTTAAGAAAAATTTAAAATAAAAAATATAATAAATATAATTGAAAAAAAAATCAAAAGAGTGAAACACCTTCCCTCCTTTTATTCTCGTAAGAAAGGAAGACTCATTTTCATCTCTTCCTAACATGCTAGGGTCACCTCCTTATAGTTACTCTCTTACAATTTCTTTCTATAAAGTGGATAACTCGATTTCTTACTATACACTAGATATAATGAAACATTGTTATGATATAAGAGGAACAATTGGAATGGAAGATTGTAGATTTGAGCCCAAATGATGAATTAGAAGAAGATCAATCTAGCCACTATGTGAAACACAAAAGGAAAGAGAAACAACCCAAATGGATAGAAGATTACGTGGTCTATGATAAAGGTGGAAGGAAATAGATTCTCTTAATTTTACAAAGATGTTATGAGATATTGTCCTTATTTTTTCTTTTTATTTTGCACAAGTTAGTTTTTCCCTAACAAATTATATATGTCTTTGTTTGGATTATGAAGGGAGGAAAAAAATAATCTTTCTCCATTTTCTCTCTGTTAGACAAATAACATCTAAAAGGGTGAATAGATGTACAAATTAAAATAGATGTCAAATTAAAATTTATTTGTGATGTCAATAAATTGTTAAATTGAGTTTAAACATAGATAAAATACAGATATAACATAAGCGAAATAATCAGAAAGATAAAGAAAAGAAAATAAGTAGATGTTATCACAGAGGTATAAGGAAAAGAAAAACACACAGTAGTTTATACTGGTTCGGGTATAACCAATCCTACTTCCAGTTCCCAGTCAACTCTAATTACAAGAGTGACCTCAATTCACTATCTTTCAAATCTAATTTACAAATTACAATCAACTCAGTAGAGGAACCAGTAAAAAGTAAACTAATTAAAAAGACAATCACCTCCTCAGAAACTCACTAAGGATAAACACCTCCCTAGAATTCCACTAGGGATGAACATCTCCTCTGAACAAATCAAAGGATGAAAAACACCTCATTTGCGACCAATACACAAAGGATGAACACCTCCTTGAACAAATAAAAGGGATAAAAACACCTCCTTAGAATTCCACTAAGGATGAACACTTCCCTGAACAAATCAAAGGGATGAACAGTTCCCACACAGAAAACCTAAAGAAATCTATCAGAATAATAATAACCTCTTAAACCTTAAACAGAGAATTTAACATCAACCACCTAAGCTCACAAAGGATGAAGGTAATAAAATAAGAATAGTCACACTTGGGTAATGGAGACAACAAATTGTAGAAGCTTATAGAATGCCAACCTTCAAGAACAAGTGTGATTAACAATGAAAGCATAGAAGACAGTAGATAAGATGGTTTTTCTCAAAAGGTGTAAAATATCTCTGATATCTTGCTCAAAATTCTTTTCTCAAAACTGATTGATTGTAAATTGAGTTTTCGAATTCTGTAATTGTATATTTTGATTTTTCATCAAAATTTATTTAAATAGGAAAATAACATCAGAAAATAGTCGTTGATCATTAATAATATCATAGAGAAAATCAGGATGTATCCAAAAACATTTATTCTTCAAAACAGATATATTTTTCAAATTTGAACTGCCATAATCGATTATGTTACTAGTATAGTCAATTATGACAGAGAGAATATCGTTTTTCCATTTCTGATGCATCATAATTGATTATGATAGTGAAAAATGTCATGTTACGAAATTTTATCACACTTATGCTTTGAAGGCTTATGCATAATACCACTTCATCAACTTGTACCTCCATATCCAGTATTCTAAGACTCTATCTAGTCTTTAAGAATTTTCTTGGGCTTGCTTAATGTTTGAATGTTGTTAACTTGAATCATCATCAAAATTATCTCTTGGGAATGTAGGGACATGTTTCACATTTTCATCAATCTTCCCCTCAGTGCTTTCAGTTCTAGGGAAATCCAACAAGCCATGTAGTGCCTTAAGCTAGAACCTTCTTTTCTTGCATGAGGTTTCACATTGCCATCAATCTCCCCCTTATTACTTTCACTCTCTATTTCTATTTCTCTGGCCTATTCTTTTTGTTTCTGTTTTGAGACTTATCATTTGGTGCTCTCGTTGAGAGAATGACAGGTTCGTCATCTGCAAACGATGCTGCTACCATGGAAGCTCTTATTTCTACCATTAAAGTCTTTGTTCACCAAACTCGATGCCTTGAAAAGCAAATTTGTTGAGCAGACACTACAAATTGACAACCTATTACACTTACCCACCCCCAACAAACTGGACGCACTTCAATTTAATGGTGAGGATCCCTTGGGTTGGATCTTCAAAGTAAATAAGTTTTTTTACTATCATCGTACCTTGAATGAATAACAATTACGAATTGTTTCATTCTACATAGAAGGAGAAGCCCTAAGTTGGTATCAATGGATACACAATAATGATTAATTCTCATCTTGGACTGCATTTCTTCGATCTATAGAATTGCAATTTGCCCCTTTAGGTTTTGACGATCCTCAGGGCACACTCTTCAAACTGACCAAAACCAATTCGGTTTGAGAATCTTGTCAATCGTGTTCATGGTTTATTAGTGTCATTTTACTAGAGTTATTTTATTTCTGCTCTTAAGCCAGAAATCTGACGTGAAGTTATTCCTTTCCGGTCAAACTCGCTCTCTAAAGCCATCAACCTTGCAAAGTTGTAAGAGGAAAATATTTTTGCTACAAAACCTAAATCTGGGTATACCACAACAGCGACCACGTTCCCTTTTAAAACCACTTCTTTTGCAAGGTCAAGAATGATAGGATCATCAATCGCAACCACCAACGCAAAATGTTTGTTGCCTACACCCATTAATCCTTCGATACGCAAGCTCACCCCGTCGAGCTACAAACTCATGAGGAAAAGGGGCTTTGTTACTATTGTGATGAACTATTTACGCCAGGGCACCGTTGTTAGAAGCGATTGTTGGGAAATCCGAATGTGAGTGTGAGTCTCACATTGAGTGAGAATGAGAAAGTTGAGCAATATATAAGAAAGTATGACCCATAACTCAATGCCTTAATGTTTTGGGTTGAGAGTGATGTTAATCCCTTATGTGAGTTGGACTCATGTGTCATTGGTGTTGTCTCTCCCCAGTAAATCTTCCCTCAAAAGACTTAACAACGATTTCATCTTCTGATCGCAACACCTAAATTTCCCTCGACTGATGATGAGCTCACCGAATTGTTAAATTGTTTTGAACAAGAAGTAAATCTAGGATTCGACCCATAACTTTATCTTGACCCATTAGATGCCCAAATTAGTATTCATTTCTTGATGGGCCATATCACTCTGCAAACACTTTGGGTTCAAGGTGTAATTGGAAAAAGCCTAGTTGTCATTCTTGTGGACAGTGGGAGTACACGCAATTTTGGGCAAGATAGAGTAGCAAAGGTTTTGGGCCTACAAGAGCAAAAAACCCAAACTCTTTTAGTAATGGTAGGAAATGGTGGAAAGATCAAATGTGATTCTTACTACCCGAATGTAGAGATTAAAATTGATTCACATCAATTTCAAGTTGACCAATTCGCCTTACCCCTTAGTGGGGTTGATTTATATATCAGAGTCAGATTGTTACTGTTGAATATAGAAGAAATAGAGTTTGGGATTAATCTCCCTTGTGTATATAAATCACACATAGGGTAGTCTATTTATAGTAGAGAGATACAACTAAAAGAGTAACTGAAAGTAACAGAATAAACAGAAGATATTGTTAGATATTATTGTTTGATATTATGGTTAATATCTAACAATATCTTAACAATATTAAATAATATCTAAACAATATCTAACACTCCCCCTCAAGCTGGAGCATACAAATCGTATGTGTCAAGCTTGTTACAAATATAATCAATTCTAGGACCCCGTAAAGATTTAGTAAAAATATCTGCTAACTGATCACTTGAGTTAACAAACTCAGTCTTGATGTCTCCAGACATAATCTTTTCTCGAATGAAATGACAGTCAATCTCAATGTGTTTGGTCCTTTCATGAAAGACAGGATTAGAACTAATATGAAGAGCAGACTGATTGTCACACACAAGTGACATTTGAGTGACATCTCCAAATTGTAACTCTCTAAGCAATTGCTTGAGTCAAACAAGTTCACAAGCGGTGAGGTCAGTAACTTTATATTCACGCTACGCACTAGATCTTGCCACAACACTTTGTTTCTTACTTTTCCATGAGACCAAGTTACCACCAATGGAGACACAATATCCAGATGTAGATCTTCTATCCGAAGGAGATCTCGCCAATCGACATCTAAGTAACAAACAACTCTTGTATGGTTATTAGAATCATATAACAATCCTTTTCCAGGAGATCCTTTAATATACTTTAAGATACGAATGACTGCATTCCAATGATCTTCACATGGGGAATTAAGAAATTGACTTACCACACTGACTGCAAAGGAAATGTCAGGACGAGTAACTGTAAGATAATTCAATTTTCCAACAAATCTTCTATACTGCTGAGGATCAGGTATAAGCTCCCCCTGATTTGGTAAAAGTTTAGTATTGGGATCCATGGGCGTATCAACAAACTTTGAATTCATCAACCCAGTTTCCTCTAAAATATCCATGACATACTTCCTCTGAGATATAACAATACCATCATTGGACTGTGTCACCTCAATACCCAAGAAATATCTAAGTTTGCCAAGATCTTTGGTCTGAAAATGGTGACAGAGATGTTGTTTCAACTGAGAGATGTCATGGTTATCACTACCTGTAAGAACGATGTCATCAACATATACTATCAAGTAAACACATCCAGCACTTGAGTGTCGATAAAAGACAGAGTGATCTGCTTCACACCGAGTCATACCAAAATGTTGAATAACCTTGCTAAACTTTCCAAACCAGGCCCTAGGAGACTGTTTTAGGCCATATAGGGATTTGTGAAGACGACATACCATCCCAGAAGACTCCCCTTGAGCAACAAACCCAGGAGGTTGCTCCATATAGATTTCTTCTTGCAAATCACCATTGAGGAAAACATTTTTAACATCTAGTTGATAAAGAGGCCATTGTTGAAGAGCGACCATGGCGATAAATAAACGAACAGAAGTCATCTTTGCCACAGGGGAAAAGGTATCTCCATAATCCAACCCAAAAATTTGAGTATAACCTTTGGCCACAAGACGAGCTTTGAGGCGATCAATAGTGCCATCAGGTCCAACTTTGATAGCAAACACCCACCTGTAACCAACAACAGATTTCCCAGACGGTAACGAGACCAATTCCCAAGTTCCACTATTATGAAGAACACTTAGTTCATCTAACATGGCCTGACGCCAACCAGGATGGGCTAAAGCTTCACGGACAGTTTTTGGAATGGTCACAGAAGAAAGAGAGGAAAGACATGTATAAAAAGGTAATGACAATCGATGATAACTCAAACCAATATAATGAGGAGAGGGATTGCGTGTAGAACGGATACCTTTTCGGAGGACAATTGGAAGGTCAGACTCAGGTGTCACATCCGGAGGAGACATAGTAGTTGGCACTTGAGTAGAGTCACATGGTGGTGGTTGTGATTGGTTTCGACAACTATAAACCTGAAGAGGCAGTGAAGAAGAAGCTGACTGCGGAGTAGAATCTAATGGTGAAGAAGACACAGTTAGAGGGTCACAAACAACAGGAACATTAAATGTACTAGGAGTGTTGACAAGATTAGATGGAGACAGAGGTGAAGATTGATTTTTCAAATAAAAAGAGAACTCATCAAAGGTGACATCTGCAGACACAAAATAACGGTTAAGAGAAGGAGAAAAACATTTGTATCCTTTTTGTGATCTTGTAAACCCTAAGAAAACACATTTATGTGATCTAGGAGAAAGCTTGTCAAGACTAGAACTAAAATTATGAACAAAACATGTAGACCCGAAAACTTTTAGAGGTAAGGGATGAAGTGGTTCATGAGGGAATAAAATGGAATGAGGTATTTTATTATCTAGAACCGAAGATGGCATGCGATTAACAAGATAACACGCAGTAAGAAGAGCATCGCCCCAAAAATGCTGAGGAACCTCTCCATGAATTAAAAGAGTGCGAGTTGTTTCAATAAGATGTCTATTTTTACGTTCAGCTACACCATTTTGTTGAGGTGTATAAGCACAAGAAGTTTGATGCAAAATACCATGAGAAGCCATGAATTGTTTAAAAGAATGAGAAAGATATTCACGACCATTATCACTGCGCAAAACTCTAATAGAAACATCGAGCCGAGTTTGAATTTCATTGAAAAAAGTTTGAAAGATATGAAATAATTTAGAACGATTTTTCATCAAAAATAACCAAGTGCATCCGGAATAATCATCAATGAAAGTAACAAAGTATTGAAAACCTAAAGTAGACTTAACGCGGCTAGGTCCCCAAATGTCGAGTGAACCACGGCAAAAGGGGACGAAGCACCACGTGTGACACTATGAGGAAAGGAAGTACGACTATGCTTGCCTAATTGACACGACTCACATGCCAAACTAGACAATTTAGATAAGGCGAGGACAAGTTGTTGTAACTTGGCAAGACTTGGATGACCTAACTGAGCATGGAGAAGAGAGGAGACTCTATAACTGCACCAACATGTGTAAAGGGACGAAGATGATAAAGACCATGAGACTCACATCCTGTGTCAATCACCTGTTTGAACTCCGGTCCTGTAAACACACGGAATTGTTGGTAAAAGAAACAACACAATCAAGAGAACGAGTTAGGCAATCGATGAATAACGAGGTTAAAAGGAGACCCGGGGACATAAAGAACATTATCAATGGTTAAAGAAGGGAAAAATTTAACAGTTCCAACACCATGAGATGATACTCTAGATCCATCGACTAGTGTAACAAAAGGTAAAGGATCAGGAGAGGATAAAGAGGAGAACAAAGATTTGTTACCAGTAATATGATCGAGTGGCTCTCGAATCAAAAACCCAAGGACCGAGAAGAAGATTGGGTCGGACCAGCAAAAGATGTACCTGTGTGTGCGACAGACACAGTGGAACTAGAAGACTGTTGATCCTTATACCATTTGAGAAATTTGTTGAACATAGCAGGTGTGTCTGATGAAATAGAAGAAGGAGGATCCTTAGCAGATAAAGGTGGGGAAAAATCAGTCTGAGCAACTGCAGTAGATCGAGTAGGACGACCATGTAATGCATAACACTTGTCAATCTTGTGACCTAGTTTGCCACAATGTTCACACTCATGTAATGCATAACACTTGTCAATCTTGTGACCTAGTTTGCCACAATGTTCACACTTAGGACGCCCTTTTCCCTGTTTGCGAGGGCGAGTTCGATCATCACGATGAGATACCAATGCAGAAGCAGGTGTGTCAGGGTTGAGTTTTGCTGGTATACGCAAAAGAGTGGAACAGGTCGATGTCAAGGTGGGGACAAGCGGAGAACCCAAAATCTGATCACGAATATGTGAATATTGATCAGCAAGTCCGTGTAATGCCCCTAGCATGAAGAACTTTGATCGTTGTCCTATCTCGGTGGCAGGGTCGGGGGAAGGAGGCAATAACTCATTGAACTCATGAAAAAGAGCATGAATTTTGCCCATATAATCAGTCATAGAATCTTGATGTTTAGAGGCAATAACATCTACAAATTTAGAACAGACATCATAGAGACGTTGAGTATCATTGGTGTATAATAACTTGGCATGTTCCCAGATTTTGGCACATGTTTCGTAGGAACGAAAAATTTGTTTTAACGAAGGATCAAGAGTACCCTTGAGAACCACGCATAATTGAGCATCAATGGTGTCCCAACGGTCTTCCTCACCAGGAGTGAGAGTAGGTGCTTTCGGGCAAGATGATCAAGATACTTCGACTCTTAAGCCATAATCCGACGTCCGATGACCATGTGGCATAATTAGGGCCAATTAACTTGTCAATGGATAAGTGCACATTAACATAGTTAGTGTAGATGGAAAGATCGACGCATGATCTTGACTGAATTGGAAGTACTAAAAGGAGCGGAAGAACTCATAAAGGGCGAGGCGATAGTGACAGCGGCGTGAACCGAGTACACCGGGTAAGTTCCCAGGAAAGAGAGGTGGGTCACTAATGGACACGCTTAAATACCAAGTCTTTCCTTGTCGAACTTTCCTAGACATGCACTTTCACACTACCAAATAACCGACGGCGATAGCGGCGGTAGTGACGGCTTCAATAGTGGTCAAAGGCGAAAAAAATTCAAAATAACCTTAAGCTCTAGATACCATGTTGAATATAGAAGAAATAGAGTTTGTGATTAATCTCCCTTGTGTATAAATCACACATAGGGTAGTCTATTTATAGTAGAGAGATACAACTAAAAGAGTAACTGAAAGTAACAGAATAAATAGAAGATATTGTTAGATATTATTGTTTGATATTATGGTTAATATCTAACAATATCTTAACAATATTAAATAATATCTAAACAATATCTAACAGTTACTATTGTTTATTATTATAAACGATATAGAGGGAATCAAATTTAAGTGTGAGCAATGGTTGCAAATGAAGGAAAGGTGAAAATAGATAAGTTCGATGGTCCGAACTTCGGCTTTTCAAAGATGCAAATTGAAGATTCTTTGTATTAGAAAAAGTTGTATCAACCTTTCAGGAAACAAATCAGAAGACATGAATTGAAGATTGGGTTCTACTTGATAGATAAGCCCTCAAAGTTATCCGTTTAACGTTATCTTGCAATGTTGCATTCAACATTGTTAAAGAAACAACAACAAATTTTATGGAGGCTCTTTCTCGAATGTATGAAAAACCTTTAGCCTAAAAAAAAGTTCATTTGATAAGATGGTTGTTCAATTTACAGATGATAGAAGGTGCATCAGTAGCACAACATCTCAATGAAATATAGTCATAACCCAATTAAGTTATATTGGAATAGAATATGATGAAGAAATATGAGTATTGATACTTTTGTCTTCCTTACCAGAAAGTTGGAATGCTACTGTCACAACTGTGAGTAGCTCATCAGGGGGTAATAAGTTAAAATTTGATTATTCGTGATTTGGTTCTCAGTAAAGAGATTTGATGAAGAGAGTTAGGTGAATGGTCAACCTCTTAAGTTTTGCATGCAAAATCAAGATGGAGAAGTTTAACTAAAGGATATAGACATGGTAAATCCAAGGAAAGGAGGTCTAGGTCTAAGAACCCTCATAACTTCCATTACTCTAAGACTATTGAATATTGGAATTGTGGAAAGACTAGACATTACAAAAATCAGTGCAAGAATGCATCTAAGAATTAAGATGTGAAGGTAGAGACAAATCTTGCTTCTACCTCAGGAGGAGATGATGCATTGATATGTTATTTAGAGAACAAGGAAGAATCTTGAGTGTTAGACTCTGAAACATCTTTTTATGTCACTTCACAAAGAGAATTCTTCGAGAATTATGTCCCTAGAATCCTTGGTAAAATTTACCTTGGTAATGAACAATCATTCGAGATTGTTGGTAAAGGGAAGTTAAGATTAAGTTAAGTGGATCGATATGGTAATTGAAGAATGTTAGACATATTCCTAACTTAACAAAGAACTTAATCTCAGTAGGACAATTGGCCAATGAAAGTTGTACGACAATAATCCCTGGAGATCATTGGAAGATTTCTAAGGGTGCAATGACTATTGCTTATGGTAAAAAGAGTGGTACTCTTTACAAGACTAATGAAGCATGTCACTTGATTGTAGTTGCAACAAATGAAAATTCCAATCTATGACACCAAAGATTAAGTCATATGAGCGAGGAAGGGATGAAGATCATGCACTCAAAAGATAAACTACTTCAGTCAATAGAAATTGACATGTGTGTGTTAGGATCGAGCGCTTACCACTAGACCAAAAACTATAACTTTTAGTCAGAGCGCAACTCTTTTTACTTAAGAGTAACAACCCAAGCGCCACGATTCGATTGTGACTCGGCCCACCCGGCCTCTGCCACAAGACAATTGATGCTACCTGCAACAATCTCCCCCTCAGCAATTGTCCTACGAGGAATCCCACTTGGATTGTGACTTGGCCCATCTAGCCTGAGCCACCGATTGTGAGTTGGCCCACCTGGCCTGCGCCACGGGATAATTGTGCAACCCGCAACAATTTCCCCCTTAATAATTGCCCACCAGGAATCGAACTTGTGACCTTGGCTCTGATACCAATTGTTAGGATTGAGCGCTTACCACTAGGCCAAAAGCTATAGCTTTTGGCCTAGTGGTAAGCGCTCGATCCTAACAGTGTGAAGACTGTATACTTGGAAAGTAGAAACGAGTTAGCTTTCAGACAAGTAGAAGAACCTCAAAGAAAGAGAGACTTGAGGTTGTCCACGTTGTGTAGCATATGTACATATTAGTGATCAAGGAAGGAATAAACTTGATTCTAAATCGAAGAAGTGCACTTTCATTGGTTATGGTGAAGATGAGTTTGACTATTGTTTATATGATAATGAAAACAAAAAGATTATTCCTAGTAGATATGTGATCTTTAATGAAAGAGTTATGTATAAGGATAGAGACAACACATACACTAGAAACTTAGAAAAGAGTGGTCTAGTGTATGTAGAGGTGGATGATGTCCAAGAAACTCCTATAATTGATACTCCTCAATCAGAGGGAATCAATTGAAAATAATAATGACCAACAACTTGACACACCGAAAACTTTTACTCTGGTTCCTACTTTGAGAAGGTCTTTTGAACCTAAAAAGCCTAATAGAAAATACCTAAATTATATATTATTAACTGATAAAGGTGACCCTAAAAACTATGAGGAAGCATGCTAGACTTCAAATGCTAGTAAGTGGGAGCTTGCTATGAAAAATGAGATGAAGTCTCTTGTTAAGTGATAAAAAGTTTATATAATTATGCTTTTAATTGTTATGAAATTACTTAACCTATGTCAATTCTAATATATTTTTCTCCTAATGTAGGATGCATTCGAGAATACCTTGGTACAAGAGCAAGGAGCATAATTGTCAACATAATTGAAGTAAAAACTGAAAGGAGGAAGAAGATTTTTAACATGGAAGTCGCTCGAGCGAGATAGACTCTCGCTTGAGCGAAATTTAGTTAAAACTCTCAGAAAATCATTCGCTCAAGTGCCATTATTTTCGCTTGAGCGAAAATTAGTTAAACTTCTATGGAACTCAGTCGCTCAAGCGAGCACTTTTCCGCTTGAGCAAAAATACTGGACTTTCACTTGAGCGAACTTTTTCGCTTGAGCGAAAGACGCGAGACCCAAATTTTTCGATAAAAAGATAAGATGTGTTTGAGAAAATGGAGGCATTTTTGGAGAGAAGAGGCGCGACTACTGCTAGGATTTCGTCAAATCTTCATCAATTCTTCACTTTTTCCTCATTTAGAGCAGTGTAATGGCCACCATGAGTGACTAACTTCATTATCTTGGGATTGGGTGCACTTTCTTTGAACTCTTTTGTATCTTAGTGATATTTTGAGATATTAATCTATGTTTTGATGTTGTTATTCTTATCTTTTGTGCCTTGGAATGATTTATTCTTGATGTTTGGAATATGATTGGAAAATATATCTTGAACCCTAGATCTTGGTAAGAATATTTGTTACATTAATTGTCAGGAATGGAGTGAATGTATCAATTGCTTAACACCCTACACCTAATACTGGAAAATCTCTTAATTGTGTGAGAAATCAACATTATTAGGTTTTCTTATGAATTTCATATGTGAGGAATTAACATGGATGATTTGAGTAGGTGACATCAATATTGTTAGGTTAATTGATGATCTTAATTGAACATAGCCATTGCAAAAGAGGGAAAAGGAAGAAAGTCAATCCTAAGTGCCTTTAATTGATCTTTTCTAAATAATTTACAGTTCTTTGTAATTTAATTTCAATTCAACTCTTGATGCAAAACCCATTATGTTTTAATCCACTTAGTAAGCATATAATTGAGAATTTCCATTGAAACTGTTTCTCATGAGATCGATTTTTATTTAATCGAAATACTATATTGCGATTGATAATTTTGGTACGCTTGCCAATAATTTAACATATCTAGTATCTAATCAGACATGGGAATTAGTATAGTTGCCTATGGGGAAAAAGGCACTTCACAAAAAATGGGTGCATTGAGTAAAGGAGGATCATGATGGTTCTAAGAGATACAAAGTCTAGTTAGTTGTCAAAGGATTTCAACAAAAGAAAGGAATTGATCACATAAATTTTTTTACTCTAGTTGTAAAACTCAATACGATCAAGATAGTCTTAAGTATTGTTGCTTGTGAAGGGTTTTATCTTGAGCAATTAGATGTAAATATTGCATTTCTTCATGGAGACTTAGATAAAAAGATTTATATGCATCAATTGGAAGGTTTCTCAGAAGAAGGGAAAAATAATATGATGTGTAAATTAAAGAAGAGCTTGTATGGTTTGAAACAAGCCCCAAGACAATGGTACAAGAAGTTTGAAAGCTTCATGTACAAGGAAGGTTTTCAAAAGAACAATGCTGACCATTATTATTTCTTCAAGATATATAAATTTAGTTATATCATTTTGGTACTTTATGTTGATGATATGATAGTAGAAGGTTCACATATGGGTGAAATTAAAAAATTGAAGATCCAATTGTCAAAATAATTTGACATGAAGTACTTGGGTCCAATGAAGAAAATCCTCGGAAGGCAAATCACAAGAGATAAGTAAAAAGGAATTTTGCAATTATCTCAAGTAGAGTATATCAACTATGTTTTACACAAATTTAACATGGAAAATGCCAAGCTAGTTAGCAGACCTTTGGCTAGTCATTTTCGTCTATCCAAGGATCAATGACCTCAGACAAAAGAAGAAAGATAATTTATTGTTAAGGTTCCATATGCCTCAGCTATTGGAAGTTTGATGTACGCGATGGTATGTACGAGGCCAGGCATTGGCATTGTAGTATGAGTTGTTAGCAGGTTTATGTCAAATCCAAGTAAAACTCATTGGGAAGCGACTAAATGGATCTTGAGGTATCTACGAGTCACACCAAAGAAGTGTTTGTACTTTAGTAAAGGAGAATTAAAAGTACAAGGTTATGTAGATGCATACTTCGGAGGTGAAGTTGATCACCGAGGAAGTACTATTGGTTACATTTTCACTGTTGGTACTACAACTGTTAGTTGGATGTCACAAATACAAAAGATTGTTGTTTTAGCCAGTACAGAGGCTGAATACGTAGCAGTAACAGAAGCTAGTAAAGAATTGATATGACTTTAAGGTTTGCTAACATAGTTGAGATTTATCTAGATGAGTGTTTTGTATAGTGATAGTCAAAGTGCAATACATTTGTCAAAGAATTCAACATTTCATTATAGAACAAAACACATTGGTATTTATTATCACTTCATCATATCTTTGTTTGGGGATGAGGTGCTAACATTGAGAAAAATTATAGGAAGTAAGAACCCATCATATATGTTAACAAAGGTAATAATCATTGACAAATTGAAGTTGTGCTCAACTTCAATTGACCTACTAGAATAACATACAAGAGAAAGTTGTTGCATTGATCAAGGTGTGAAATTAGTCTTCAAGTGAGAGATTGTTGGACTTAGTCAAGTAAAGGAAATATTGTAGGGTGAGTATTGTTTCTTCAAAATAGACAAAAGCCAATAATATTTTAGAATGCATAATTATAGGAAACAAAATATGAGGATTATATACATTATGTTATGTATAAATACTTTTGCGTAAAAGTTTACTATACAATTCCAATAAGAAGAGAAAAAGAAAAATATTTTGTTTTTCTGGGTTTATTTAGGTTGTAAGTTGAGTGTTTTGTAAATACTTGTTTTGTAATTTTCTCTTTTAAATAAAACTGTCTGCAGTAACCTAGAGACATAAGCATAATCGGTTGAACTTCGTTATTAATTTTGTGTGTGATTATTCTGCATTATATTGTTTTCACAAATCTGATTATAAGAAATGTGTGTTATTTCCTAACATGTTATAAATAAAATATCAACCTACATAAATGGAGACATCAAGATGAAAACAAATATCACTAGTGGAAAAATATGATTCTATGACGACTTTTTATGACGGTTGTAATCCACCTGTCATAGTATATAGAGCGGTGACATTTTTGTAATAATATTATAAACTTTCTATGTCGGTTGTTATATAACCGACATGGTATGTGAGCAAATTCACTTTCTATGTCGGTTAAATTTCAACCGACATAGAAAGTACTTTCTATGTCGGTTCAAATTTTAACCGACATAGAAAGTGTATATTAAATCAAAAAAATTAAATATATAAATATATCAAAATATATAAATATATTTGTATTTATATATTTTGTATATAAATATAATTTATTTGTAAGTTATTTATCGAGAAAATCATAGTAGCTTAGTGGTTGGAGTATTAGTCTTCGACTCTAAGGTATTGGGTTCGAATCTTGCTAATAACAAACTTCTAATAGATAATAAAATAATATATTATAAAATATAATATAAAGGAAATGTAATTGTAAATAAACAAAAATCATAGTAATTTAGTGGTTGGTCTGATTCTAGACTACAATGTATTAGGTTCGAATCCTGCCCATTACTTTCTATGTCGGTTCATAACAACCCGACTTTCTATGACCCATGTATCCGTGTCGCCTCTTTAACCGACGTAGAAAGTCCGTTTTAAACGACATAAAAAGTCTTTTTGCACTAGTGTATCATTGATAAATTAACCACTTTTAAAAGAAAAATGTTTATCAATTTTAATAATTATTTCGATATAGAAACAATGTAAACTTGTAAAATTAATATATTTATATATATAAATGTATACACAATTATCTCATATTTTTTTAATATTTAATAGAAAATAGTAATATTTTAAAATAGGATTAAATTAACAACTTGTAATAAAAAAAAAAGTTAACCGAGACAACATTAACATAAGTTAAAAAAAAAAATGAAACCATGAATACAAATGAGGTTGAGATGTGTAACATTTTTAGTAGCATTGAAGTGGAAAAAATAGAGACAAATAAGTATATAGTGTTGATTTGAAAATAGAGTGAAAATGTGTAGAAAATATTGAAACATTATTTTCTTATTGTTATAATAATATCAAATAAATAAATATTTTTAATTAATATGCACTTTTACTTTACTTTTCATACTTATTTTTTCATTTTTTCTATTTTTTTTTCAACGTAATAACCTTAGTTCATTTTTTTTCCTATTCTCTTGGTCTCTTTATTCCTTACCGGAGATAATAATCCATAATTTCTTCCAACCACAATCAATAAATAAATAAAGGTGAAAAATGTTGTTCCTCAATGTTTGGATTTCCTAAAATTTTCTACACTCATGGCTTATGGAGGCTACAAATTGCTAGAGAAAAAAATTGTAACTTTTACTGCTTTATTTGCATATATGTAAGAGTTCTTGTGCAGTTTAAAATTAAACATTAAGTTAATAATTAAACATGCTACCTAGCGTATAATATATTAATTTCATGCTTTAATGTCGATTGAAATGTGGTTGACCTAACGAAGTGCAGCAAAAGAGGGAAAACAGCCCCCACCTTGTCTGCATAATTTGCAGTTTGATTTTGAACCGCAAGTTATTAAATTTTCATTAAAGTGGAGTCAAATCCATTGTATTGGATTGTTGTACCCCCTTTTTTCTTATTCTGATCTCGTCGTATCTATGACAAATAAATGTGATAGGTAAAGTGTGCTATTCAAATTTGTATTTTTTCTTTTAATCCATGAATGACATAACGTAGGGTTTGTCCCTTTCTCATATCTCTTATGGAAATGTCAAATCAACCATATTCAGTCGACCGGAGGATGTATTTATTTTATTTTTTTATATTAATTTATTATTTATTAATAATATAATAGTTGATTTTTTAAAATTAATAATTCATTTCTTTTATTAATAAGATCAATTTGTAATGAATAATTAAAATATAAATTTAATTTATAAATTGATTTTAAATGATTAATTTTAGATATATTTTTATTTTTAATATCATATCAAAGTTTAAAAACTTTCTTGGTTTATATTTTATTCATTTTTAAACTATTATTAGATATTTTAATTTTTAACTTTATGTTCTTGAAATGTTATTCATCAATGTATTAGAAATTCTACATTTATTAATATATAACTAATTTATATTATTTGATATTAATTGTATTTGTTTATTTTATAAAGTTAATTTAAATAATTTTTTTAATTTTAATATTTTTAATTTATTTTGAGTTATATATATAATTAATATTAAATAATCTAAATATGAATCTAAGTGTTATATTGTCTAAAAATAAAAAAATTAAATAAGATATAAAAAAGAAAGTCTCATAATTTAATATTTTAAGATTTTAATATTAATTTTTTATATAAATTGATATCGATAGCTAAATTCTTAAAAAAAATATAAATAATTTAAAAGTAATTTTTGTAATGAAAATTTTGCTGACCAATAATTAATGATACATATAGTACAACAACATATTTATTTAATATTAAAATAAAGAGTTTATTATTATATTTTACTTTTATATGTCTATATTTTACTATTATTATACATTTCTAAGGTATATTTTTATTGTTAGGTTGTAAAAAATTATGATGAAGATTGATGTCACTTCTATTCTAGGTTTTCAAGTTTTACTTTTTTATTTATATAAAAAAAGTGAAAAGAAAAAGAAAAATACTATTTTATAAAATAATTCTCTTTTTAATAAATTATTATTCATTATTAGATTTACAATTTCAATATATTGATTTTTAATTATGCTATTATGGTAAAATGTGACAGTATAAAAATATCATAAAAATAATTTAATATATTTAATATTTGTTTGTAATGTGATATATTAATTTGAACTTATGTATTTAAAAAAATATAATTTTTTAATAAAATATTAAAATATGTATTATTAAAAAAAATCTTACTTTAAAGGTGTTAATTAAAAAATTATTTGATTCATAAAAAATAATTAATAATTATATAATGTTTAATTTTTATTTATTATTATTATTATTATTATTTTAAATATACATTTTCCTTTTTTTCATTTCTTCTTAAATTTATATTTTTTATTTTATTTCATTTTTTTCTTTTTTTATAATTTTTTTTAGTATAAGTACGAAACTAATAGTTTATATTCAAGTAGAAGAAATGAATATTAATATGGAGAGTCTCTTGCTGGGTTAAAAACTTGCCAATTATTTCTTTACAATGACTACTTCTATTCTAAGTTCTGACCTTCTCATTATCTCTTTGCTTTTATGGACTTTGCGTGTCCAAGCACAACCCTAGCTATCTCTATTATCAATTTTGTTCAGATTGAATTCAAAGTCAAACCAACAGAAATTAAACAGCAAATGCTGATGCCATTAACTACATATCTGTAGTATATATCAGTAACATTTCACATAAAATAATTAAGACCTAAGTCCATCAAAATGGGACAAGGGACAAATTAACAAAGAAATTTTTAGGATTAAATATAAAAAAGTGTTCTTTATACTAGTATATATAAATTCTCTATAATATTTTTGCTAAAGCAGTTACTATATGAAATTATATTATTTAAGATAAAAGAAAAAGTCTAACTTTTTTAGGAAGTAGTTCGTCCTTTCTTATTCAAATGATGCATATAATAAATCAAGGGTTAGTTGATGCGGATGGGACAAATACTAATTTTCTTTAAATAGTGTTTTGTTTTGTACAAGTGGTGGCTGAGGGGTAAAAAGAAACATGTATTATTGGAAGATTGAAAACTCACCAAAGATGTAAAGGTTTTGCGTTAATTGGATAGGGCGAGCGGGTAGAAGTGAAAGCTACTGACCCCATACTCATAACCAGTCTTACACTGTCCACCACCTAACCCCATGCCACTAATTACTGCTCCACCACACCTCAAACACCATTAATACATCTCTCTCTTCTACACATATTCATTCCAAAAAATCTAACTGTAAAACAAATGAAAGGGTACAAAATTCATAAAATCAATTTACCTTCTTCTCTACTTAGTTTGCTAATAATATATTAGCTTATTAATCTAGTGTTTTCATTCTATAAAATTATTAATAATTAAATAAATGATTATATATATTTTTATTTTAATTATCATTTTAATCAAATACCATAAATATAAAGGTGATTTATAAAAACCAAATGAATAATTTATATATTTTTAATATAATATAATATTATTTTATTAATTTCATTTTAACTAATTTTATAATAAAAATATTTTATAATTATATATCAAAATATATATATTATTAAAAAAATAGATATATAATTTTAAAGATATTATTTTAAAAGACTATTTTATTAAAAATTAATTAATAACTATAGAAATAGTTTTATAATTAAATAAATATTTAATTTTAATTTAATTATTTATTATTTTTTAAAATAAATATTTTCCTTTTTTTATGTCACTCTCCTTTTAAACGAATATGAAATTTTTTTTATATGAAATTATTTTACTTGATTTTATTTTATTTTTTTTATCATCAGACTTTCTTTCTTTGTCATCGAAATAAATTTTAATATTTTTTTATTTTATCCTCTATATGCATGAGTAAAATCCTTTTCAAGAATTGAGGTTAACGAGAATTTATTTATATATTTATCTCTTAATATCCGGTAATGTCTAAGAATGATATTGTTCAAATCTCTTTATTATAATAATATTTTTATAGTTAATTCTTATATTTGAGGTATTGTTTATTAAAGTTCTAGTCGATCAAAATTTTATTTTTAAAAGATATCATAATTTTGTTTTTAAAAAATGTCTCGTAGGTTAAACTATGTAAAACTCATGAGTATAGTGAATCACATTTAAATTTTTAATAAGTTTTGCTATTTCTTATTAAAAAGTTAATACTTCTAACAAAAAAAATTATTTTTTATACTCAATGTTTAATATATATATATATATATATATATATATATATATATATATATATATATATATATATATATATACTGTTATATGATACTATTAAAATTAGCATGTTAATATGTTTTATTTAAATATAACAGAATAATTATTAAGATTAAATTCATATATATATATATATATATTATTAGAATTATTACATGTTAATATTGTAAATTTAAGAGTAATAAAGTTACTATATTAGAATTATTACATGTTAATATTGTAAATTTAAGAGCAATAAAGTTACTAAATATATATATTAAATGTAAAAAATAAAAAACAATGGAAACAAAATTGGACGTACCAGTTTCAGGTTTAGAGCTGTGAAAAACTAATTATTACTTAATGCTTTTTAAATTTTTACAGTCTCTCTCATTTTTTTTTTACTTTTTTTTTTTTCAATTTCAAACTCCATTTTCGTATTTTTCTCAAAATCTTTATGAATTAGAATAAGTTAAACCATTCTATTATACTATAATACGTTGTTGGTCGAAGTTGATCTGAGCTCAAATCTTTTCAAGAGTCTTAAAGTTGAATTCACTGGATAAAATAATGCAGTAGACACCTACTGAGTTTGAGTCACGTAAATAAGAAACAAAATATGATTGGAAAGAAAAATTCTATTAATTGATCAGCAAAAAATTTCAACAAATATTTATTTTTGGTAAAACCGATACATATTCTTCACCAATAATATATGGTTACAAAAAAATCAGAAAAAAATGTCAGAATGAAAATTATACATTAATCATATAGGATAAAAAAAAATTCAATGAGATTTTTTTTTTTTTAAATCAATCCCCTCCAAACACGTGGGGATTGAAACTTAATTTAAAAAACAAAATTGCGTGATATATACAAAGAAAAAAAAGAAAAAAACATTGAATGTACGAGACCTATGCAGTTATTGCATGTGGTTACGTTCCTTTATATATTATATAACCTTCCCCTGGACACCATAGAGAAGAAGCTTGTGTGTGGCATATTTAGAGACAACAACAATGGCTCTCATGCAGTTTACTACTTTTCCTGTTACCTCATTGCTCCGTTTCATAGTAATATTTGGTTTATGGTGCAGAACAAAGGGTGCTGTGAAGCTGCCACCAAACGTGTCAGTTCCAGCAGTATTAGCCTTTGGAGATTCCATCGTGGACTCAGGCAACAACAACAACATAAAAACACTGGTCAAGTGTGACTTTCCACCTTATGGGAAAGACTTTCAGGGAGGAAAACCAACGGGTCGATTTTGCAATGGAAAAATTCCTTCAGACATTATTGGTACTCTCTTTTTTCTGCACTCTGTTGTCTTGTCTTTACATCTGCAGATTTTCCTCGCTTTGTTAATTGCAGCAAAAATTTAATGGAGGGATGAAAATACTATCTCTTGTAGTAAACAGATAAAAACTTTTGAATGCTTAGAGAAAGTTGTTAGAAAGATCTAGTGCATGAAGAAGGTAAGGAGATTAATGAGAGATAAAAGAGTAAGAAAAAAAGAAAGGTAATAATATATTCACAATCGTCTCATAAAAAAAAAAACATTCGTAAGACAACTTGTTTTATGATTATAATAATTATAAACCAATTTTATGAAAATAAAAATAATTTAAAATTATTATTATTATAATAATAATAATAATAATAATAATAATAATTATTATTATTATATAATTATAAGAAGTTGTTAAATGGATGTATAGAAAAAATTAATCTTTTCCGAGAAAAAGATTGAAGACAAAACATTGAAGTTAAAATCTTGTGAAATATGTAGAAAAAAAAATTTCATTATTATGTATATGAGTGTGAAGAGTACTTTTTGGATAGGTCATAGTTAAAAAAACACTTAAAAGGCAAATGATTTCCGGTAATTATATATATATATATATATATATATATATATATAATTTTTAATAATATAAAAGAATATAAAGTGAGAATTATTTATTCAAATATTTACTTAAAAAATAAATTACTTAAAATAATACTTCATTAAACAAATCTTTAAGTTATACATGCTTGAAAAATTTTAGTAGTTGTTTTACTAAATAATTTATAAAAGTAAATAAAAAAAGTAATTAAAAAGAAACTAATAAATTTTAAAAACTATTTTGAAAGGAAAATTTAAAAAATATTATAATAAAAATAATTGTGAGATATTTAAATACAATATCATATTATAAATTTATATTTATAAAAAAATAACTTATTTCAATTAGAGATACTCTACTGGTATCTTAGAAGTTTATAGGAAAAATTGTTTAAAAATTAAAAATAAATATTTTATTGTGAATTTTATAAATAAATTGATATCAAATTAGTTAGAATTACTTATATAAATAATTTTTTAAATTTTAAAAAATTCATATGTAAGATTTATAATAAAATACTTATTTTTATTTTTAAACAATTTTTATTAACCATTCTAATTAAAAACACTTTTAGATTATAAGAAAATAAATGATAAAAAATTAAAATAAATATATAATTTTTATTTAAAAAATAATTATATTTCTTTATATATATATATATATATATATATATATATATAATTGAGATTCAAAATTTTAACCAATCAATTTTATTTAAAAAACTCAAAACTCATGTTCATGTTAATCCAAATTTTGAACGTTGAACCCAAAATCTAATCCAATCCAAGTGATCAATCAAAATAATTAAATAATATTAAAATGATAAAAATATAACTATTATTTAATTTATTTAATTATTATATTAATTAAATATGTATATAATAATGTATTTATTGAAGATTTTAAAAATGTTTTGAAATTAAAAATTTGAATTAAAAAATCATTTTTAATCAAATTCATTCTTTTAAGAAAGGGATTAGATTAAGTTGGACGTACTACATCACCTATCTCATCATGAGTTAAATACCCACATGTTACTAGTTGATTTTATATGAAAACCCTAAAATATGACATGAGAGTCAAAATGTAACTTTTTTATTTTTGTCTTTTGTGAAATGTACAATTTATTATTGTGTTAAATAAAAGTTATCCTTAAAATATCATGGTTTTTTAGTGATGACGTGTATTGGCTTCGTGGTGGAAATTTAACGTAAGATAAATTAGATTTTAAAAAAAAAAATCAACCCAATTTACCCCTAAAATTCAAATCTCCCTGATGATATTCTAAATGTATGACACGGTTTTGTCATCAATTTTTATAAAGAAAGTGTATCTGATTGCAAATAATTCCTTGAGAGTTTCAGTTGAAGAACTGGGCATTAAGGAGTATTTGCCTGCATATTTGGATCCAAATCTAAAATCCACTGATCTTCTTACCGGCGTCTGCTTTGCCTCCGGTGCTTCAGGCTACGATCCTTTGACACCCGAAATAGCCGTAAATAATCTAAACCAACTTCACTAATGATTTTTCTTCTAAAATTCACCATTGTTTCCTAATTTGTTTGTACTGTGTACTCAGTCAGTGATCTCATTATCTTCTCAACTAGACATGTTCAAGGAATACATAGGAAAGCTGAAAGGCATTGCTGGAGAGAGCAGAACAAACTTCCTCCTCGCCAACAGTCTTTACCTTGTTGTGGCAGGCAGTGACGACATTGCCAACACCTATTTTGTTACTCACGCCAGAATATTGCAGTATGACATTCCTTCTTACACTGACCTCATGGTCAACTCAGCCTCTAATTTTGTGAAGGTATACCTTAAACTTCTTGTTTTCACTACTTCAAAGTAATTATCAGTACTCTAATATATGTATAATACAATCTTCTTTGGTGCATGTGAAATCAACTATGCCTTGTTCATCGTATGAGTTTGTTTATTAGGAACTGTATAATCTCGGAGCTCGTAGAATTGCAGTGCTGAGTGCACCACCTATTGGATGTGTGCCATCACAGAGAACTCTGGCTGGAGGGTTGGAGAGAGGGTGCTCAGAAAAGTACAATTATGCAGCCAAGTTGTTCAATTCCAAACTCTCGAAGGAACTGGATTCCCTTGGTCACAGCTCCCCCAAAAGCAGGATTGTTTACATTGATGTCTACAACCCTCTACTCGATATCATTCAGAACTACCAAAATTATGGTATTACCAACTTAACTTACTTTCATTCATTCATTCATGACAATTTATTTTATCATTATAATATACATGTTTGCATTACTAAATTTAGCCACTGATTCTTTAAACTTTTGTTGAATTGCAGGCTATAAAGTTATGGATCGAGGTTGCTGCGGCACAGGGAAATTAGAGGTTGCAGTGTTATGCAACCCTTTGGATGCTACTTGTTCTAACGCTTCGGAATATGTCTTTTGGGATAGTTATCATCCAACCGAAGGCGTTTACAGAAATATCGTAAATCACGTTCTTCAAAAGTACTTGAACCGATTGTTTTGATCGAGTTTGCTCATACGACAAGTGCGTGTATATTTGGACAAACTTCATTATAAATACTTTTAAAAGAAAAAAAAATATTATTTTTCTATAAATTAAAATTAACTTAGACATAAATTAAAAATTTAAATAAATTATAAGAGAAAAAAAATTATAAATTAATTTATGTATAAGTTTATTTTTATTTTTTTCTTAAAGAAGTAATTATAGAGAAGTTTGTCCTAATATATGTATTTATTATAATGATTAACTAAGAAAATCACTATTTTGAGTTTGTTTAGTTGTTTGTTTATTGTTCACTACTATTTTTTAATCTATCTAGACGTTAATCCTCTATCAAATGTTTTAGATTTAATCGTGGATAATATAAATTTAAGAGTATTCTGGTGTTTACTTACTCTCTGTCATATTCCTCCATAAAATGTTTCATTATGTTATATTTTATCCAAGTTTGTTTGATTAAGGTAGTGACATTATTGATCGAATGGTGGTAAGTTTAAAATTAGCTGTGATCGTTTTTGTACTCAAAATATGGAAACATTATGTGTATGGTGATAAATATGAGGTTTTTAGTGATCATAAAAGTCTTAAATACTTGTTTGATAAAAAAAGTTAAATATGAGACAAAAAATATGGATGCAATTTTTGAAAGATTATGATTTTGAATGATATTACCATCTAGGAAAAGAAAATGTAGTAGCAAACGCTTTAAGCAGAAAATCTTTACATGTTTCTTCTCTTATGATTCATAGAAGAGTTCGAAGACATGAGTTTATCAATTATCATAAACTCAGATAGAATAAAATTAAACTTAACTCAAATTACTAGTAAATTCTAAAGATAAATTGATGAGGCTCAGGTAAGTGATGAATTTATTCAAAAGAAAAAGAAGTTGATAGGACAAAGGAATGAAGAAAAATTTGGCATAGATAAAACAGGAATTTTGAGATTTAGTGGTAGGATATGTGTGCCTAATGATGTAAAGATTAGAAAGTTAATTTTAAACGAAGCACATAAGAGCAAATTGAGCATACATTTAGGTACAACAAAAATGTATCAAGATCTTAAGAAAATATTTTGGTGGCTTAAAATGAAGGAGCAAGTGACACAATATGTAGCATCATGCTTAGTTTGTCAAAAAACTAAGATAGAACGTTAGGTATGCATGAATGCTACAATCTTTAGACATACTTGAGTGGAAATTGGATAGTATTGTAATGAACTTTATAGTTGGCTTACCATGAATAATTCAAAAATTTGATTCCATATAGGTTATCGGGGATAGGTTGACAAAGTCTGCTTACTTTCTACCCATTAACATTATGTATTCATTGGAAAAACTGACTGAATTGTACAAAAAAGAAATTGTGAGGTTACATGGAGTTCCATTAGTATTATTTATGATAGAGATCCTATGTTTTCTTCTAAATTCTGGGAAAACTTACATCAAGCCTTAGGGATTAAGCTTTATCTTAGTTCAACTTATCATCCTCAAACTGATGGGCAATCAGAAAGAACCATCCAATCTTTGGAAGATTTATTGAGAGCATGTGTGTTAGAGGATTATGGTAGTTGGGATGGGTACTTGTCATTAATTGAATTCACTTACAACAACAATTTCCATTCTAGCATAGGTATGACACCTTATGAGGCATTGCATGAGAGAAAATGTAGAACACCTTTATGTTGGTTTGAGACTGGAGAAAATTTAATCTTAGGTCCTGACATGATTTAACAAACCATGGAAAAAATTAAGATGATTCAAGAAAAATTAAGAACAACTCAAAGTCGACAGAAAAGTTATGCTAACAAGAGAAGACGACCCCTTGAATTCCAAGAAGGTGAGCATATATTATTGAAAGTAACACCGATAACTAGAGTTGGTAGAGTAATAAAAACAAAGAAACTCACTCTTCGATTTATTGGTCCCTATCAAATTCTTAGAAAAATAGGTCCTGTTACTTGCCAAATTTTCTTACATTTCTCATGTAATAATGCCAGATACAATCACTACAATAAGAACACCAAATAGTGACCGAAATAGTGACCAACTGGAATCGGTCACTGAATCGGTCACTAAATCAATGAAAAATTTAATTATTTTTATTTATTTACATTTTTATTATATCTATATTTATTTTCCCTATCTCTTAATTATATTATATTTTTTAGAAGTTTAACTTATTATTAGGTGGTTTATTGTCATTGTCAGGATTCGAACCCGATACCTTAGAGTTGGAGAGTTGAAACTCCAACCACTCGAGCTACTAGGATCTTTTAATAATAACTTACAAATAAATTATATTTATATACAAATAAATGTATATCCAGTATAAATATATAAATATAAAATCTATAAATAAAAATATATTTATATATTTTAATATATATTTAAATATATAATATTTAAATATTGATATATTTATATCTTTATATTTTTACATATATTTATATTTTTATATATTTATATCTTCATATTTTTACATATATTTATATCTTTTCATATTTATATATAAAGATATTAGTTTTCTATACAAATAATATTATAATATAGTATATTATACTATTAGTATAGTATACAAATAATATATTAGTATAGTATAGTATACAAATTATTAATTTTGTAATTTATATACAATGAAAATAATATAATGGTATATTAGTATAGTATAGTATATTTGTATTCTAATTTTTAATTAAATTAAAATTATGCTAATAATGTATATTAATATATGAGGGGATAATATTGATATATTGATATATTTGTATATATATATATATATATATATATATATATATATATTTATATATTTATATATATTTATATATTTATATATTTATATATTTATATATTAATATATTTATATATTTATATATTTATATTTTGATATATTTATATATTGATATATTTATATATTTATTTATATCCTTATACATTTATATCTTTATATATTTATATATTTGAAAAAAAATATTAAATTTTAAAAATAATATTATATTTTTAAAAATAAATATTAGAAAAAGATTTAAAAATATATATAAATTATATTTACATTTACAAAATATTAAAGATATATGTTTATATCTTTACATATTTATATATATATATTTATATGTTTATATTTTTACATATATTTATATCTTTCCATATTTATATATCTATATATAAAGATATTAGTTTTGTATACAAATAATATTATAATATAGTATATTATACTATTAGTATAGTATACAAATAATATGTTAGTATAGTATAGTATACAAATTATTAATTTTGTAATTTATATACAATGAAAATAATATAATGGTATATTGATATAGTATATTTGTATTCTAATTTTTAAATAAACTAAAATTACGCTAAATGTATAATAATATATGAGAGGATAATAAATTTAATCCAATTACTTTTATAAATATATAAATATAAAATCTATAAAATATTAAAAATGATATTATATTTTTAAAAACAAATATTAGAAAAAGGTTTAAAAACTAGTATTATCTTAAATTTATTAAAAGTATAATTAAATCTCTATTTTCTTAATTTTTTTTTAAATTTCTCAATTCTACATTTTTGTAAATTCTATCATTATATTATCATGCTCATTATATCAAAATGTTAAATACTTTTAAATATTAAAATTAACTTTATCAAAAATTAGGAAAAAAATTAATCCAAAAGAGTTCAAAAATATATTATAATATTGTCAATTTTGAGTTTAATTATATTGTTCATTCTCAAAGTAGAAAAATATATTGTAATTATTTTAATTTAATAAAATATAATTTAAAATTTTAATACTAAAATTAAAAGATTAAATAATAATAAATTTAATTCTTTAAATTCAGTAGCTAGAAACTAAAATTATAGTTTCTCTGTTTTAAATAATTAAAATAAATATTTAAAAATAAAAATCAAAACTAGTATTATCTTAAATTTATTAAAAGTGTAATTAAATCTCTATTTTCTTAATTTTATTTGTTTCAAACTTCTCAATTCTACATTTTTGTAAGTTCTATCATTATATTATCATCCTCATCTCCTCCCATGTTCTACTTTATCTTTACAATAGTCAATATTCTTAACTAATTTATAGTTTTAATTATAATTTTTTAGTATATATTTAGAAATTAATCAATTCTAATCTATTATTTGAAAAACTAATCAATTCTAATCAATAATTTAGAAAACTAATCGATTATAATTAATTATTTGAAAAAATTATCAAATATGATTGATCATTTCGAAAATCTAATCAATCAGAATAAAATATCGCTCGAGCGAGACTAGAGTCGCTCAAGCGAAATACAACCTGAAAAAACCAATTTTGTGCAGGGGGCGTTTCGCTCGAGCGAGAATGTTGTCGCTCAAGCGAGATACAGTTTAGATATCGGTTAAACAGGAACCGCTCTTAAAATCTCACTTAGATAGCGGTTAACCTGGAACAGCTATTATATGGTTTCAATTATGATCGATCAGAATGTAATTATGGCCGATCATAATGAAAACTTACATTAACTATTTTTTTATATTATGTTTTTAAATTTTCTATTAGAGAAAACCTTTGAGAATCAAAATGTTAAATACTTTTAAATATTAAAATTAACTTTATCAAAAATTAGGAAAAAAAATTAATCCAAAAGAGTTCAAAAATGTATTATAATATTGTCAATTTTGAGTTTAATTATATTGTTCATTCTCAAAGTAGAAAAATATATTGTAATTATTTTAATTTAATAAAATATAATTTAAAATTTTAATACTAAAATTAAAAGATTAAATAATAATAAATTTAATTCTTTAAATTCGAGTAGCTAGAAACTAAAATTATAGTTTCTCTGTTTTAAATAATTAAAATAAATATTTAAAAATAAAAATCAAAACTAGTATTATCTTAAATTTATTAAAAGTCACTACTACAAAATATACTTTTACGTCGTTATTTAACGTCGGTTATAAACTTGAACGACGTGAAAGTACTTCCACGTCGGTTCTCGATGAGCCGACGTTGAAATTGAATATTAAACACATTCACGTCGGTTCTTAGTCAACCGATGTGAAAGTACTTCTACGTCGGTTCCCATATGAGCCGCGTTGAAAATCTTTTTTATTTTATTTTTACTTATCGATAACGGTTATAAGGGAACGTTATCTAAAGTGTATATTAGATAGCGGTTATAAGGAACGCTATCTAATATACACATTAGATAGCGGTTATAAGGAACCGCTATCTAATATACACTTAGATAGCGGTTCCCTTATAACGCTATCTAATATGCACTTTAGATAGCGGTTCCCTTATAACCGCTATCTAATATACACTTTAGATAGCGGTTATAAGGGAACCGCTATTATATCCTCTCAATTATGATCGATCATTTCAAGTTATGATCGATCGGAATCTAATTTCGCTCGAGCGAGGGTAGTGTCGCTCAAGCGAAATACAACCCGAGAATGCTAATTTTGTGCGAGGGCGTTTCGCTCGAGCGAGAAGGGTGTCGCTCAAGCGATATACATTTTAGATAGCGGTTAACCTGGAACCGCTATTATATTGTTTCAATTATGATCGATCAGAATGTAGTTATGACCGATCGAACTATTTTAATCGATTAAATCTCGTTTCAATCGATTAAAACAATTCTACGCAAGCGTTTTAATCGATTAAAACTTATTTTTATCAGTTAAAATTACTTGAAAAGTGTCACGAGAAAGTTTTGCGAGTATTTCAATCGATTGAATCGCTGAAACAATCGATTAAATCAACTTAGAAGATTTTTTGTAAAGTGTTTTAATTGATATAAACGTTGTCGTATCAGCTTAAAACAAATCTGTTAAAGAATCAAGAACGTATTAATGGATTAAAAGAAGTTTTAACAGATTAAAGCTGCACTTTTAACAGATTAAAAGAATCTTTTAACAGATTAATTAAACCAGCGAGTTTTGAAAATCTTCTATAAAAACAGTTTGGCTTGAACTTTTTTAACATACATTGAATATATCATCTTTTACACATCCTTGAGCAATCAATCAATCGCTAATTGCGACCGAATTAAAGTGGGGGTTGGCTCGAGGTTAGAGTTCGACGTCACTAGGGTATGCGTTAGGGTTCGAGCTCTGCTGGGTTTGCGTTGGGTTTCACAAAGCATGGCAATTGAGTTTGGCTTGACATTGGGGTTCGATGTCGCCGAGTTGGGGTTCGGCCTCGAGTTCGTCGAGGTTGAGGCCGAGGTTGAGATTCGAAGTTACTATTTGACATTTTTCTAGTAGTGAAATTTACACGGATATATATTTATTTGTATATAAATATAATTTATTTGTAAGTTATTATCAAAAAATTCAAGTAGTTTAGTGGTTGGAGTATCGGCCTCCAACTCTAAAGTATCGAGTTCGAATCCTCGCCAATGACAATTCTCTTAAAAATTAAAAAACTTCTAAAAAATATAATATAAAGAGATGGAGGACCTAATAAAAATATAATATGAAGAGAGGGGAGACTTCTAGATAAATAAAAGGGGGGGTAAAGGGGTTGTAAATAAATAAAAATTATTAATTTAAAAAATCATACTTTCAACGTCTGGTTCTAATAAACCGACGTTGAAAGTCGACTTTATAATCTAGTATATTAGATAGCGGTTCCCTTACAACCGCTATCTAAAGTCTATATTAGATAGCGGTTCCCTTACAACCACTATCTAAAGTGTATATTAGATAGCGATTCCCTTATAACCGCTATCTAAAGTGTATATTAGATAGCAGTTCCCTTATAACCGCTATCTAAAGTAAAAACTTTAACGTCGGTTTTTTAGAACCGACGTTGAAAGTTACGACTTTCAACGTCGCCTGATACAACGTCGGTTATTAAACCGACGTTGAAAGCCTTCCAGAACCGACGTTGAAAGCTTTATTTGTAGTAGTGAGTGTAATTAAATATCTATTTTCTTAATTTTATTTGTTTCAAACTTCTCAATTCTACATTTTTGTAAGTTCTATCATTATATTATCATCCTCATCTCCTCCCATGTTCTACTTTATCTTTACAATAGTCAATATTCTTAACTAATTTATATTTTTAATTATAATTTTTTAGTATATATTTCAGAAATTAATCATTTCTAATCTATTATTTGAAAAACTAATCAATTCTAATCAATAATTTAGAAAACTAATCGATTATAATTAATTATTTGAAAAAATTATCAAATATGATCGATCATTTCGAAAATCTAATCGATCAGAATAAAATATCGCTCGAGCGAGACTAGAGTCGCTCAAGCGAAATACAACCCGAGAATGCCAATTTTGTGCAGGGGCGTTTCGCTCGAGCGAGAAGAGTGTCGCTCAAGCGAAATACATTTTAGATAGCGGTTACACAGAACCGCTCTTAAAATCTCACTTAGATAGCGGTTAACCTGGAACCGCTATTATATCGTTTCAATTATGATCGATCAGAATGCGGTTATGACCGATCGAACTGTTTTAATCGATTAAATCTCGTTTCAATCGATTAAAACAATTTCTGCACAACGTTTTAATCGATTAAAACTTATTTTTATCGATTAAAAATTTCTACACAACGTTTTATATGATAGCGGTTTCACTGGAACCGCTCTTAAAAGAGAACTTCTAATAGCGGTTGCACCATCGCTCGAGCGAAAATATAGTCGCTCAAGCGAAATACAACCCGAGAATGCCAATTTTGTGCAGGGGGCGTTTCGCTCGAGCGAGAAGACTGTCGCTCAAGCGAAGTACATTTTAGATAGCGGTTAACCTGGAACCGCTATTATATCGTTTCAATTATGATCGATCAGAATGCAGTTATGACCGATCAGAACTCTTTTAATCGATTCATTCTGGTTTCAATCGATTAAAAAAATTTCTGCACAGCGTTTTAATCGATTAAAACTTATTTTTATCGATTAAAATAACTTGAAAAGTTTTACAAGAAAGTTTTGCAATATTTCAATCGATTGAATCGCGAAACAATCGATTAAATCAACTTAGAAGATTTTTTGTAAAGTGTTTATTGTCGCCACAGTTGCGGGTCGCTTGGATTCAAGGTGGTTGAGGTTTGGGTTAGGGTTCGAGGTCGGTTGGGTTTGCGTTGGGTTTGACCGCACGACGACCGGAGTTTGGCTTCGGATTAGGGTTCGATGCTCGTCGGAGATGGGTTTGGGCCTCAAGTTCGTCGAGTTCGTCGAGGTTGAGGCTGGGGTTGAGTTTGGAATTCGCTTGGGGATGGACAAATGAAGGGTCTAGGTTAAGCTCGAACAAGTATGCTCGCTTGCTTGTCTTGTTCTCTGTCGCGAACTAGGATCGTTCGCCAACTAGGTCGATTTGAGCAATAATTTTTGCGAACATATTACCCATATTTGGGGACAAGGGGCGGAACAACCTTTCGATCCGCTTAGTGTAGCCCAGGAATAAAAATGTCGGTTAATGCACGAAGATGAAGAAGATGAAGAAATACGCGAAGAAGATGAAGAAAATTTGGGGCGCGAAAATGAAATTTTCGTACCTAGGTCGGATCCTACAATAGCGAAAAAATAAAAAATTACCACGGAAAAACAAAAATAATTACATAAATTAAATATAGATTAATTAAAAAAATAAATTAAATAATAAAGTGATCGAAATAGTAACCGATTTTATGTGACCGAAAATTCGGTTACTATTTCGATTACTAGACTAAAAAATAATAATTTGGTTACTGATTCGGTCACCGATTTCGGTTACTATTTGACATTTTTCTAGTAGTGAATACAATTAAAGGATAATTTACATTTGAAACAATGTCGCATACAGATTACGGATATGAAAATCAAGCGATTGAGGGAGGACAAATTCCATTAGTAAATGTTGTTTGGAATGAAAGTACTTGGAGATGCTACGTGAGGATTAGAAAAGATAATTAAAAAAAGTTACACTCATCTCGTTTTAGTCACTAAAAAGAGAATTAAAGAGATTTTTTGTAAGTATGGGAAAATGTAGCATCCGAAAAATAATTTATGTAAAATTTTCTTCAAATATAATATATTAAATAATATTGTAGGTAATTTAAATAAAAAAGACTCATTTATGTAAATAAATAGATAAATGAATATATATATATATATATATATATATATTATTGTTAAACTATCATATATAAAATAATAATAATAATAATAAATATATATATATATATATCAAAATGTTAATAAAATAATTATATATATATATATATATATATATGAAATTAACAATAATTAATATTATAATACAATATAAAATTATTATTAATAATAATACTTATTATTTACTATTATAATTAAAATGTATAAATATAATATGAATTAATTATTATTATTCATATATTATATATTAATATTAATATGTAAAAAAAAAAGATAGCATTTCTTATCTTTTCGTATAAGAAGATATAAGCTTTAAATTGACCAAGACTTAAAAAAGATATTAATTTAATGAATGGATAAGAAGAAGCATTAATTAAAAAAAAGGGTGAAAATGTTCCTATATAAAGGGTGAGGGTGGTGAAAAAAAAAAGGAGAAATGTAAGAAAGGGAGAGAAGGAAAAGAGAGAGGAAGAGAAGAAAAAGAGAGAGGGAGAGAAGAAAAAGAGAGAGGGAGAGAAGAGAAGAAAAGAAGATAAATAACTTGGAAACAAATTTTGGTGTATTATGTATAATAGGGTAGGAGAATATTATCATTTTATCTATTTTATTTTAATTATAGTCGTGAAGTGAGATGTCTCTAATATCATTCTATTTATTTTGTTACTTGTTTATTTATCTCCAACTACATACTGATTGTTCTATGTTTATTTATTCTTCTCTAGTCTTGCACTGATTTTATTTTAATTATCTCTAGTTATGTACTGGTCCTACCTTAGGTTTATTTATTTATCTCCAGTCTTGTACTGATCTTATTTATTTATCTCCAGTTACATACTGGTCCATGTTTATTTATTTTTCTCCAGTTTTGCACTGATTTTATTTTAATTATCTCCAGTTAAGTATTGATCCTGCCTTATGTTTATTTGTTCTTCTCTAGTTTTGCACCGATTTTATTTTAATTATCTCCAGTTACGTACTGGTCCTACTTTATGTTTATCTCCAGTCCTACACTGGTCTTATTTATATTTAGTTATGCATTGGTCCTATTTATTAATTTATATTTATATTATTTAATTATTTTTTATAATAATATCTATTTATGAAAATTTGATGATATTGTAGATGAAGGTTATACCTTGAGAATTGAAATGAGTAGTTATCACTGAGAACGTGGTTAAAATTAGGCTAATTTATCCCGACTAGTTACTACAACTTCAATTATATATATATATATATATATATATATATATATATATATATATATATATATATATATATATATTATAAGATTGTATTATTTTAAATGATAATTGTTCTCACTCCTTATTGTAATCTTTTGTGCATGTTATATTTAAATATCAACTTAAGTAGATGAAGACGTCAAATATCCAAAATTCCTTTTCTGTAAACATCATTGTCTTTTTTCCAAGAACACTTGGAACACAAACGTTATTGACAAATCGATTATTTTTAAAGAGACAAGGTTATCAATATTAACATTTGCATCTAATATGAGAACTCTTATCATGCTAAATGGACTAATAGTGGTTACCTTTTGCAGCATGCCTTCTACTATTCACCAAAATCCCTTAATTAGTTTGTTTCCACCGACAATGTAAATATTTGTATAGTTGTAGTAAGAATAGAAGGAATAAAAAAAATAAAAAAATTATTTCTTCTTTTATATATCCTGTAAAAAAATAGTAATGTAAATTACTTTTACATATATAAAATATTTTTATTTTACTTGCTACTCTTGTTAAATAATGATTTAAAAAAATGCCACACTAATTAGCGATGAAATAGTAAAGGAACAAGATTCTAGATAATCTGTAGCAAAATAGACTGCTACAAACTAATATTTTTGTAATTATTCTCTCACGTAGCAGAAAAATAATTTAGTTAGGAAATTTTTTATCATTAATCCCTTGCTATAAATATTAGCTATGTTACTTTTTGAAGTTATTTTCTAATTAAATTGTGTAGCATACAATCATAGCTAAATTGTAACAAATTTAAAGCAAATATCAAATTGAAAATAATATTAAGTTGCTGAGAACTATTCCCTCACAGTTTCAATGCAAATTTGTTAGAGATTTCTTTACATATTTTTTGCAAATACAAGTTAGCTTTCTACTACAAATTATTTATTTTCTATATTTTTTTTGCAAAAAATTATTTACAAAAAATACTTGTAAATTTCTCTAAAAATATATAATTATACAAAATAATTTTGATATTTTTGAAAAAATATCAACAAAAATTAATTACAATTTTTTCTTAAAAAATTATTTGGAAATTACTTTTACCAAATTTACTGTAAATATATTAATTATATATATATATATATATATATATATATATAAATTATTCTCTGTATCTGAAATAAATTATTTAGAAGTAATTATAATTTTTTTGAAAAAATATCTAAAAAATTGGTAAATATTTAAAATTATTTTTTGCAAACTGTTTTATAAATTTAAATTTGTAGAAAATATTTAATCATATTTAAATTAGTAGAAAATTTTATACATAATATTTTTTTAAAAATTAATCTTTATAAGAAAGAAAAAAATTATTATATTCAAATATTTATTTAATTAAATATTATTTTAAATATAAATATTTTTAATATAATAATAAAGGTTTTTTTTTAAATTATAGAAATTTTATAAATTTTTGAATAAAAATACTAAATTAATATTTTCCCCTCCTTCAAAAACCTCATTCTCATTTCCACCAAAAACTTAGAATTGTTCTTATTCACGTTGCTATCATCGCCGCTGCGGCTACCGCGCCGTTATTGCTACCCTATCACACCGCTATAGCTGCCCTACCACGTGCTGCCACACCACTATCGCGTGTCCTGTCGTGCCACTGTCGCTGCCGTTCACGCTTTCTTACAGTAATCACTTCTTCATTTTGCATGTTACTATTGTCTATAATGGTCTGCTGTAAAATGGCCAACTGAAGTTGTTAGTATGAAGCTATAAAATGGCTTGTTGTAAAATTTTGTTTTGTTGTAAAAAATGTTTATGGAGAAGTTGGTCCATATATGTGTTTATTCAATGTAGTTTCAGTCTTCACATAGTTATTGAGAAGACAACATTTACGTATAGTTATTGAGAAGACAACATTTACGTTAATAGATTAGCCAACTATCATTTATAGATAGACATAATTTTATTTATCTTATTCAAATAGCGACAAGATACCCGAAATTTGTCGATGTAGCAGGGCGTATTCCTTACCCATGTGAAAAATGTAGGAATCATTATTGGAATGTATCATTTAATGTGGAAAAACATTTGTATCACCATGAATTTATGGATCCTTACACAAATTGGATCCTTCATGGTGAGGAAAGATGGACCAATGATATATCAACTTCTGTCTTTCAAGAACATAATGGGGATAATAGAAGTCCATATATTGATATGATTATGGATGTTGCTTATTTAGATTAAATCCAAAAGTAGAAGAGGTGCAAGAGAACCCAAATGTAAGAAGAAATGTAGTATTTTAAGAAAGATTTATTATCTTCCTTAAAGAAACAATGATGAAAATGTATTTTAAAGAATCAAAACTTTATTTCTATTTTTAATTGTGTTGATATAAATTTTTTTAGTTAAAATATTATTTTTATTATATTTTGATTGTTTGAAACATCATTTTGACTATGCTTAAAAAGTACTTTTATATTAAAAATTGATAAATTTGTTTTTTTTTTCAAGAATATGAGTAATAATTTAAATGTTAAATATTTGATATTATAATGTTATGATGACACTTTAGTAGGAATACCTACTATGCTAATAATAATAATAATTAGAAAATTACCTGCTCATAAAATTGTGAGAGATTAGCGAGAGAAAAACTTGCATGTGATTAACTATAAATTAGTGAGAGACGAATTTTAATACATATTAGCGACAAATAATTATAGATGTTGCTTATTTAGATTAAATCCAAAAGTAGAAGAGGTGCAAGAGAACCCAAATGTAAGAAGAAATGTAGTATTTTAAGAAAGATTTATTATCTTCCTTAAAGAAACAATGATGAAAATGTATTTTAAAGAATCAAAACTTTATTTCTATTTTTAATTGTGTTGATATAAATTTTTTTAGTTAAAATATTATTTTTATTATATTTTGATTGTTTGAAACATCATTTTGACTATGCTTAAAAAGTACTTTTATATTAAAAATTGATAAATTTGTTTTTTTTTTCAAGAATATGAGTAATAATTTAAATGTTAAATATTTGATATTATAATGTTATGATGACACTTTAGTAGGAATACCTACTATGCTAATAATAATAATAATTAGAAAATTACCTGCTCATAAAATTGTGAGAGATTAGCGAGAGAAAAACTTGCATGTGATTAACTATAAATTAGTGAGAGACGAATTTTAATACATATTAGCGACAAATAATTATAAAGGATTAGTTATGGATTAACGAGAGAAACATTACGAAGGATTAGTTACAGATTAACGATGAAAATATTGCGAGGAATCACTACAAGAAAAACATCAAATAGTGACCGAAAATTCGGTCACTAAATGTGCAAAATCGGTTACTAATTAAAATAGTGACCAACTGGAATCGGTCACTGAATCAATGAAAAAGTTAATTATTTACATTTTTATTATATCTATTATTTATTTTCCCTATCTCTTAATGATATTATATTTTTGCTTATTTAAGTTTTTATTTATATTTATTTCCCCTATCTCTTAATTATATTATATTTTTTAGAAGTTTAACTTATTATTAGGTGGTTTATTGTCATTGTCGGGATTCGAACCCGATACCTTAGAGTTGGAGGTCGAAACTCCAACCACTCGAGCTACTAGGATCTTTTAATAATAACTTACAAATAAATTATATTTATATACAAATAAATGTATATCCGTACAAATATATAAATATAAAATTTATAAATAAAAATATATTTATATATTTTAATATATATTTAAATATTGATATATTTATATCTTTATATATTTTTACATATATTTATATTTTTATATATTTATATCTTCATATTTATATATAAATATATTAGTTTTCTATACAAATAATATTATAATATAGTATATTATACTATTAGTATAGTATACAAATAATATATTAGTATAGTATAGTATACAAATTATTAATTTTGTAATTTATATACAATAAAAATAATATAATGGTATATTAGTATAGTATAGTATATTTGTATTCTAATTTTTAATTAAATTAAAATTATGCTAATAATGTATATTAATATATGAGGGGATAATATTGATATATTGATATATTTGTATATATATATATATATATATATATATATATATATATATATATTATATATATTTATATATTGATATATTTATATATTAATATATTAATATATTAATATATTTATATATTTATATTTTTATATTTTTATATATTTATATTTTGATATATTTATATATTTATTTATATCCTTATACATTTATATCTTTATATATTTATATATTTGAAAAAAAAATATTAAATTTTAAAAATAATATTATATTTTTAAAAATAAATATTAGAAAAAGATTTAAAAATATATATAAATTATATTTACATTTACAAAATATTAAAGATATATGTTTATATCTTTACATATTTTTATATATATTTATATGTTTATATTTTTACATATCTTTACATATCTTTACTAACAATGGTTGCACCATCGCTCGAGTGAGATTAGAGTCGCTCAAGCGAAATACAACCCGAGAATGCCACTTTTGTGCAGGGGCGTTTAGCTCGAGCTAGAATTTTTCGCTCAAGCGAAATACATTTTAGATAGCGGTTACAAGGGGAACCGCTCTTAAAAGCTCACTTAGATAGCGGTTAAACTGAAACCGCTATTATATGGTTTCAATTATGATCTAGTCGAATGCAGTTATGACCGATCATAATTAAAACTTACATTAACTATTTTTTTTATATTATGTTTTTAAATTTTCTATTAGAGAAAACCTTTCTGAATTTAAAATGTTAAATACTTTTAAATATTAAAATTAACTTTATAAAAAATTAGGAAAAAGAAATTAATCCAAAAGAGTTCAAAAATGTATTATAATATTGTCAATTTTGAGTTTAATTATATTGTTCATTCTCAAAGGAGAAAAATATATTGTAATTATTTTAATTTAATAAAATATAATTTAAAATTTTAATACTAAAATTAAAAGATTAAATAATAATAAATTTAATTCTTTAAATTCAAGTAGCTAGAAACTAAAATTATAGTTTCTCTGTTTGAAATAATTAAAATAAATATTTAAAAATAAAAATCAAAACTAGTATTATCTTAAATTTATTAAAAGTGTAATTAAATCTCTATTTTCTTAATTTTATTTGTTTCAAACTTCTCAATTCTACATTTTTGTAAGTTCTATCATTATATTATCATCCTCATCTCCTCCCATGTTCTACTTTATCTTTACAATAGTCAATATTCTTAACTAATTTATAGTTTTAATTATAATTTTTTAGTATATATTTTAGAAATTAATCAATTCTAATCTATTATTTGAAAAACTAATCAATTCTAATCAATAATTTAGAAAACTAATCGATTATAATTAATTATTTGAAAAAATTATCAAATATGATCTGGTCATTTTGAAAATATAATCGATCGAATCGGATTTCGCTTGAGCGAGAGTAATCTCGCTCAAGCGAAATACACCTCAGATATCTAATATGCACTTTAGATAGCGGTTATGAGGGAACCGCTATTATATCCTCTCAATTATGATCGGTCATTTCAAGTTATGATCGATCAGGATCGTATTTCGCTCGAGCGAGAGTATTGTCGCTCAAGCGAAATACAACCCGAGAATGCGAATTCTGTGCAGTTGGAGTTTCGCTCGAGCGAGAATATTGTCGCTCAAGCGAAATACATTTTAGATAGCGGTTCCACAGGAACCGCTCTTAAAAGTGCACTTCTAATAGCAGTTAACCATCAACCGCTATCTTAATTATACTTTAGATAGCGGTTAAGGTGGAACCGCTATCATATCATCTCAATTATGTTTTGCAAAATGCCTCTACAAATGTTTTTAACAATTAAAAACAAAGTATTTTGACAAAAGCTTTCTTAAATGCCTCTACAAAGTATTTTTAACAATTATATTGAGTTTAATTCTACAAATTAAAAGATTAAATAATAATAAATTTAATTCTTTAAATTCAAGTAGCTAGAAACTAAAATTATAGTTTCTCTGTTTTAAATATTTAAAATAAATATTTAAAAATAAAAATCAAAACTAGTATTATCTTAAATTTATTAAAAGTGTAATTAAATATCTATTTTCTTATTTTTATTTGTTTCAAACTTCTCAATTCTACATTTTTGTAAGTTCTATCATTATATTATCATCCTCATCTCCTCCCATGTTTATACTTTATCTTTACAATAGTCAATATTCTTAACTAATTTATAGTTTTAATTATATTTTTTTAGTATATATTTCGAAATTAATCAATTCTAATCTATTATTTGAAAAACTAATCAATTCTAATCAATAATTTAGAAAACTAATCGATTATAATTAATTATTTGAAAAAATTATCAAATATGATCGATCATTTCGAAAATATAATCGATCAGAATCAACTATCGCTCGAGCGAGATATACTCGCTCAAGCTGAAATACAACTCGAGAGTACTAATTTTGTGCAGGGGCGTTTCGCTCGAGCGAGAATGTTGTCGCTCAAGCGAGATGACGTTTAGATAGCGGTTACACAGAACCGCTCTTAAAATATGACTTAGATAGCGGTTAACCCTTGAACCGCTATTATATGGTTTCAATTATGATCGGTCGAATGCATTTATGACTGATCATAACTATTTTAATCGATTAAATCTCGCTTCAATCGATTAAAACAGCTTCTAGACAAGCGTTTTAATCGATTAAAACTTATTTTTATCAGCTTAAAATAACTTGAAAAGTTTTAGGAGAAAGTTTTGCAGTATTTCAATCGATTAAATCGCGAAACAATCGATTAAATCAACTTAGAAGATTTTTTGTAAAGTGTTTTAATTGATATAAACGTTGTCGTATCAGCTTAAAACAAATCAGTTAAAGAATCAAGAACGTATTAGTGGATTAAAAGAAGTTTTAACAGATTAAAACTGCACTTTTAACAGATTAAAAGAATCTTTTAACAGATTAATTAAACCAAGTAGCTTTGAAAATCTTCTATAAAAACAGTTTGGCTTGAACTTTTTTAACATACATTGAATATATCATCTTTAAAAAAATAAATAAATTTATATATATATATATATATATATATTTTTTTTGCATTTTAATTTTCAAATATTAATTTTTTATGAAATTAATTTTAATTAAAAAAATTAAAGTGATATATATATATATATATATATATATATATATATCCAACTATTAAATTATTCAAGATATTAATATAAATTTAAAATATCAATTCAGTAATTAAAATAATTTTAATTTTTTATAAATACATTGAAATACATTTTTATTAACATACAAGTAATATATATATATATATATATATATATATATATATATATATAAAGAGACTAAATTAATAATTAATTTAATTATTGATTTAGTGACCGATTCTAATGACCGAATCAAGTGACCGAATCGATGACCGATTCGTGGATCGATTCGATGACCGAATCAGTGATCGAATCGATGACCGAATTAATGACCGATTCGATGACCGAATCGATGACCGATTCTGTGACTAATTTAATAATCAATTTTAATTTTTTTATTCACATGCTAAATAAAAAAATAAAATCAAATAATTATATTACTAAATTATTTAATAAGTTAGTAAACAATTTTTTTAAAATATTTATAATGTTATTAAAAATGTTATCAATTATTTTAAATTATTAAGTAAATTTATATTTAAAATATTTTAAATAAAATATTTATATAAATGAAAAATAGTTATCGAGTGTAAAAATTATTTTTTTAGTGATCTGAAATTTTAGTCACTAAATCAGTTACTAAATATAAAAAAAATTAATAATTACATAAATTAAATATAGATTAATTAAAAAAATAAATTAAATAATAAAGTGACTGAAATAGTAACCGATTTTATGTGACCGAAAATTCGGTTACTATTTGGGTTACTAGACTAAAAAATAATAATTTGGTTACTGATTCGGTCATCGATAAGTAACTAAATTTTTCGATCACTGATTTCGGTTACTATTTGACATTTTTCTAGTAGTGAATTAACCGCGAATAAGTTAGAGGGAATTATTGCGAGGAATTAACTATAAATCAACTAGAGATAACTTGCTAGAGATTAGCTACGGATTAGCGATAGAAAAATTGCGAGGGATTAACTACGAATTAATGAAAGCAAAATTGTAAGGGATTAACTATGGATCAGTTACAGACAAATTGTAAAGGATTTACCACAGATTAGTTAAAAACAAATTGTGAGAAATTAACTACGGATTAATGACAAAATAATTGGGAAGGATTAACTACAAGTTAGCTATAAATTTGGGAGATTAATTAGCTAGTGAAAGACAAAATTTCATCACTTAAATTAGCGAGAGACTTAGCGACAGATTAACGATTAAATTTGTTACAATTTGAAAGAAAATACATCTCTATCTAATTAACTACTTGAATTTGATGACTGACTATTCCACGCCTATTCTCGTAGCTAATATGTAGCAAAACGTGTCAGTGAGAGATTAATTATAAAATAGCTACGAAATATGTGATAGCTAATATATAAAATTCTTCTAATGATGTTAATTGGACATGAATTATAAATATAATAACGATGATTTTTATATTTGATAATAATTAAAATACTTAATTCAAATTCAATAAATTTGAATTATTTTATTCAAACAACATTTAAAAAATTAAATAATTTAAAATAGAATGATTTCAAACTTAATGTATTTGAATTTCTTAAAAATTACAAAATAGCTTATCCACATTAGGAAGGAAGCGGGAGAAATGTCTTTCAAATCTTAATTGTGCAACGTTAACAATATTTTTGCATTGTAATGATTTACTTTATTATTTCTTTGTCTTTCTATGTTTTAAATTATGTGTTGATTTATTTTTACAATATTATTTTTATATATGTCAAATTTCAACAGTTTTATCTTTATTTCTTTTATTTCTTTTTCTCTTTTTTTCCTCTTTTTTTTTATCTCTCTTTCTTTTTCTTTTTCCCCACCCTGTAATCCTCAGTAAAACTTTTTTAATAATAATATTATTTATTAATAATAATTTTTTATTAATAATTAATTATTTATTAATTATTTTTTACTATAAATATATAAATTGGTCAACAATAATTTTGAGATTTTATACAATGCCACCCACATGATCCCCACCTATATAGGTTCTATCTCTAGCTCTTACAATAAAAAAAAAAGTTATTAAGTATTTCATCACAATTCAATGTTCATATTGATTAAGAAGTAGGGACAAATGATCCCGCTCTCCAATATAGAATTGAGAATTCTGTTGGAGAGCAGAGAAAAATTAAGAAATACTGTATGCACACGTATGCACACTACGTGTTTGTATATTTGTGTAAGTGTTATATGAAAAGGTATCAAATACAACAAAGAGAGATAACTCTTATATACAGATTTAACTACAAAAAACAGAATTGTAACAACACCAAACAGAAATTGAATTATAACAGAATACAACATTCCCCCTTAATTCAATTTCTCAAACTAACAACACCTAGTTCAACCCTTAACATTTCAAACCTCTCCTTCTTCAAAAATTTGGTAAAAATGTCAGCCACTTGATGCTGAGTAGGACAGTAAACCACATTCAATATCCCTTTATTCACTTGCTCCCTCAAAAAATGAAACCTAGTCTCAATGTGCTTACTCTTTCCATGAGACACAGGATTATTTGCCAAATTTATGGCTGATTTATTATCAACATACAACTGAATAAGCCTTTACCCTTATTTCTATCATGAGTGAATCAAGCCAAACTGCTTGACATGCAGCATTTGAACCTGCTATATACTCTGCTTCACATGTGGATAAAGCAACAACAGGTTGCTTCTTGCTACACCAAGAGATTGGTGCACCCATGAACTTGAACAAGCATCCTGTAGTACTCCTTCTATTATTGCTATCACCCCACCAATCTGCATCAGAAAAACCCGCATCTGATCTGACTTAGGAAATAGAATTCCAAAATCAATAGTCCCTTTAATGTACCGCAGTACCCGTTTTGTAGCTAGCACATGCTTCTTCCTTGGCTGATGCATAAATCTGCTCAAAACTCCAACAGAAAATGCAATATCAGGTCTACTATTACACAGATACCTAAGTGAACCAACAATTTGCTTGTAGAGTATGCTGTCAGCCTCTTCTTCATCACCTTCAATCACTGGAACCTTTGTCTCAGCTGGTATTACAGCTGGATTGCAATTCTCCATGCAAAATTTCTTCAGAATTTCTACTGCATACCTTTTCTGATATAAGATTACTCCTTTACTAACTTCAACAAACTCCATTCCAAGGAAGTATTTTAATCTTCCAAGATCAGTCATCTCAAATTCAACCATCAATAACTCCTTGAATCTACTTATTTCAGCTTGATTGTTACCCGTAAGAAGCAAATCATCAACGTATATGCACATTAACAGCATATTGGTTTCATCCAGAATTTTAACATAGACTCCATGCTCCACTGGACATTTTACAAACTGATGCTTCATCATAAACGCATCCATCAACTTGTTCCAGGACCTTGGTGCCTGTTTCAACCCATATAAAGTCTTCTTTAATCTGAAAATTTTATTTTCACTCCCTTTAACCGGAAATCCAGGAGGTTGAGTGACATATACTTCCTCTTCAAATGGACCATTGAGAAAAGCCGATTTCACATCAAGTTGAAACAAAGACCAACCTTTTCCAGTTGCCAAAGCTACCACCAACCTTATAGTTTCAATTCTAGCTACAGGAGCAAAAACTTCAGTATAGTCTAGACCTTCTTTCTGCAGGAATCCTCGTGCAACAAGTCTTGCTTTCCTTTTATCAATATCTCCATTTGGATGTAATTTCAACTTGAAAACCCATTTTACATCAATGGGTTTCTTGTTCAGATGCAATTCTGTTAATGTCCAGGTTCCACTCTTCTCAATTGAATGCAATTCTTCCATCATTGCAGCCTTCCACACCTCATGCTTCATAGCTTCTTCATAATCAATAGGTTCTGCTTCTGCCAGTAATGCGAAATGAACCAAATCTCCTTCATTATTTATAGCATTACCGGGATAAACTTCAAAGTCAATCAATGCTCTTGGCATGGTTCTCTTCCTTGATTCTCTTTGTACTTGCTGTTGTGTGAGCCTTGTTTCACCGACCTGATTGCTCTCTGACTCTTTACTTTCATCTCTAATTATTACTGAAACAATCTGACTTCCAGCCATATCTGTTGCTTCCTTCCAGTTCCATGACTCAACTTCACTTATCACAACATCTCTACTGATACAAACTTCATTAGTAGCAGGATTGTAGAGTCTATATGCACCTGTAGGATGATATCCTACCATTATCATTGCAGTACTTTTATCTCCCAGCTTCTTCCTCCTAGCATCTGGAGTATGTTTGTAACTCACAGAACCAAAAATTTTCAGATTACTCACCACTGGTTTTCTGCCAGACCAGATTTCTTCCGAGACCTTATCTCCAAGCTTCTTGGTAGGACACTTGTTTAAAATATGCACAGCAGTAGACACTGCTTCTCCCTAGAGAGAATGAGGCAAGTTTTTCTGTTTCAGTATACTCCTAGCCATATCAAGAATGGTCTTGTTTCTCCTTTCAGCCAACCCATTATGTTGTGGGGTATAGGGTGCTGTCGTCTCATGTTGGATTCCTAACCCAATACAATATTCTTTAAACTCTTTGGACACATACTCACGTCCTCCATCAGTTCTCAAGATTTTCAACTCTTTTCCACACTGTCTTTCTGCCATAGCTTTGAAACGTTTAAAGACTGTCAGCACGTCACTTTTGGCTTTGATAAGATATAGCCAAATCATCCTACTGAATTCATCAACAAATGTTACAAAATATCTATTCTTTCCAAGTGATAGCTCTTCAAATGGACCACATACGTCTGAATATACAACATGTAGCATAGTGCCCCCACTTCTCACAGTTGTAGCATTGAATCTTTCTCAAATCTTGAGTCTTTCTTCCTCCTCTTACTCTGCCAAAACTACCTTTGGCAGTTCTCATTTGTTCTGTAAGTTCCCCAAAACCTCCTGTGTTCTTTTCTTGATTTAAAGAACCACCTTCTTTATCAAAATGACCACCATTTCTATTTTTCTTCCATCTTCCACGCGAAAAAACTCCTTTTTTATAGCAGCTAACGCCTGTTCTTCTTCTATCTTCACAACATTTTTTGTTACAAACTTCAATTCATGAGCTTCTAGCGATCCCTGCAGCTCCTCCACTGTCATCTCCTCTGTATCTTTTGACTCCTCTATAGCCACTACAATATAGTCGAACTTCATTGAGAGAGTACATAATATTTTTTCAACCATACACTGTTCTGTCACATCTTCTCCACATGCTCTCATCGAATTAACCAAGAGCTGGACTCTGTTGAAATATTCCGCAACACTCTCTGATTCCAACATGACCATCAACTCAAACTGCCTTTTGAGAGCCTGTCGTTTCACGTTCTTGGTTTTCTCTGCTCCACCGTGTACTTTCTGCAAAATATCCCAAGCTTCTTTCGCTGTTTTCGCCTTGGAGATCTTTTCGAAATTCACCGTATCCACACATTGATGAAGAAGACAACGAGCCTTGCAATCCTTATTTCTGTTTGCAACTTCGTCTTTGTCCTTCACACCATCTCTGACCACTTCCAGCAATTCTTGATAACCAAGAATAGCCTCCATTCGAATGACCCAATAATTATAGTTCTTACCATCAAGAACTGGTAGGTTAGATACGAAATTTCCGCTTCCATTGGCTGCCATGACTTTCATTCCCAAGATCTGAACCTTTGCTCTTGATACCACTTGTTGGAGAGCAGAGAAGAATTAAGAAATACTGTATGCACACGTATGCACACTACGTGTTTGTATATTTGCATAAATGTTATATGAAAAGGTATCAAATACAACAAAGAGAGATAACTCTTATATACAGATTTAACTACCAAAAACAGAATTGTAACAACACCAAACAGAAACTGAATTATAATAGAATACAACAAATTCAACCTTATGTTGAGAATAATATTTTAATTTCAATTTTAATATTTCTTCTTACATGATTATTTTATTGTCTTGTAAAATTACATGATTCTTCTTTGGATTTAGGTTTGTTCCATAGTTGTATTATAGACCATCACAAAGTATATAAAACGGTTAGTCTATAATCTTATAATTTAATTTGACCTAATTTCATGTAAATTATAATCTAAATATATTAAGTCAAAATATGTCTAATTCATGATAAATTTTTTTAAATAATCTGACCCATTTTTCTAAACTTTCAAGTTATCACATCGGTTAAGTCTAGTTTGATACCTAACATATACCTACCGATCAAATGAGTATAAAAATCGGGTACCGGCGGGTAATGGAAAGAAGGTAAATGACTGCTTGTTCATTAACGGGGTGGGGGCGGTACCATACTACCCGTCCCACGAGTATCCATTACCTGGTAAAATTTAGGTTTTACAAAGTATTCCCCCCTCTCTTTTCACTCTCGGTTCACTTTTTTCTCTCATTCTAAATATCTACGTTTTACTGCATCTCTGTTGTCGTGACTCCACCTCTGCATGTTTGTTGTCATTCATGACTCCACCACCAGGTTTGCTTCCTTCTGCTATAACTTTGACTCATCAAACTTAGGTATAGTTTCCCCTTCTCTTCCTTATGATTTGTAAATATTGGGTTGAAGATATGTGAAATATAGTTGTGATTTTTCAGGAGGGAGGGTGCCACTGCTGATTTTCTTGAAGGGAGGACTTACTGTGAGTGAAGGTGTGAATAGAGTTGTACCATTTGAGAGTCTGGCTTGACTCTTGTTGTTAAGAACTTAGTTTCCCTATTCTCTTAATTTGTTGGGCACTTGAAGTGGATGATTTGTTCCACCTTACTTTTTAATTGATTTGCAAGTTCTATTGCAGTTGCCCTTTTTAATTGATTTGGTCGAGTATATGATTTTAGCATGCAGGTCTGCAATATCCTCCACCCATTGTATAAAGAGGTCCATCTAGATCAGTCTTACATCTCTAAATAAGTATCCTGCTTGGTCACATTACTCACAATGTTTATTCATTAATTTTAAGATTGAAACTTTTCATTGGAGATTTATTTAAGGCATTTAGAAATACATGGTGATTGGAGTGTGAGTTTTATTTATTTGTGAGAAAATCCAAAGTTTGTTATTATTTTAAAGGATGTAGCATCAGAGTCCATTGCGAATCATGTTTTCCGAACCTTGCCTTTATATTTAACATATAGTGACATCATGAGAAAAATCTTATTTATTGTAATGACATATAAATTATTATATATGATACATCAAGTCTTATACTTGTGTTTTTAATGTGTAAGCTGTCTGTTCAAGAAACCTTTACTCCTATATAACACAATATGTGGAACCAAATGTAAGTGAATCAAATCATATGAAACAAAATAATGATACTGGGGATTCAACTCAAGTCGAAACAAAAAGTTCAGTTCCAACCATTAATTCAAGAAGGTTGGTTTCACATGTTTGGAATTACTATAAAAGACAAAAAAAAAGAAAAAAAAGATAGAAAATAGAAAGCCATAAGTTTATTGCGGCAAAAAAGTATTGGGAGAGGCAAGGCAAGGTAAATCACACTTGCGAAGACAATTAAGACTTGCAAACCTCGAACAATACTAGACATTAAACATCATTTCTAAAAAGACAAAAAATAGGAAGTGAAACCATAATTGTTGAAAATTATGCCTTTAATAAAAATAAAAAAACAATTAGACATGCATTCTGTTGAATATAGATATCGCCGCCGTCAAAAGAGGCGGTCGAAGCGACGCGATGGTATTCTGACTTCCGTTTTCACGTTTTTAAAATGTGACGTTACAACGCCTTTAAGTTGTCCAATAACCGGGCTAGACCTAGAGATGAGGTTTTCGAAAAAGAGCTCTTAGGTTGTCCGATAACCGGAATGAACCTAAGAGCAATCGAAAAGGGTTCTTATGGAGTCGCCACCGAAGTTTTTACCGAAAACATCGGAAAAGAAAAAAAAAAAGGCAGTGGTTTTAAAAAACCAACTTTGCCCATTATAATCAGAGTCAGGTAAGAGAGTTAGTTACGTGTGGGGAAGGTATTAACACCCTTACAACGCCCCTTTCGGGTTCCCTATGATGGACCGTTTATTTCATAAATAAACTTTTAAAATGACGCTTTTATCCTTTTATTCACGGAATTAAGAAAATAATGACTACATGACCCTAACAACTAATGTACAGATAAATATAAAGAAAAAGCGATAAAAGAGAGGGAGAAAGTGAAGAAACCTCTGAATCAAGCTTTCTTGATTAATTCTCTTAAAATAGGACGCTTTTTGGCGGTCCTTCACTCTACAACATCGATTGCTCTTTCTCGCAACATTATAAAATACTCTCTAAGAACACTTAGAAAACTCAGGAAATGCTTCGGAGGGGCTCTAGGAGAAGAATTTGAAGAAATGGTAAAAGAGAAAGTTGAAGAACTATGTGAAAAGAAGGGGAGAACACCCTCCTTTTATAAGGATTCGCGTCTGTCAGGTCGAGACCGTCGTCTCGCCTGACAAGGTTGGCACCACCGTCTCGCCTTTGGCAAATGGCGAGACGGCTGTCTCGCCAATCCAGAAGGCGGTATCTATTTGTCAAATGACGAGAAGGCTGTCTCGCCAAACGGGAAGGCGGTCTCGCTAAGCGAGATGGCGGTCTCGACCTTTCAAGTGGAATTCTTTATTTTTTTCTGTACAAAAAACCTTTCTACTCTAATATGGGGCCTATTAGTCTATCCTAGGGACCTTTTAGGCCTTGCCCATCTTCGAATTGGAGGTTTTCTGCTCTTTATTTTGAGGCCGGACAAGATTTGGGGTCTACAATAGAGAAAATAGAGTTTGAGATTAATCTCCCTTGTGTATAAACCACACATAGGGTAATCTATTTATAATAGAGAGAGGTACAACTAAAAGAGTAACCGAAAGTAAACAAAATATACAGAAGATATTGTTTGATATGGTGGTTAACAATATCTTACAATATCTTAACAATATCTAACCCCCTCAAGTTGGAGCATACAAATCGTATATGTCAAGCTTGTTACAAATATAATCAATTCTAGGCCCCATAAAGACTTAGTGAAAATATCTACTAACTAATCACTTGAGTTAACAAACTCATTCTTGATGTCTCCAGACATAATCTTTTCTCCAATGAAATGATAGTCAATCTCAATGTGTTTGGTCCTCTCATGAAAGATATGATTAGAACTAATATGAGTTGTCACACACAAGTGTCATTTGAGTGACATCTCCAAATTGTAACTCTCTAAGCAATTGTTTGAGCTAAACAAGTTCACAGGCAGCTGAGGCCATAGCTCTATATTATGCTTCTGCACTAGATCTTGCCCCAACACTTTGTTTCTTACTTTTTCATGAGATCAAGTTACCACTAATGGAGACAAAATATCCAGATGTAGATCTTCTATCTGAAGGAGATCCTGCCCAATCAGCATCTGAGTAGCAAACAACTCTTGTATGATTATTAGAACCATATAACAATCCTTTTCCAGGAGATCCTTTAATATACTTTAAGATACGAATGACTGCATTTCAATGATCTTCACATGGTGAATTAAGAAATTGGCTTACCACACTGACTGCAAAGGAAATGTCAGGATGAGTAACTGTAAGATAATTCAATTTTCCAACCAATCTTCTATGCTGCTCAAGATCAGATATAGGCTCCCCCTGATTTGGTAGAAGTTTAGTATTGGGATCTATGGGTGTATCAATAGACTTTGACTCATCAACCCAATTTCCTCCAAAATATCCATGACATACTTCCTCTGAGATATAACAATACCATCATTGGATTGTGCCACCTCAATACCCAAGAAATATCTAAGTTTGCCAAGATCTTTGTTCTGAAAATGGTGACAGAGATGTTGTTTCAACTGAGAGATGTCATGGTTGTCACTACCTATAAGAAATATGTCATCAACATATACTATCAAGTAAACACATCCAGCATTCAAGTGTCGATAAAAGACAGAATGATCTGCTTCACACCGAGTCATACCAAATTGTTGAACAACCTTGCTAAACTTTCCAAACCAGGCCCTAGGAGACTATGTTAGGTCATATAGGGATTTGTGAAGATGACATACTATCCTAGAAGACTCCCCCTGAGCAATAAACCCAGAAGGTTGCTCCATATATATTTCTTCTTGCAAATCACCATTGAGAAAAACATTTTTAACATCCAATTGATAAAGAGGTCATTGTTGAAGAGCGACCATGACGATAAATAAACAAACAGAAGCCATCTTTGCCACGGAGGAAAAGGTATCTCCATAATCCAACCCAAAAATTTGAGTATAATCTTTGGCCACAAGACGAACTTTGAGGCGATCAATAGTACCATCATATCCAACTTTGATAGCAAACATCCACCTGCAACCAACAACAGATTTCCCAGACAGTGACGGGACCAATTCTCAAGTTTCACTATTATGAAGAGCACTTAGTTCATCTATCATGGCCTGACGCCAACCAGGATGAGCTAAAGCTTCACGGACAGTTTTTGGAATGGTCATAGAAGAAATAGAGGAAATACATGTATAAAAAGGTAATGACAGTCGATGATAACTCAAAGCAATATAATGGGGAGAGAGATTACGTGTAGAATGGATACCTTTTCGGAGGGCAATGGGAAGGTCAGACTCAGGTGTCAGATCCGGAGGAGACAGAGTAGTTGGCACTTGAGTGGAGTCACATGGTGGTGGTTGTGATTGGTTTCAGCAACTATAAACTTGAAGAGGCAGTAGAGAAGAAGCTGACTACGGAGCAAGAACTAATGGTGAAGAAGACATAGTTAGAGGGTCACAAACAACAAGAACATTAAATGTACTAGGAGTGTTGACAGGATTGAATAGATACAAAGGTGAAAATTGACTTTTAAAATAAAGAGAGAACTCATCAAAGGTGACATCTGCAGACACAAAATAACGATCAAGAGAAGGAGAAAAACATTTGTATCCTTTTTGTGATCTTGTAAACCCTAAGAAAACACATTTATGTGATCTAGGAGAAAGTTTGTTAAGACCAGAACTGAAATTATGAACAAAACATGTAGACCCGAAAACTCTTAGAGGTAAGGGATGAAGTGGTTCATGCGGGAATAAAATGGAATAAGGTATTTTATTATCTAAAACCAAAGAAGGCATGTGATTAACAAGATAACATGCAGTAAGAAGAGCATCACCCCAAAAATGTTGAGGAACCTCTCCATGAAATAAAAGAGTGCAAGTTGTTTCAATAAGATATCTATTTTTACGTTCAACTACACCATTGTTGAGGTGTATAAGCACAAGAATTTTGATGCAAAATACCGTGAGAAGTCATGAATTGTTTAAAAGAATGAGAAAGATATTCACGACCATTATCACTACGCAAAACTCTAATAGAAACATCGAACTGAGTTTGAATTTCATTAAAAAAAGTTTGAAATATATGAAATAATTCAGAAGGATTTTTCATTAAAAATAACCAAGTGCATCTGGAATAATCATCAATGAAAGTAACAAAGTATTGAAAACCTAAAGTAGACTTAATGCGGTTAAGTCCCCAAATGTCAGAGTGAACCACGGTAAAAGGGGACGAAGCACCATGTGTGACACTACGAGGAAAGGAAATACGACTATGTTTGCCTAATTGACATGACTCACACGCCAAACTAGACAAGTTGGACAAGGCAGGGACAAGTTTCTGTAACTTGGCAAGACTTGGATGACCTAACTGAGCATGAAGAAGAGAGGGAGACTCCATAACTGCACCAACATGTGTAGAGGAACAGAGATGATAAAAAACATGAGACTCACATCCTGTACCAATCACCTGTTTCGAAATCTGTTCCTGTAAACACACAAAATTGTTGGTAAAAGAAACAACACAATCAAGAGAACGGGTTAGACAATTGATGGACAACAGGTTAAAAGGAGACCCAAGGACATAAAGAACATTATCAATGATTAAAGAAGGGAAAAGTTTAAAAGTTCCAACACCATGAGATGATACTCTAGAGCCATCAGCCAGTGTAACAGAAGGTAAAAGATTAGGAAATGATAAAGAGGAGAACAAAGATTTGTTACCAGTAATATGGTTAGTGGCTCTTGAATAAAAAATCCAAGGATCAGGAGAAGAGGATTGGGTAAGACCAACAAAATATGTACCTGTGTGTGCGACAGATGTAGTGGAACTAGAAGACTGTTGATCCTTATACCATTTGAGAAATTTGTTGAACATAGTAGGTATGTCAGATGCAATAGAAGAAGGAGGAACCGTAGTAGACAAAGGTGGGGAAAGATCGGTCTGAACAACTGCAGCAGATTGAGGAGGACGACCATGTAATGCATAACACTTGTTAATCTTATAACCTAGCTTGCCACAATGTTCACACGTAGAACATCATTTTCCCTGTTTGCAAGGGCGAGTCCGGTCATCACGATGAGATGCCAACGCAGAAGAATCATTAACAGAATTGAAAGTAGTAGAAGGAGTGGAAGAAGTCATGAAGGGCGGGAGAACAAACCCTAAAAAAATCCAAAGTAATCCAATCAACCCACGAAGTACCGATCCAAAACGAGAAGACCAAAACAAGTCTATCAAGACTAAACGACGTAGAAGACAATGAATGACCAACTCCGATAGTGATGATCTTAATGGTACGATGACCACCTGACCAAGACGAGCACAATTGTATGTTGTTGGTCAAAAATGAAACTCCGGCGGCAAATGCAGCGACAGCGTGAACCAGTACACCAGATAAGTTCCCAAGAAAGAGAGGTGGGTCATTAATGGACACGCTTAAATATCAAGTCTTTCCTTGTCAGAACCTTCCTAGACATGCACTTTCACACTACCAAATAATATCCAGTAACAAAAATAACTCTTTTTTTGATGTGGAAGATCAGTTTAATCGGAAGCGGCTGCGGTGGCGGCTCCAGCAGTGGACAAAGGCGAAAAAATTTCAAAATAATCTTAAGCTCTAGATACTGTTAAGTGGTAAAAAGTTGATATAATTATGCCTTAAATTTTTATGAAACTACTTAATTTATGTTAATTCTAATATATTTTTCTCCCAATATAGGATGAATTCGAGAATACCTTGATACAAGAGTAAGAAGCACAATTGTCAGCATAATTGGAGTAAAATTAAAAGAAAGAAGAATGCTTAAGCGAATGAAAGATGCGAGGCCCGACCCAAATCCTTCTATAAAAAGATAAGTTGTGTTTTGAGAAAAGGAAGCAGTCTTGGAGAAGAGGAGACACAACTACTGTTAGGGTTTCGTCTAATCTTCATCAATTCTTCACTTCTTCATCAATTAGAGCATTGTAATGGCCAACATGAGTGACTAATTTCATTCTCTTAGTATTCAGTGCACTTCCTTTGAACTCTTTTGTATCATGGTGATATTTTGAGATATTAATCTATGTTTTGATGTTGTTATTCTTATCCTTTATGCTTTGGAATGATTTATTCTTGATGTTTGGGGTATGATTGGAAAATATATCTTGAACCCTAGATCACGGTAAGAATATTTGTTACGTTAATTGCCAAGAATGAAATGAATGTATCAATTGCTTAACACCCTAACCCTAATGCTGGAAAATCTCTTAATTGTGTGAGGAATCAACATTTATTAGGTTTTCTTATGAATTTCATGTGTGAGGAATCAACATGGATGATTTAAGTAGGTGACATCAACATTGTTAGGTTAATTGACGTTCTTAATTGGCATAGCCATTACAAAAGAGGGATAAGGAAGGAAGCCAATCCTAAGTACCTTTAATTAATATTTTCTCAACAATTTACAGTTCTTTGTCATTTAATTTCAATTCAACTCTTATTTGCAAAACCCAATCTGTTTAATCTACTTAGTAAGGATAATTGGGAATTTCCATTGAAACTGTTCCTCATGGGATCGATTTTTATTTAATTGAAATACTATACTGCGATTGATAATTTTGGTACGCTTGCCAATAATTCAACAGATATCATGTTGAATATAGAGAAAATAGAGTTTGAGATTAATCTCCCTTGTGTATAAACCACACATAGGGTAATCTATTTATAATAGAGAGGTACAACTAAAAGAGTAACCGACACTACTACAAAATATGCTTTCCACGTTGCCATTTAACGTCGGTTAAAGCTGAACCGACATTGAATACACTTTCAACGTCGGTTTTGAGTCAATCGACGTTGAAAGTTGAATTTTGACACATTCAACGTCGGTTTTAATCAACCGACGTTGAAAGTTGAATTTTGAATACACATTCAACGTCGGTTTTTAATCAACCGACGTTGAAAGTTGAATTTTTGCACATTCAATGTCGGTTTTTAGTCAACCGACATTAAAAGTTGAAATAATATCAAATTAAGAGAATTGTCACTGATAGGATTCCAACCCATTACATTAATGGTAGAAACTAATACTCCAACCACTAAGCTACTAAGATTTTCCGATAATAATTTATAAATAAATTATATTTATATACAAATAAATGTATATCCGTGTAAATATATAAATACAAATTACATAAATAAAATATATTTTTATATTTTAATATAATTATATATTTATATAGTTATATATTTATATAGTTATATATTTACATATTTATATGTTGGATGTAAGAATGCGTTCGAGGGTGAAAGTATGTGTCGAGTGAGTTTTCAAAATTTGATGTCAAATTTGTGAGCGAGTCTCTTTATATGAGTTTGTAATTTAATGATAAAATATAATCTTTATAATTTATTTATATAATGATATAAAATAATTTTTTTCTTTATTTATTTTATTTTATTCTTTTTTTCTTCTATTATTTAATTGAAAATCTTATATTAAAATAATTTTTTCAAATATTAAAATAATTAAATATTTATTTTTAAAATTATTTTATTTAATAAATTATTATAAATTAATCTATGTCTGGAAAAAATAATTATTAAAAGATGATTTTGATTAATTTATAATAATCTATGTAAGGAAAAAATTGTTCTATTAATTAGATTAAATTTGGTATCAAATTTTGAAGATCCACTCGACACACATTTTCACCCTCGAGCACGCTCTCACATCCAACATATAAATATATAAATATATAACTATATAAATATATAAATATATCAAAATATATAAATATATTTGTATTTATATTTTTTATATTTATATAGTTATATATTTATATATTTACACAGATATACATTTATTTATATATAAATATAATTTATTTCTAAGTTATTATCGGAAAATTCTAGTAGTTTAGTGGTTGGAGTATCAGCCTCCAACTCTAAAGTATTGTGGTTAATAATATCTAACAATATTTTAGCAATATCAAACAATATCTAACACATTCCGTAAAATGATAATCCTACATAAGTATTAATGTCCAATGTTGATCACATAGGCTAAGAATTTTGTGTTGTCCTACCATCTCTATTCAAGATGAAGTAAAAGAGAAAACAAAATTGATGTTGTCAAGGATACATGGACTAGTAGTAATCAAAATAGAGACTACATGACTGTAACATCTTACTTTATTGATGATTTATGGAATCTACAAAGTTGACTTGAGATAAAAACACTATACTACCATTTCAATTATAATTCTTATATTAACTTTGTTCTTCTTGACTAAATTATTAAAACATTTCTTTCAAATTTATTAGGTTAAAACATTTCTTTCAAATTTAGGTTTATACATGTGTTTGTTGTTCATACTAATCAAATTCTTGGTTGGTTCAATGTTTGATGGATTAGAATCTAGATAGAAAGTTTCAACGCTAATAGTTGATAATTATACTATAAATGATGCTATAATTGAACATATTTTGGATAAGATTTTACCTAGATCTTTTATTTTGGATGGCTAACTGTTTCACATGATGTTTTGCACATATACTGAATTTAATTGTGAAGGATGATTTGCCTATAATTGCTAATATAATTGAAAAGGTTAGAGGAAGGGCTAATTTTTGGACAAGAACACCTAAAAGACAAGAGAAATTTATAGAGACATGTGTTCAATTGAGAATTCCATTTAGTAGGAAATTGGTTTTTGATTGCAAAACCAAATGAAATTCTATATTTTTAATGCTTCAAGTAGCCAACAATATAGAAAGATGTATTTGATCGATTGTCAAAATGAGAAAATCAATATAAAACTTTGCCTAGTAAATGTGATTGGCAAATGGCAAATGGCAAATGGCAAATGAAATTTGTTAAAAAGTTAGAAATATTTTATGACGTGATTCTTTTATTTTGTGATACTTCATATCCAATTACTAACATTTTTTTTTTTCTTTCTAAAGTATGTCAAATTAAGTTGGTTTTGATAGAGTGACTTGACTCTCCCATTTCTGTTATATATCAAATAAGTATATAATGTCAAAATTTGATGAGTATTGGGGTATGATCAATGGTACGATGACTATAGGTATTACATTAGATCTTAGGTATAAATTGACTTGTTGGATTATTTTTTCACTAAATATATGGAAAGGGTTTTGATTGTGAAATTGAAAAGTGAAAATTATTTGTAAATACTTGGTAAGAGAGTATGAGATGAATATTAAAGGTAAGAAGTTGACTTCTTCGTGTCAAAACTGAAACATAAATATAAATGGGAGTGTTGCTGGAAGAAAATATGCTTGAAAGAAAGATTTTGCAAAATATCAAATTGCAAAGAAAAGTGAACCATCAAATTATAAGTTAGAACTTTATTATTATTTGAAGGAATTACTTAATTCAGTATTGGAGATTGATTTCTTATTTCAAGTTGTAATAGATTATATAGAGACACTTTAAGATTAGCCCTGGATTGTCCTATAAAGTAACTGAATTAACATTTTCAATTATATATTTATATTTATTTAGATTAATTGTTACAATTAATAAAAAAATTTCTAATTTCTTTAATATTGAAAGTGGACAAGAGAAGCTTAATACAATATTAGAAGAAATAATTGATGATGAAGTTAATATTATTTTTCATATTCATTCTAACGTAACAATAATATCAGTGTATCAATTGTTCATTCCTTTATTTATATATTACTTATTTATCAAGTGGAGATATTGATGAGGAAAACATCAATCTTAAAATATGATTTTTATTAAAAAAATTTGTTAGATTAAATTTATTTAAATTAATCTTTGAACTATTATTAACGTAGACTTATGTTTTAATTTTTATTTATATATAATTTCAGAATGTAATTTATTTTAATTTATATTTTTGAATTGTATTTTTTTTAATTTTGTTTAAAATATTAAAAAATTTGCAGTATCATAAATTTAAAAAATGCATGTTTTTTTAATAGGTATCCAACAAGTAATAAAATGGATAGCGGGCAAATTTTTTTTTTACGCGATAAGTAAATTAGAATTTAATAGGACAATTAATAATATATGAATTTCATTCAAAATATGAGTTGTATTAAAAATAATTATTTATTATAATTTTATTAAAAAAAGATGTTTCATCCTAAGTAAATAATTATATTTATCTTTTATTTGAATGAAAAAATATTTTTTATTTTTTAAAATATTATATAATTTTTTCCATTATTTATGCCAAAATTTAATATTTGATGATAATTTTTTAGCATCATAAAATTAATAAAATAATTAAATTCATTTAATACGATTTAATATTTTTTTATATTCAAATATAATATTCAGTAACAATTTTCATCTTCCTTAATTTTTTTTAAACAGTCTTCAATACATATGTAACATATATTAATGATCATTTAAAATAATATATGACTTAATTAAATAAACATCACTTTATCATTAAATAATTCCATTAATTCAAAATTTATGACAATTAAAATTAAGCGAAAATTTTAAAAACTAGCTGATTTATATTTTTATGGAAAAAAAAACTAGCTGATTAAAACCATGTCAAGTCAAAAAATTATCCTATCTATTCTACAAACTACTAACCACATCCACTAGTTTTTTTTTTTTTTTTCAAAATGTCCAAAAAAAAAAAAAGATATTTAGTATTTTGTATAGAAAAGTAAAAGAAAAAGGGAACAGAGCCATTTCCACTGTCATTAAAGATGATAATTCCTTTGCACAAGAGATAATAACTGATATTTCTTGTGTTCCCTAAATCATTAAATGACGGATAAAAGAAATTCGAAAAAACTAATTGATGCATCAGACACTGCTACAAGGACATTATTAGTAATTGAATCGTGAATTCTAACATGAATAAACGATTAAATTTTATATATATTTTTTTATCATAATATATTAAATAGGTTTGACTTTAGTTTCTGCAATCTGAGGTGTGTAGAGGATATAAATTGCCATATAACAGATGGAAAATGGTAAAAAACAGAGAGAAAGGAAAATGGAGAGAGCAGTGAGGTTTGTTGTTTTGGTTTTCTTTGCCATTGGAGTTCTGAAAACAGGAGCTGATAACGGAAAGGTTCCGGCACTGTTTTCATTTGGAGACTCAATTCTTGACACAGGAAATAATAACAACCTCCCTTCACTGATTAAGTGCAATTATCCTCCCTATGGAAGGAATTTCTATGGAGGAAAAGCAACAGGAAGATTCTGCAATGGAAGGAACCCCTCAGATTTGATCGGTAATTACACTGCATTCTCCTCATCCTCTTTACTTCATCATATCAACAACATTTTCAACATTCATGTTTTTTCTTTCACATACATAGGGATCAATATAATATAAAAGAATACAAGCCTTCCTATTTAAACCCTTTTTAAAAGAATAATAATATATTTTTCGAGAAATGTTTTTAATAACAAATATTAAACAATAAATAAGAAACGATGCCCTCATAATTTTTTTAAAATTATAATATTTCAATTTTTAAAAAACAATAAATAAGTTACACGTATATTTTTATTTTGAAAAAAAAATAAATAGATTATTTTGAAAAATAATATTTGTCTTCTACTTTTCATTATTTTTTTATATCAATGAAAAATAAAATATATAAAACTTATAAAAAATAACATTTATTCTGATACACATGTCATTATTTAGTAACTGAGGTCAATAATAAAACTAACGAGATCATTATATCATATAAAAAGTAAAAACTCTTCATCCTATACAACAATATGTTATTGTTCCGTATCATGTAATCTTAAAATGATTTTAGTGTATGATTGAAATGTGAATAAATATATTATGAAGCGGATGCTTTGGGAATCAAAGCGACGTTGCCGGCATATCTGGACCCTAACTTGAGGACTGGAGATCTGCCCAGCGGCGTAAGCTTTGCTTCGGGCGGTTCTGGGATTGACGTTCAAACCGCCACAAATCAGGTAACGCTATCCAATAATATAAAGAAAATTTATAAAATATAAATTATTATTATTATTATTATTATTATTATTATTATTATTATTATTATTATTATTATTATTATTAAAAAATCAATCACAAGAAAAGAGTAGAAGGTACAGGTTTAGGGTTTTATAAACCTTCCATTTGTATTTATTTTTAAATATGCTTTATATTTAAAGTCACCTCTCTGTACTTTTTAGAAAATAATAAAATAACTTTTTTAAGTAAATCAATCGTTTGTGTAGACTAACGTAATTTATCATAAATTAATTAATATTGGAAACTCAGTTTCTAAGTAATTCATATTAATTTATTTTGCCTGGAATTCTTAGAACAATTGTTTATCAAAATCTTCAAATAAAATTATAACTGTTTTAAATAATTTATTGAAGGAATTCAATGTTATTTGATAAAATGTTTAAATTTTTTTAAGACATTTCTTAAAAGGAGTTGTTAATAAAAATTATTTATAAACAACAATATTATTTTATTTCAATTCTACATATATGAATAATATTATTTTTTTCTATTTTAAAATAAATTATATAAAAATATTTACAATAAAATAATATTTTTTATTCTTAAATAATTTTGTAAGTAACATATTCATATTTACTTTATCAAACAATTTAAAAAAAAAATACAAAGATAATAAGTTCATTTAAGTTTTGAAAGAAAAATTTAATTAGAACAAAATCAATTAAGAGTATTTAAATATAGTGTAGTATAACAAAATTATATTTTTTTATTTTTGAAGAAACAATTAATTTGAATTGTTGTTGATAGAGATAGTTTAGTAAATGAGGTTGGTCCATAGTTTGAGAGGGAAAGTGTTTTGTTTGGTTAAAGAATTATTTCGTAAATAACTATTAAAATTAAACTAAACATTATTATAAATCATTATTGCAATACATTAATAACAACACATTTTAATTATAATAAAAAGTAAGTTCCAATCAGTTTAACATTTAGAGATTATTATATGCTATTGAATGTGTATCAGAGAGTTTTATCACTTCCAACTCAACTGCGAATGTTCCGAGATTATAAAGGAAGACTAGCAGCACTTGTTGGAGAACAAAGAGCAGCTTACATCGTATCCAACAGTTTATACCTCATTTCCGCAGGCAACAATGACATTGCCATCACTTATTACGCATCCTTAAGAATCTTCCAACCTTTCCCTTCTTATGCCAATGTCCTTGTTGGAGGGGCTTCAACTTTTATCAAGGTTTCTCATCTCCCCTTCATTTCATTTTTTATCAATAAAAGTTCAATTCTTTTACGACAATATAATTTTAACAAATGGTAAACACATGAGTAATATGTTAATTGTGCAACTTGAAGAATCTATATGAACTTGGAGCACGACGAGTGTGGGTACTAAGTACATTACCACTGGGATGCTTGCCTGGAGGTAGAACCATAGGAGGGGGACCCTTAAGGTTTTGTGCACCCATTGTGAATGGACAAGCACAGTTATTCAATGGCCTCTTATCATCAGCAGTTCATTCCATCAGATCAAGTCTTCCCAATTTCGACATCCGCTTCATCGATGTCTACACTCCCCTGCTTAATCTAATACAAAATCCTCAACAAGCAGGTCCTTTTTTCTACACTGTTAACGTTCATATCACTAACTTATAATTGTGTTCGTTATTAGTTAACTAATATGTTAGCTACTTTATATGATTATTTCAGGGTTTTTAGACGTTGCAGAAGGGTGTTGTGGGACTGGTGTTTTCGGAGTTGCAGGGCTGTGTACTCTTTTCAGTGTGTGTCCAAATCCTGCTACTTACGTTTTCTGGGATTATGCTCATCCAACTGAGAGAGCTTATCAGTTTGTGGTCTCTTCTGTGCTTCACAGTTTCAATGTTTCAACCTCTTTTGGTTTCTCTCCTCTTAATTCTTCTCTCTCGTATTAACATGTTGTTGCTTAGAGCATTCCTTGGACTCATTAATAATTTTGTTTGTAATAAAAAGCTTCTAGGCCTGTGTCTGGAGTAGGAGAGCAGTTTGTAGTCTTATATCATCGAAGGTGCTCTAAATAGAAATCTCTTGTTGAAATTATTTAACAAATTTATTACTTCAAATGCATGTTAGTGTTTTAGAATTGTTTTTGGAAGCATTGGGTGGATAACTCAGAAGATCGTGTTAATCCATCCTTGTGGGCTTTCCATCCTCGGTAGGAAAGCTTGAAAATGACTTTCACTAGGAAGACAAAATGGGTCTGTCAGTGGTCTTCCAAAAGTGGGGTAGGTGGACCAATATGCTATAGGCATGATATATTATAGGTCTCCTCCTGATAAAGAGGGGCTAATACCTCATACTTTTTATTTTATTTTATTATTTTTAAATTAAATTTTTCAATAAAAGTATAAACAATAAAATATAATAAATGAGTTGTGAATGAAAAAAATAGTAAGAGAAAAAAAATGAAACTATAAAAAAGTAATAAATATAAAAAAAATTATGAGATATATATATAATTTTTAACTTATGAAAAATGATAAATAAAAAAGACATGATAAGTAAGAGGAGAGAGATATTTGTGTTGGAAAAAAAAAAGTATTTATCTAAAGTGAATTTGAGTAATTATAAAATATTTTAATTTTTTTAATAGTGAGATACTTAAATTTTATGAATTTTCTTTAACACGAAAATATTAAAAAAAAAATTTCAGAAATAATATTTTTCTGATTCTTACGGACTATCAGACCGACGTGTGGGGCTTACCAATTTTGTTTTCCCCAACTTTCACAAATGATTTTGACTGTGCAGCTGTGGCAAATTTAGTAAATTAATAAATAAAAGCTAACCTTGTTTTGTTATATTGTGTGTGAGCATCAAATTCTTTTCTTTTACATTACAAGCTCAACTTCCAACTATTTTTTATTATCACAGGACTCACGTATATCTTAGGTGGTATTAGAAAATTTGTATGACATTTAATTCATCAAAAAGCTAATTTTCGAAGATTGGGTGGCTTGAAACTCTACCATGGAAGACATGTAACGTTCTACTTTTACATCTCTGTATAAAATGTTGAGCCTTTGCACCCCTCTCTCGGTTGAAGTCCTTGAAAGCGTCAAATAGTCTATTTTCTCATTTAGCTTTGTTTTAAAAAAAAATCATAAATGATAATAAATATAATGAAATTTAATATATATATATAATATTTATTGGATGTGACATCCAAATAATAAGTTACTTGATTTAACAAATTAGTTAATTAATACTTTTGCCATCTAATATTCACCGTAACACCAGTTAATAACAACCATTTCATGAAAAAATGACTAACGGAATATTAATTACAAAATAATCTTAAACATGCATTATCATACAAAATTTAAAATATAAAAAAGTTATATATATATATATATATATATATATATATATATATATATATATATATATATATATATATATATATATATATATATATATATATATATATATATATATATAATGTAGTAGCTCGGTACATGAAACTATTACCAACAGTGTTGCTCAAGAATTGTAAGAAGCAGATTGACATGAAATACGGTGAAAGCTCTTAGGTTGGAGCATATCGAATTAAGTTTATGAGGGAGTTTTATTATTTTCTAACAACAATTCTTTAATAACTTAATATTGTTGATTTTTTTCGTGATATTCTTCTTTGCACGTAATCTCTTTTTAATATGTTTAAATATTTTTTAATTGTTTAATTCAAATATTTTTGTGGTAAGTTTTTTTTCTTGGTTTATGTCATAGAACAGGTACCATATTGAATATTTTCTCTTTTATGTATTGGAAAAATAAAACATTCTTACAAATCTTGATATATTTAGATATTTTTTATATTCATTTAAAATTTGATTTTTGTTTAATTTTTGTTGTAATGTATAATAGATTTCGATTCTTAGTTCGGTACATGTAGTAGTTCTATATATCCTTATTTCACGTGTTCATGAATAAAATGGGACTACACATCAATGTGTTTGCTTTTTTATGGTTAACTATATTATTTGCCAATTCAATAACTAACTTGTTATTAATTTGGATCACTGACGCATTGAGGTTCTTCTCCTCCAATGAACTCAACAAATTCTTAAATCATATTGCACGACACACATTTTACGATAATGCTACGTACTCAGCTTCACATGTAGATAGTGTCATTTGGCTTGTTTCTTCGAAAGTCAAGTGAAGGTTGTGGTTCCCATGAAAAATACATATCCCAATGTACTTTTTCAATCATCCACATCTTTGCATAATAATTGTTTGAGTACCCAATTAGTAGTAATCTTTTAACATCGTATAAAACAACCTGAGTGAATTTGTACCCTAGATGTACCTCAATTTTTGTTTTAACGCCTTCCAATGTGAACAGTTCGACTCCTCCATGAACCAACTTACCATACTAATACTAAATAACAAATTGAGTCTCGTACTTGTAAGATAACGAAAGTTTTCCACAAGGCTTTAATAATTGCTCGGTCAACTCGATCTCCTCCATCATACTTTGAAAGTTTGTCATTGGTTCCATGGGGCTTGACATCGAATTACAGTCGATGATCTTAGATTTATTCAAAATCTCTTTTGCATACGCCTCTTGGGATACAAAAATCCTTGATTCCTCCCATCTTATTTCCATGCTATTGAAAAACTTCATCATTCTCAGATCTATCATCTAGAACTGAATTATCAAAGTGCCCTTAAATTCTTGGATCAAAGAAGGATTATTTTCCATGAAAATAAGATCATCAACATAGAGAGTAACAAACAATATATTGCCTCCATTTTTCTTTATATACAGAGTATGTTCAAAACAACACTGCTCAATCTCATTCTTCTTGAAGTATGTATTTATTTGATCATTCCATGCTCGAGGAGCTTGCTTTAATCCATAAGCAGCCTTCCCCAACTTCAACACTTTAATTACTTTACCTTTCTTCACATATTCAGATGGTTATTCAATATGCACTTCTTCTTTAAGTACACCATAAAAAATGTTGGCTTCACATCCATCTACATAATCAACCATTTATATATAGAGATTGATAGCCAAACTGTTTCCTTTCTCATCATTGGGGCGAACACCTCGTCATAATCTATTCCTTCTTTTTGCTTGTACATCTTTGCAACTAATTGAGCATTGTATCTTTCCACCTCCCCCAGTGCATTCAACTTCTTTTTAAACACCTAGTGAGCAGCTCAATAGCTCAGTCATCTCTCATGTGTTGTTTTGTTCTATTGCTCGATTCTTGTTATCTATAGCAATTTCACCACTTTTCATCTATAGTAGTTTTTAAAGAGATAAATAATATGTACCTCATTCGTTGAGTTGTATAAATCTTACAGACTCTGCATTCTGAGTTTTGGTTCTTTATCTCTTTGGTTTTCGAACTAGTTATAACTAGTGATGAAGCAGCTCGACTTCCACTAACATCTTCCAATGATTCACACTAATTCCACTCATTCCTCTCATATGCTCAAACAATGCGACTTGCATTTACCCTCTTATTGATCGAGTCTATGAGTGTAGACCCCAAATCTTGCCCGGCCACATAAATAAGATCAGAAGACCTCCTTTTCAAAGATGGATGAAGCCTAAGAAGCCATTAGAAGAGACTATTAGGCCCCATACTAGGATAGGAAGGATTTTCTGCATTAAAATAAGGATTTTCGCCTTCAAGGATCGAGACCGCTGTCTCACTTTTTGGGACCACCGTCTCGCCATTTCAGCAAGTCGAGACCGTTGTCTCGTTTGGCGAGACGACCGTCTCACCACTTGCGAATGGTAAGACCCCTTCCCGATTGGCGAGAAGGCCTTCTCATTTCTGGGAAAGTCGATACCGCCGTCTAGCTAAACGAGACGGCGGTCTCGCCACTTTTACAAGTCGAGACGGCCGTCCTGAATGGCAAGACGGCCGTCTCGACCTGACAGGCGCGAATCCCTATAAATAGTGAGCGTTCCCCCCTTCATTTCACACAGTTCTTCCACTTTCCCCTCTGCAACTTCTTCAAATTCTCTTCCTAGAACCCCTCCGAAGCATTTACGAAGTTTTTGAGAGCTTTTTAGAGCTTTTATAGCGTTTTTGAGAGTTTTCCGGCATTGTAAAGAGCAAAGGGCTGCCAAAACGCACCCTAATTTTTAGAGAATTAATTAAAAAGCTTGCTTCGGAGGTTTCTTCACTCTCTCCCTCTCTTTTACTGCCTTTATTTTTATGATTAAAATTGCGTAATAGATATTAGGGCCATGTAGTCGTTACTTTAATCCCGTAAATAAAAGGGTAAAAACGTCTTTTCACAAGTTTATTTATTAAATAGCTGGCCTATCATAGGGAACCCGAAAGGAGCGTCGTAAGGGAACTAACACTTCCCTTACACGTAACTAACTCCCTTACCTAAACTCTGGTTTTAACGACCAAAGTTGGTTTTCGAAAACCAACACCTTTTTTTTTACTCCTTTTTCGATGTTTCCGGTAAAAACATCGGTGACGACTCCATAAGAACCCTTTCAAATTAGTTCTTGGGTTAGCCCGGTTATCAGACAATCCAAGAACACCCTTTTGAAAACCTCGCCTCTAGGTTCAGCCCGGTTATCGGAAAACCTAAAGGCGTTGTAACATCACCCATAAAAATGCGAAAATTGGAAAGTCGGAACCATCGCGTCGCTCCGACCGCCTCTTTTTGACGGCGGTGACAGATGGCGACTCCACTGGGGAAGCCTAGAGAGTTGATCCCATTTAGTGATGTGCCAGCTTAAATAAATAAATCAAGAAATTACGCTTTTACGCTACTTTGTATTATAACATGTTTTAATTCTTAGCTTTAATAATTGTTGTTTATTTACATTTACGCAATTGTTTGAAATGCAAACTGTACACAAACCTTTGCACACAATGGTTCCCTCTATACCTGGGGGCAAGTAAGAAATCCATAGGGAGTGGGTGGCAGGTATGGTTCGCTGTAGTGATGGTCTTGAGCCCACCAGTGTGACCGGAAACCACCACTCAAGGTGATAACCTTCATCTTTTGGCACAAAGACTGACTATGGCCTTAGTGCTAAGCATGGTCGGAAGGCTGGAGAGTGGGGACCCTATAATGGGGGCACCTTGGGGGCCTTAGCCTTGGTGAGAACAGTTAGAACCTACCTTCGCCAATGCACTTTTCTGCAGGAAAACCCTACCTCGTGATTAAAACGACTTCTCGCCTGTTCGCAGATGACCGAATTGTGTGCGCATTTGTTTGTTGTATTTGTTTGTTGCATAGCATAACCAAACAACAGAAAAACCACAAAAAATATTTTCACAATAAACACCCTTATCTCGGACAGTCTGCCTTTTAGTTAGCCTAATTTCAGGTTCTTTGTAAGCTAAGTAGTCACGCAGTCCGACAGAAGAGATAAGGGACGCTAAATACTATTCTTTCGCATAAAGCCATTTTTATCTCGGACAGTCTGCCTTTTAGCTACCTTGGTTTCAGATTCTTTGTAAGCTAAGTAGCCACGCAGTCCGACAGAAGAGATAAAAGGCCCCAAAATAAAATCAAATAAAAATTCAAATCAAATCTAGAAAATAAATAAGATGATCTTTGACAAAGTCAAATCATTCATATTACATCATATCATGAGTGAAAAAAACCAAGAGAGAAAATAAAAGGAGAGAGTGCATTTGGCATCATCCAAACAGAATCTCTCATACATAAACACATCCATTTTGGTCCTACACTCAACATGCATTAATAAACTTCTTTCGGGCATTCTAGAAAGTGGTTGGTCCTCTCCCCATCCGAACCCGTGTGCAAAAGGCAAAAGCAATGGAAAGCCTAGAGGAACAAAACCGCAAGCTCACTACAGAGGTTAATACCCTCCGCGAACAAATGACCCAATTGATGGAGGTCGTGCGCTAGGGTCAGAACAAGGGCGAAGCCCAAACAGAACACGCCTCTCGCCATGAAGAGGAAGAAGAAGAGGAATACTTCTACGATCAAAAGGATGCTCAGACTACGTGCATCCTCACCCTGGAGGTATCTAAGCAGCAAATCTCCGCCCTAGAGGAAAGACTGAAGGCAATAGAGGGGCACAACTTTGACGTCAAGGAGGTGGCGGACATGTGCCTGGTGAAGAACATCCATTTCCCTCCCAAATTCAAAATCCCGGACTTCCCCAAGTATGCCGGGTTGACCTGCCCAAAGAACCATCTTACAATGTACTGTCGTAAGATGGCCGCACACGCTGAAAATGAAAAGCTCCTGATCCACTGCTTCCAGGAGAGTCTGGCCGACACGGCTCTCAATTGGTACATGCAGTTAGAGAGAGGGCAGGTCCAAAACTGGAAATAGTTGGCTGACACTTTTCTTTGTCGTTATCGATACAAACAGTAACAGGAAGTACCGCTCCTTGTGATGCTTCTGACTCCCCATCCAGCCCTCTTCTTGATGTAATCCCATTGATAAAGGAGAATATTTATCTTTTAATGCGAGAGAATGAGACTCGTAGGTAGTATTTGTTACTTGCACCGGTCGTTACACCGACGCCAAATTAAGGCCGACATGGAGCCATGCGCATGATTCCCAGAGATAACAAAATGGATAAGGTCAAGTAGGAAGAAGGTCAAGAGAAGAGAGCCAAGTCTATCTCTTTAGACCAAAAGTCAATTATGGGGGGACAGGTCTCTAGGGAAGAAATGCAAGAGGTCTAACCTAACCGTTTGTTTCATGCAGTGAAGCGGGCTAGAGCCAGAAGTACGGGATCCTCGCCTACTGATCTTCCTCCAAGAGATTCAATGGGACTTGGTCTCGTCTCGATGTAAACTAAAGATTTCACTGAGTCCGGTATTCTCTTATGAAGTGCTAATGCAGTCGATTTCTTCACATCTTCGGTTGTGAGTTCAATCGGACTTTTTTCTAAGCTCTTTTGAAGGGAATAAGCCACCTAATTCCTTGCTTGCGTGCATCTGTTTTTATGCTATTAGCTATTCTATTGATTCTTTTCCAAATAGGGGCCGTCGATTTACAAATATCATTAACCACATAATTTAGTGAGTGGCGCCAAATCTTTCTATGGATTGCTTCTTTCGCCGCTTTCGCCGTAGTCGCCTACTTGCTGAAAGCACAAATGGAATGGTTGATCATTCATTGTATGAAGTTTTTAAGACCTCACTAATCAGCCTTACACTTTTTTTTTAGTTCATAATTCATGAAATGAACCCCCGGATGAAGAGACATTATCCCCTCCCTATTACTAAACCATGGGGAGCCCCGACTAGTTTACCGGGCAAATTGAGTTGTCGTGACGATACCTTACTTAGTGGAAGATCGGAAAAGACTTCTTATCTGACCCCTGACAGGTCAGATCTCAGGACCCTAAGCAAAAGGGACGACGAATCCTTCAAAGCGTAAGCCAAGGTGGAGGGAAATGGCCACCCAGATAGAGCCTCCGTTGACGGATAAGGAAATAGTGGCTATGTTCATCGATTCACTGATTGGAGCTTACTGCGATAAAGCAATAGCCAGTACCTCCAATCTTTTTGCGAACATAGTCATTGTAGGAGAAAGAGTGGAGCAGGGGTTGAGGAGCGGGAAAATAGCGCGACCTTCTTCATCCAGCACCTCATTCAAGAAACCCTTCAAAAAGAAGGAGGAGGTTGTACACACCATTAATTTGCAACCCCTTCCTCCACCTCGCAGACAGAGCGGCAGCCACAAAGAAAGGAGAGGAAGTTCACCCCTATCTCCATCTCATACGCAAAGCTGTTGCCCCAGTTATTGGAGGCTAATCTTCTGGCGCGTGTTCCTCCCAAGAAAATGGAGACTCCCTACCCCGAGTGGTACAAGCCCAACGAAAAATGTAGCTATCACTCGGATGCACCTGGGCATTCAACGGACAATTGTTTGACCTTAAAATATAAGGTCCAAGAACTAATTGATGCTGGTTGGATAACCTTTGATGCCTCTGCTTCTGATGTCGATGCCAAACCTCTGTCTAAGCCAGAGTAGCAGAGAGGGAGGACTGGGAGGATCAGCCCCCAGGGTGCCCTTTTTTTTTAAAGCTTTTTCTTGTATCTCCTGCGATCCCCACCCGTGGCCGCAGGAACTCTGATTAAAAGGGCTTGTACATACGTTTTCATTTTTTCTTAATACATGAGGCATTTTCTTGTCATATTCATTTCATTCTTTTCCCTCTTTTATTTATTATTCCTTCAAAGATAATTGGATAATAAAATCTATGACTAAAATAGAACCTAAAACACATCATGTCTGTGATTGATGAATCTCTGTGGGCCCCGGAAGCCGAAGGCAAATGGGTCGAGTCCGACAGTGAGCAGGGGACCATTTCCCCGGACATGCAAAGAATGCTGGAAAAAGAAGCACACGTCATACAACCGCATCAAGAAGAAACGGAAACTATCAATTTGAGAGAAGGGAATGATGAGAAAAAGATAAACATTGGCACCCAAATAAAAAGTAGCATAAGGGAGGGATTGATATAGCTTCTAAAAGAATATATGGATGTATTCGTCTGGTCCTACCATGACATGCCCGAACTTGACACAAGTATAGTGGAGCATAGACTGCCATTAAAAGAAGGGTTTCGACCTGTGAAGCAAAAACACAAAAGAATCAAACCAGATTGGTCCTTAATGATTAAGGAAGAGGTACAAAGACAACTGGACGCCAATTTCCTAGTAGTGTCCAAATACCCAGAATGGTTGGCCAACATAGTGCCTGTCATAAAAAAGAACAGGAAGGTCAGGGTATGCGTGGATTATAGGGACCTCAATCGAGCGAGTCCAAAGGATGATTTTCCCCTACCACATATAGACACGCTAGTAGACCATACCGCTACCAATACGCTTTATTCCTTCATGGATGGATATGCAGGGTACAATCAAATTAAATTGGTCGTCGAGGACAGAGAAAAAACCTTTTTCATCACACCATGGGGCACCTTCTACTACCGTGTAATGCCTTTTGGACTCAAGAATGCAGGGGTTACCTATCAAAGGGCTATGGTCACACTGTTCCATGACATGATCCACAAGGAAATAGAGGTGTATGTGGATGACATGATCGCCAAGTCCAGAAATGAGATGGACCACATTCAATATCTCAAGAAATTGTTCGATCGGCTATGGAAATATCAACTTAAACTAAACCCGGCAAAATGTACTTTCAGAGTACGGTCAGGAAAACTCTTGGGGTTCATCGTCAGCAAAAGAGGAATCGAGGTAGACCCTGACAAAACCAAGGCGATTTTGGAAATGCCCCCGCCAAGCACAGAAAAAGAGGTCAGAGGATTTCTTGGCCGAATCAACTATATTGCCCATTTCATTGCATAGTTAACAGATAAATGCATACCTATCTTTAAACTGTTGCGTAAAAATCAACCAACGGTATGGAATGAAGAATGCCAACAAGCGTTCGATAAAATCAAAACATGCTTAACCAATCCGCCAGTATTGGTACCACCCGTTGATGGGAGACCTCTGATCCTATATTTGTCAATACTCGAAGAGTCCATGGGATGTGTGTTCGGTCAACAAGATGAAACTGGGAAGAAAGAGCAAGCCATTTACTATCTCAGCAAAAAATTCTTAGACTATGAGACCCGTTATACACCATTTGAAAAGACCTGTTGCGCATTGGTGTGGGTCACTCAACGTCTTAGACAATACACGGCTCGACACACAACATGGTTGGTCTCCAAAATGGACCCAATCAAGTACCTCTTCGAGAAGCCCATTCTGACTGGAAGAATAACTAGGTGGCAAGTGCTCCTCTCAGAGTTCGACATCATTCATGTCACCCAGAAAGCTATTAAAGGTAGTCCCCTAGCGTACTATCTAGCCCATGGATCAACAGACGAGTATCAGTCCCTACAGAACGATTTTCCCGATGAACATATCATGCACATCGAACACGAAGAGACCAAAGAAGAATCATGGACCATGTTCTTCGACGGAGCCTCAAACATGCTTGGACATGGGATAAGAGCTATTTTGATATCCCCAAAAAAGAAGTATATCCTCGTAACGGCCAGATTGAATTTTGATTGTACCAACAACATGGCCGAATATGAAGCATGCGCACTAGGAATCCAAGCAGCTCTAGATCATGGGGTTACTAAACTTAAAGGTGAATGGGAAACCCGAAACTCTAAATTAATCTCATATCTAGAGCACATCCGTGATTTAGTCTCGAGAATGGAAAACGTCACATTCCAATACGTTCCTCGAGAAGACAATCAGTTTGTTGACGCTCTCGCCACTCTATCATCCATGTTCTCCTTTAATCAAGAACATGAAATGTCAATCATCCAAATTAGGCTGCATGACAAACAAGCTTTTTGCATGACAGTAAACGAAGAGCGTGATAAAAACCCTTGGTATCACGACATAAAGCAATACCTCATGAAGGGCGAATATCCCGAAGGAATCAATGATAATGATAAGCGAACCATTCGTAAAAGGGCAGTAGGGTTCACGTTGATTGAAGGAACCCTCTACAAAAAGAGTCTCGATTCCACTCTCTTAAGGTGTGTGGACCAAGAAGAAGCCCAAACCTTGATAAGAGAAATCCACAAAGGAACTTTTGGGACCCACGCACCTGGGCATGTCATGGCAAAGAAGATCTTAAGGGCAGGGTATTTTTGGTCCACAATGGAAGCCGATTGTCACCAATATGCTAAAAAGTGTCACAAGTGCCAAATCTATGCCGATAATATTCACGTGCCGCCCGCACCTCTCAGTATCCTGGCTACACCATGATCATTCTCTATGTGGGGCATAGACGTCATCGGACCCATTGAACCCAAAGCATCTAATGGCCATCATTTTATCTTGGTGGCCATTGACTATTTCACCAAATAGGTTGAGGCAGCATCGTATGCGCATGTGACTCGGAAAGTGGTAACCACCTTCATCAAGAAAAATATTATATGTCGGTACGACATCCCTCATAGGCTCATTACTGATAATGGGACCAATCTTAATAATAAGATAATGGAGGAACTATGTCAAGACTTCAAAATTCAATACTACAATTCTTCTCCGTACCGACCAAAGATAAACGGTGCAGTAGAGACAGCCAATAAGAACATTAAGAAAATCATCTAGAAGATGGAAGTAACCTACAAAGATTGGCATGAAATGTTTCCCTTCGCCTTACACCACTACCGAACTTCAGTACGAACCTCCACAGGGGCTACTCCGTTTTCCCTCGTATACGGAATGAAGGTCAAAATACCCTCCCTGCGAGTTGTTATGGAAGCAAAATTAATAGAAGCCGAATGGGTCCAAAGCCGGTACGATTAGCTGAACCTAATCGAAGAAAAACGGCTGGACGCCATATGTCGGGGGCAAGTTTATCAAAAGAAGATCAAGAAAGCCTACGACAAGAAAATCAATCCCCGCACTTTTCGAGAAGGGGATCTGGTAATAAAGAAGTTGCTTCCAGCCTAGAAAGATAAAATTGGAAAATTGATAGCAAACTATGAAGGACCCTTTGTGGTCAAGCGAGCCTTCTCAAGAGGAGCTCTGATCCTCACCAACATGGACGGAGAAGAACTTCGACACCCAGTTAATTCAGACGCGGTAAAAAATACTACGCCTGAAGACATTGTTCATGACCCGTCAGGATGAAAACTCGCAAAGAGCGTCTTGGGCAAAAGATAGGGTCCATATTCCTCGCTAGGATACGTCCTAGAAAAAATTAGAGCCTAAAAAAAAAAAAAAAAAAAAGAGAAAAGGAGCAATGATTACCTTAGCCGAAAACCGTAAGGTGGCTAAAGTAATACCTTCTCGGAAACAAGCAGACTTCGCTTGATCTTCACTCCGAGCTCGAACATCTCAATTAAAGCGACCAGGAAAAACAGAGAAATAGAAATTACAGGCATGATTGTTATATCCTATACAGTTTAGTCAACCTTGGTCAGCCTTACTTATAAATTCCTTTGTAGATCCTACTGTAAAAATGAATAATTTGATTATATCAATAAAAATTGTCTTCTCTTTTCTTGACCTACTTGTGAAAATGCCTCTGTATTAATGAAACATGAGCATGCATAAAAACAAGCAATATGAGAAAGAATAAGAAAGAAAAAGAAAAAAATATCAAAAAAAACAAACGCCTGCTAGGACAGTCCCTACTTGTGAAAATGCCTCTGTATTAACGAAACATGAGCATGCATAAAAACAAGCAATACAAGAAAGAATAAGAAAGAAAAAGAAAAAAAGATCAAAATAAACAAACGCCTGCTAGGACAGTCCCAGGAAAGAATAGGGTAGTCTGCTAGATCGAAAACCCGCAAAGGGCGGTTTAGGCAAAAGTTAAGGCCTTCATAAAAGGGAAAAAGCTCGCCGAGACATCCTAGGAAAAAACTAAGGCAAGCCTGCTAGATCGAAAACCCGCAAAGGGCGATCTAGGCAAAAGATAGGGCTAAAACAAAAACAAAAATTTCATAAGAATAATCACGGGAAAACAACAAAGAAAGTACCAGTCACTCTCCAGATGCCCCAACTAAAAATAGTTTGCATTAAGAGCATCCACACAAATAGTCACACAAAAATGACTTTGTCAAAAACAAAACAAACAAAAATACTTCAGGCAAATAAAAAAAAAAACCATTCATATAAAAAGTTTAGCTTTGTGCTTACATTAAAAAAAGGAAACACCCAAAAAGTATCCCGACAAGACTTCACCGATTTTTACCAAAAATATGCATTAACCAAGAGTTTCTTCGACAACCAAGCAAGCGTCGAACGCCAAAATAAACAAAACTATCTGGCAACCGCCAAGTCGGATGACCACCGAAAAAATCAGAGCATTCCCCGACAACCAGCAAAGTTGGATGACCAATACCAATGGATCAAAATCAAAGAATCCCCAGCAACCGACGAGTTGGGTGAACACCAACAGAATCTCCGGCACAGTCCAGATGACCACTCCCAGAAAAGACATAAACACAAAGACAAGAGAACACATCTTAGTGCTCGGCGCATGAGCTAGAGCAGTAAGCCGCCACCATAGCCAAAGGGTCAACTACCGTCAGAAGGAACATCCTGGAGGCGCACAACATGCTTTTCTCGGAAGATCAACCGCCGCAAAGACGGAACATCCGAAGGGTAGTCGGGCAAGAGGGTCAACTCCTTTACCCTCCAATCGATCTTCTTGGCACGATCGGCCAACAGTCGACTGGTCAGGTAAAGCGGGGGCAGCTGTAGACCCCAAATCTTGTCCGACCTCATAAATAAGACCAGAAGACCTCCTTTTCGAAGATGGATGAAGCCTAAAAAGCCATTAGGAGAGACTATTAGGCCCCATACTAGGATAGGAAGGATTTTCTGCGTTAAAATAAGGATTTTCGCCTTCAGGGATCGAGATCGCCGTCTCATTTTTTGGGATCGCCGTCTCGCCATTTTAGCAAGTCGAGACCGCCGTCTCATTTGGCAAGACGACCATCTCGCCACTTGCGAATGGCGAGACCCCCTTCCCGATTGGCGAGAAAGCCTTCTCGTTTCTGGGAAAGTCGATGCCACCATCTCGCCAAACGAGACGGCGGTCTCGCCACTTTTACAAGTCGAGACCGCCGTCCCGAATAGCGAGACGATCGTCTCAACCTTGTCAGACGAGACGGCCGTCTCGACCTAACAGGCGCAAATCTCTATAAATAGTGAGTGCTCCCCCTTCATTTCAAACAATTCTTCCACTTTCCCTTCTACAACTTCTTCAAATTCTCTTCCTAGAACCCCTCTGAAGCATTTCTGAAGTTTCTGAGAGCTTTTTAGAGTTTTTATAGCGTTTCTGAGAGTTTTCCGGCGTTGTAAAGAGCGAAGGGCTACCAAAACGCACCCTAATTTTCAGAGAATTAATTAAAAAGCTTGCTTCAGAGGTTTCTTCACTCTCTCCCTCTCTTTTACTGCCTTTATTTTTATGATTAAAATTGCGTAATAGATATTAGGGTCATGTAGTCGTTACTTTAATCCCGTAAATAAAAGGGTAAAAGCGTCTTTTCACAAGTTAATTTATTAAATAGCTGGCCTATCATAGGGAACCCGAAAGGGGCGTCGTAAGGGAACTAACACTTCCCTTACACGTAACTAACTCCCTTACCTAAACTCTGGTTTTAACGACCAAAATTGGTTTTTGAAAACCAACGCCTTTCTTTTACTCCTTTTTCGATGTTTCCGGTAAAAACATCGGTGGCGACTCCATAAGAACCCTTTCAAATTAATTCTTGAGTTAGCCCGATTATCGGACAATCCAAGAACACCTTATCGAAAACCTCGCCTCTAGGTTCAGCCCGGTTATCGTACAACCTAAAGGCGTTGTAACATCACCCATAAAAACGCGAAAATTGGAAAGTCGGAACCATCGCGTCGCTCCGACCGCCTCTTTTTGACAGCGGCGACAATGAGCCTATAAGCTTTTGTCTTTCATCAAACCTGAAAAAGACATACTTATTGCTCCTGTATTCAAGTTTTGACCTCTTTTAAGCTAGTACCAGTCCGTACTCTAAGATGAGACATGGTCACTCTGAGATGAGTATGGTTGGTTTTTTACCACCCCATGATTCTTGTGGCATTACTCCATCCAGCTTTTTATGTGGACATCTATTTTGAACATAGATGCCACATTGTATTGCTTCGACCCAAAACTCCTTTAACATATTCTTGGTCTTTAACATTGGTTGAATCATATCAAGAACAATTCGGTTTTTCCTTTTAACCACACCACTCTGTTGTGGAGACTATGAAACTATCAAGAATCTTCTTATTCCTTCATTTTCATAGTACTTCACAAAATTTATTGATGTAAACTCTCTACTTCTATTAGATCAGATTGACTTGATGCTTCTCCCAGTCATATTCTTCATCATTGCCCTGAACTTCTTGAATACTTCAAATATTTCAAACACTTCAAACTTTTTCTTCAGAAAATAAATCCATGTTTTCCTCGAAAAATCATCAACAAAGGTTATTAAATACCTCATACAATTGAACAATTCAAGGATAATTGACCCACACATATCAATTATGAATGAGTTTGAGTTATTTCTTTGCCCTATACTTGGCCTTGTTTTGAAATGGTGTCCTAGCCTATTTCTCAATTACACATTCTTCAACAAAACTTCTTTCACACTCCATATTTGAAAAATCGAGCACCATATTTTTCTTCAATAGCTCTGGCTAGGCCACTAAAATTTAGGTGACCAAATTTGATGACTAATTTGGTGATCGATTCGATGATCGATTCAGTGATCGATTTGGTGACTAATTTAATAATTAATTTTATTTTTTTATTCACATGCTAAAATAAAAAATAAAATCAAATAATTATATTACTAAATTATTTAATATGTCTAATAAGTTACTAAACTATTTTTTAAAATATTTATAATGTTATTAAAAATGTTATCAATTTTTTTAGTTATTAAGTAGATTTATATTTAATATATTATTAAAATATTTTTAATAATTATTTATATAAATGAAAAATAATCATCAATTTAGAGATTATGTGTTTTGTGACTGAAATTTTAGTCACCAAATCAGTCACTAAATATAAAAGGGAAATCGATCACTGATTCAGTTATTATCGATGACTAAATTTTTCGATCACTAATTTCGGTCATTATTAACCATTTTTCTAATAGTAGACGTCACGTCAATACTTATCCTCCACATTTAGTTTCAAATGCATCTCCCTAATATTTCTCAACTACAACTTATATATTTTATTTTTTCCGATCTTTACTTGGACAATCAACCTCCTAACCTTGTCTTTCAATTATAACACTTGGTCATTCATCAAAACTGAGTAGCTCCTCTCCATCAGTCATACTGAAGATATTACTTTTGAGGTATAGAATATAGTACTCATCCTGAATTGACCTAACTAGGCAATCCTTATGCAAGTAACGGATCGTACATCAGCCTTTTACTAAGACTTTGAGGTGTATCCAAAAGATATGTATCCATCCTCTACTTTCTTTAAATCTTTGAACAACTACTAGTCTCCACACATATGGTTGCTAGCTCCCATATCTAGATACCATACTAATTGCGACTCAGTATCTTCTATAACATCATTACTGTTACTCGTCGAGTTATGATTGGTCATCAAAATTATTATTTCTACCTCCTTTGCAAGATTGGTTTCTTCCACCTTTATTTAGCTCAACATTCTTTTATAAAATGTCTCACCTTTCCACAATTGTAGAATTTGTCCAAGTAATAGTTCTTCACATAGTGGTCATACTTGCAACATTTATAATATTCAATATTGTGGGTCATTGACCGACTTCCTTTTTTACTATGTCCTCTACCACGCCAGTTTTGTTAGTTAGAGTCCTTCTCGCCACCACTTTGTCCACGACCTTTACTTCATCCGCCTCAACTGCCCTGATCTCGTTCTTTACCATGGGTATTATGAGAGTAGATAGTTTTCTCTGTTGTCTCACTCTTAAATGCTTGTATCTTTGTCTCCTCCTCCTCCTTCTTCTTCCGATGTTCATGGGTTTCAACAGAACCAGACAACTCCTACACAGTGAGCTTAAACAAGGTCTTTGATTCTTCTATTGCACACATAACATTTTTGAAGTCATCGTCTAACGACCTAGAGATCTTCTCCATAACACGAACATTAGAGAGCATCTCTAAATTCCAATTAAGTTGATTTACCACGATCTCAATATGCTTGATATACTCAAAAACTCCTTCGAACTACTTCATCTTCATGCTCTCTAACTCGCCACATAGTTTTTGTAGTCTCACCTGCTTAAAACTATCATCGACCACCTCCCAATTATTTTAGGATCCAAGAATATCCTTCATTTGATGACCCTAATTGTTATAGTTTATTACTTTTGTCAATTAGGAAAGGGACACACTATTTATGACCATATTCAAACTCTCTCTCACGCTCAAACACTCACAAAACTAGTTTTGATACCAATTGGATACCTAAGAACAATGAATTTTAGAATTGAGTAATTATGCTTGTATTGATCAAGAATGATACAAGTGATATTTAAATACATAACTCTATCTTAAATGTCAATTATTACATCTCAACATTCATAACAATAAACAAACTTCTAACTAACTACTTGATTACATCATCCATTTCAACCAATTATTCAATTACAAATGTTTAGGTTTGCTCAACATGTTATTAATACACCTTTATATATATATATATATATATATATATATATATATATATATATATATATATATTAAGATAATAAAAATTCAATACCAAATATCATACCATAAAAATATCATAAGATAAAAATAATTTTAAAATAATAGTTCTAGAAATTACACTTATTGGAAACCATTAATGGTACATAAAACATATATTTAACCAAATATACAAAAATTTAAATTTAAATTTTGAGCTTACATGTGGTGTTCTTACGTTCCTTGCATGCTTTACTACAACAAACACCAACCGACTCAACCAACATCACACACATCATGAATCGACCACTAACAACAACAGTCCACACAATGAACCACACCATGACTCATCAATCACCCGCACAATCTACAACACAACACACATCAATTATTGAAACATACTGCATAACGCATACGCGAGAATCGATTCTGCATGAACAATATGCGTGAGAATCGATTTTCGTTCATCAAGAATAGATTCTAGCCATTGAGAGAATGAATTCAGTGTGAATAATAGGGATGAGAATCAATTCTCCATGCATTGAATGTGAGCAATAATCAATTTTCAACTCATAGAGAATCGATTCTACGGGCACCGAGAATCGGTTCTCTACAACTATTTTTACCCACAATCATTTTCTCTGTCACTCTCACCCACCAAAACATGACACACAGAAACCAAACCACAACCACCAAGAGTCATTCTCACTATGTGAATGAGCAATATATTGAATATGACTTACACCTCACAAGATAAACACACATCACGAACGCCTTCTCTCACAGGTATTTAATGGCACCCTAAACCTTCAACTACCATGGTCATGATAATGGTCAACATGGCCTGGGATGAATCTTCAATGTAGTTGTAATTGCATGCATGTGGATAAGTAGAAATCTCTACAACGATTCCCTGCATGCACAATTTTTTCCTCCGTTGGTTATTGTTGTTGGATGTCATGCACAATTGGATCACGTGGAGACCGACAGGAACAAAAATGTAAATGAACACTGGGTGAGTTGTGTTTCTCGTCTTATCTCTTCATTCAAGCGGGGGCACATCATCAACACTCTCCCTCAAATCCACGACTACAAATCTCGTCAAACCGCTAGAAATAAATGTGTATAATTATCGCTCTTCCATCTCGTGTGAAGAGTAAATTAGTGAAAAATTTATCGTATAAAATTTTCTAAATATAATGTATTAAATTATAATATTTTTGAATAATTAAAATATTTTTATTATTATAAAATAAAGAATATTATTAAAAAATATAGTTATTTAATATATATACGCATATTATATATATATATATATATATATATATATATATATATATATATATATATATATATATATATGAGATAAGCTTGTCATAAAATGTAAGATTTATAAATAAATAAAAATTAAAATAATTTACATAATGGTCCTATATTTTATTTATTTATTTATCTTTATTTACGTATTGATCCTCTCGTTATATTTAATTATTTATCTTCAGTTGTGCACTGATCTTATTTTATTTATCTCTACTTACGTAGTGATCCTGTTTTATATTTATTTATTTATCTTCTATTACACATTGATCCTATTTATTTTATCTCTCATTACACATTGATTTTGTTTTATACTTATTTATTTATCTTCGATTACGCATTGATCATATTTTATATTTATATTTATTCCCAATTACGTATCTGGTCCTTGTTCATTAATTTATATTTGTATTATTGGATTGTGTAAATTTTTTTAAAGAGTAAAATATTTTATTTATAAAGATTTGATGAAACGGTAGATGGAAGTTCAACCTTGGGAATTGAAATAAGTAAATATCACTTAAAGAGTAATTAAAATTGAGCTTATTTATCCTAATTAGTTACTACAAATTTAATTCAAATCTTTATAAATGGAGTATGACGATGTTGATAAGTTGATTTTATATATATCATTTTGAGATTATATTATTTTACTTAACTATTCTTACTTCCCTCTTTTGATCTGTTATGCATGTTACAACTAAAAATATCAACCTAAATAGATGAAAACATAAGAGGGAAGGCAAATATCATTGATAAATTAATCACTTTTAAAAGATAAATGTTTGTCAATTTTAATAATTGTTTCTTATCTAAACTTATAAAGTTCATATATTTATACATATAAATATAAAAACATTTATCTCATATCTTACTTTTATGAAAATTTGATAGAAAGTAGTAGGGGGGTTCTAACCAGTGAGCCAACCCAGCTCACCACGGATTTGAGCCGGGTTTGGTTTGATTTTTTTTATTTCTACCGATAATGGGTTAAAAATGAACCCGGCTCACTTAACCCACTGGGTTAAATGGGTTTGAGTCGGGTTATGGTGGGTTGACCCGCAACACACCATTAATTTTAAATTTTAAAAATAATTATAATAACATACTAACCTTAATTAATCATTTATTTTATATTTTAAAAATAATTATAATACTTTAGTAATCCTAATTGATGTTATTATGTCTTACCTCTACCCTACATTGTTGGTTGTCGCCACAAGTCAAACCCTCACTTAAACTTGTTATCAGTTGTTCGTTGCACCATTACGTTTGCCGCTACACTTTGGTCACTTGTCATATTATCTGTCCACCGCACCACTACACCATGTCCACTATATTGCTTTCGAAGATAAGAATTTGTTTCATAACCTAAACTATTGGATTGATGAATCTTTATGTGAAAATTGTAGCATCTATACATTATTTGTTTTTTGTTATTGATTTATACCTATATCTCTTTAATATATGAATTTTTGACTTCTTTCTTTGAAATTAATTTACAGTATGGAATCCGAAACAATACATCAAAGTGTCAATGTAAATTGTATTGGTGATGATTTTATTATTAATAAAAATTCCAATGAGCCAATTTCAGTTAATAACGAAGATACTGATGTTGAGAAAGAAAGGAAGAAAACATAAGTTTTTACATCCGAAATTTCTATATAATTTAAAAAATTAAAAAGTATAGGTTAGTGAGTCAACCCACCAACCCGTGGTGGGTTGAGCCGGATTGTAAAAGTTCTGGCTCGTCAAAAAGTGAGTCGGGTTGAGCTCACCTATTTTCAGCTCAACCCGTGGTGAGCCAACCTGTGTGAGCCGAGTTGACTCACTTTGACACCCCTAGAAAGTAGTGATCTTTTCAAATATGGTTAAATTAATGATAAAGTGGAAATGAAAAATTGGAATATGAATTAATTAATATTTATTTTTAAATAATTAATAAATTAATATATTAAATAAATAATATTTAGAATTACAATTTACTGTAAAAAAGAAAAAAAATGTAGATATTAAATATATATTATAATTTGTGATGCGCATATGTTTTAAAATAATATATATATATATATATATATATATATATATATATATATATATATATTAATTTAAGTTTATGAATTCGTAGATCTATTAAAAAATAATAAAAATAAAAATAGATGTGAGACTGAAATAAGATCAAATGACTTAGGGGTGGGATGAGATTTGATGAGGTGAAATTTAAGTGTGGTAATGAGTTAATCCAACTCTCACACTTATTATAATATGGATTAGATGAATTATCTTAGTGTAATATTTTTTTTATAAATTTATCTTAACATATAGATAACAAAATTAGAATATTAAATAATGAAAAAATATATTAATTTATTATTAATTTTATTTGAATTCGTTTAATTCATTAATTCACTTTAATCCGCTATTAAAATATTTTAAATACTTTTAATTCAATCCGACTCAGGGATTGGCCAATATTTTGATTCATATTCCAATCCCTAAATTTAAGCTTCCTAATTCGCTTACATTATTACAACGCGTACGGGATGAAAAATTGACCCACCATTTCATTTAATTATTTTATTTTAAAACTTTGTTGAGATTTTATATTGTTCCACTTGAATTTTATATAGAAGATAAAATAATTTATGTTGTGTAATTTTAATGTTTTGTTATTCATGGCTAAAAAAACTTATTAGAAGAAAGGTTCATCGGTCCAATGCATTGAAGATGAATCAAAGAGAGTAATCACCAATTTTTTGGGAGTCAAATCCTGTTGAACGATATTTGACATACCATACACGGTCTAACAGGAAACAAGTCACTTCACATCCCTTATTCTTAAATTTAATTAAGGAAGATTATCCAAACTTTATATTGATGGTAAAAAACTAAATGTTACATTGAAATTTAGTTATTCTCTTAACTAAACATAATCTCAAAAAATAAAGACAGAATAATAGAAAAATCGTGCTTTTTTTCCTATTATCTTATATCTGACTTCAAACGTTGAATGGAAATTTATATTTAAAAAAAAAAATTAAAACACAATTCAATTTCTTGTAGTTATGGTCTTACATGGCAATCCCCTATTTAGAATATTCTATATTTACAATCCAATCATGAGTTAAATCTTTAATTTTTTTTAATGTATTAATTAAATTTTGGTCCTACATTCTGTGAAATTTTATCCTAACTTTTTAGGTATATCTGTATTTATTTATTAATATACATCAATAGGATGTACTAGTTGAATTTCTATTAAATGAGATATCTATAAATACCACACTGCCAAGGAAGAAAAGCATTGAGAAAGTAAAATGGATCACAAATTTTGGGAGAGAGTAGCAACGATTTTTTTTGCTTTCTTTGCTATCAGATTTCCCAAAGGAGTAGCTGTTAACGCAGCAGTTCCAGCATTGTTTGCATTTGGAGACTCAATCCTTGACACGGGAAACAATAACAACCTTGTAACGTTAACCAAGAGCAATTATCCTCCCTATGGAAGGGACTTCGAAGGAGGAAGACCTACAGGAAGATTTTGTAATGGAAAAACTCCCACAGATTTGATAGGTAATATAAGATTCATGAACATGCCTGATTTTTAGTTTTACTTTTCAGATATAAAACAAAGATACCATAGCTAATCCAAAATGGTTTATTATATGAATTGAATGGTTTATGCAGCAACGGCGTTGGGAATAAAAGAATCAGTGCCAGCATATCTCAGTGGCAACTTGAGCCCTCAAGACCTCATCACTGGGGTTTGCTTTGCTTCTGCTGGGTCTGGGATTGATGATCGCACTTCTCAAATACAGGTAACATCAATTGGTTACATTTCACTGCAATCTGAATGATACAACAGTTAATAGGAAATATTATTGTGTCTCAAACAAAATCTGTTTTTAAGGAGAGTCATAAGAATGCATTAATAACATTTTGAATATCTGATAATTTGGTTTGTGAGACTGAATGGTGCTTGTTATGTGTGAGATCAGGGAGTTCTATCACAGCCAACCCAACTGAATATGTTCAAAGAATACATAGGGAAACTGACAGCGCTGGTCGGACAACAACGCGCGACTGACATCATATCCAACAGCCTCTTCCTTGTTTCCGCCGGCAACAACGACATTGCCATTACATATTCTTTACTTCTAGCCACAACACACCCTTTCCCTTCGTATGTCTCTACTTTAATTTCCACCACTTCAAATTTCTTCAAGGTTCCATCGCCACTTCCTCCTATACAATTCATTTTTTTCTTTTTCATTTTCTAGTGTAATTTTCTGTATATATATGTTAACTGTATATTTGATTGCAATTAACTTGAAGAGTCTATATGATCTTGGAGTACGAAAAGTGTGGGTACTGAGTACATTGCCACTGGGATGCTTACCTGGAGGTAGAACTTTAGCAGGGGGACCATTGAGAATTTGTGCACCCATTCCGAATCTAGAAGCACAGACATTCAATGGCCAGTTATCATCCGCAGTTGATTCTATCAGAGCCAGCCTTACAAATTACGACATTAGATTCATCGATGTCTATACTCCTTTCCTGAATCTCATAAATAATCCTCAGCCATCAGGTCATTTTCTATACTCGCTAAGTCAAGATCAATTTATTTGTGTGGATTATATTAACACTAGAATCAACTTCATGATTATTTCAGGGTTTACTGACGTAGCAGAAGGGTGTTGTGGGAGTGGTTCATTCGGATCTTCATTGCCGTGTACCCTTCTCAGTGTGTGTCCAAATCCTGCGACTTACATTTTCTGGGATTTGGCCCATCCAACTGAGAGAGCTTATCAGCTTGTGGTCTCTTCTGTTCTTCAGACACAAAAGAACAACATTTCAGGCTCTTTTGCTTCTTCTCCTGTTAACTCTTCTCTCTCACGTTGAAAACTTTTGTCTCAAATGGAGGCGAGAACCTTCAAGCGATAAACTGTAGTGTCAATTCTCAATAGTAGCTTTGTTGCAGTGATTTTAGAATAAATTTAACAAACTTTATTATTAAAATATATTTTATGCTTTGTTTAGGTACTCGTGGAAATTGTGCATGGTCGTTCCCTTCTGATATGTATTTGTGAGCATGCACCATTTACAACGGTTTCTAAAACCTTAAATAGAAAAAAAAAAAAAACCCTAAAGGATATGTCTCCGTCAAATGAAATGGAATGTCTTTCTATAATTTATTTATTTTTTAAAATAAATTAAATAATAAAAACATTCATTCCATTTAAAATACATAGATATTAATATAACATTTGATATTATTAATTTAGTATTTTATAAATAAATCATTTATTAATATTAGTTAATTTATTTATTAAAATTAATATTTTCATTAAAATTAATAGCTAAAATATAAATGCATTCAATGTATATAACTTTCAATCACAATTTCTATATATAAACAACAAAATCAAATAAAAATTAATTATTTTTAAACTTATACATTAATAGTGTATCATATATTAATGATAATATTAATATTAAATATTTTAAAATTAAAATATGGGAGCAAAAGTTATAATCTTTAATTCAAAACGGGGTTTAAGAATTAATTGTAACAATTATAGCCTATCGTGTCTATAATTTGATTTAAATGGTGAAATAATCATTTATTTCATTTTAATTAGATTACTAGATGCAGACAAATTAAGAAAAATAGGCGAATAATAATTAATTATATTTCTAAACAGATAATTATATTCATTTATAACAGCCATTTATACGTTGACAATATCAATTAAATGATTAAATTTCAAAACATACAAGTCAAACCAGAAGCATGAAACGTTATTCAAAATATGACAAATTACTCGTAATAAACTGATATCATGTAATAATTAACAATTATAAGTAGTTTATTTGATAAGTAATATACTTTGATTTTCTATTCCCATCATCAAATATTTAATTGTGTTTATTTTACTTCAAAATATTTAATTTCACAATTTTTTATATGCGATATCTCAGCCCAGGGAGTGACAAAAAAAAAAGATCAATTTTAAATTTGAAAAAAAAAATCAACTTAAAAGTATATATATATATATATATATATATATATATATATATATATATATATATATATGATAAATATGTTTCATTCACTTTCTTATTTTAAAAGAAAATTGTTTTTGTTAGGTGTGTCTCTTACTCTAAAAAATTCACTTGAGAAAATAGATGATTAAGTAACAAATATCAGAATGACTTATTAATTTTTTTCATCCACAAGAATATTTCATTATACCTTACAAGGGTAATTTAGTCATTATATTAAAAATATTATTATTCAATTATCATATATTAATCACTATTAATTACAATAAATACACATGGATCCCTTCAAATTCATTTTTTTTCCTCAATCCAATTAATCCTACACATCAATTCAAATCACCTTAAATCCCACCCAATCCATACACTTGTCACGAGATATTATTTATTACACTTTAACCAGTAACCATTTAGGATAAAGATTACATTTGTAACATCTAGATTTACTTTTGTGATATTCACAACCATTTATCACACATATTAAATTAAAACAAATATGTGATCTTCGCAACAAATATATTAAGATAAAATAAAATAAATTATTTAAGTATTGTCCTTCAATCGTAGTTAAAATTTCATCTTACCTTACAGTTAATATTGATAAGTTTTTATTAGATAAGATATTAAAAAAAAAAAAAGAGGTATATATGAGCTTAATTAAAATAAAATATCATTGATAAGTAATGGAGGTTAGGGATGTTCATACGACTAAATAATCCTACTTTCTAAGGTTAGGGATGATAAATTTCTCAAATCCATTCAAATTCAATTTTATCTAATTTAATAAATTTAATTAAATTATTATTAAATCCAACCAAATTTAATAAATCAAAATTATTAAATAATAATATATTTATTATCTCATTTATTTAATTATTATATTAATTAAATATTTTCTTAAAATTTAAATTATTTAATAATAAATAATATAGTTTATTTAAAAAATATTCTAAAAATACTAAAAAATATATGTTTTGAAATTAAAAAATTAATAAAAGAACTTTTAAAAAAATTATGATCTAATTAACTCTACTCAATTCAACTCTACTCTAAGGACTGAGTTAAATAAAATTCAATGAATATTTTTTTTATTCGATCAGATGATAAGTTTACCAAACTTCTAAGATTGAATTTATATGAAGAATTTTTTTAGTAAAGAGACTAAATTAATTTTATATATAAACTTTAAAGAGAAATATGTTTTTTTGGATGATCAATCATCTCATCCCATACCTCCCCTCCATGTTATTAATTATAAATAAATTATTGATTACTAATTATATTTTAGTTTTCATTAATAAAATTTTATTATTAAAAATTAGGTATTATTAAATGATTACTTTAATTATTTTTAATATTTTTCATAACACTCAAATAAAATTTTAATAGAAAATTTTTAAAAATATATATATATATATATATATATATATATATATATATATATTAGTTATTATGTAACACAAAAGATAATTATCAAATAATGTACATTAAAGTTCAAATGATTTAAAATAAATAATAATCAGAATATTTCAATAAATCTAATTTTTTGATAAAATAAATAATATAATATATTAATGTATTTAGTTATTTAAAAATAATTTTTTAAAACAGTATTATTTATTATCTAATATAGACTATGATAAAAGTTTCTAAATAGGTAACACCATTACATTTACATAATCTTTACATTCTTTATTTTATACATTGTTGTTCTCCTCTTATTGATATATTGAAGATTTTTTTATATGATCTCCCTTTTGTAGGTCTTGTCTAAAGTTCAATGTTGAAGGCTTAAAAGTTATTAATTAACAAGTTTGTTTGAGCACATTTGAAGATCATGTTCTTCTAAGCAGAAGAACATTTTGTGTCCATCAACAGCTAAGATGGATGCAGATATCATCGTCAACAACTTAAAACCCGCATGGAGGATATTTAACTACAAATATTGTTTGAGAATGAAGAGAGCATTCTTCTTAGCATCGTGGAATTACAAAGAAAAACCATTTTAAGATTTTCTTTAAGTCAAGTTGTGTTAGAGTAGTACTGAACATTGATCATTAAGCATCAAGTCATAACTTAAACTATTTAACACTCATTGCACAAGGATATACAGTTTATCAATCATAAAGAGGAGACAATAAGAAGGAAAGTTGAAGAAGTATTGAGGAAATGAGGAGTTCCAAAATGTATCAATAATCACCATTAACAATGCATCATCTATGACATAATTAAGCATATTTGAAAAACAAAAATAGAGAATATAGGTGGATTAGTAATGGATGGACAACTATTCCATGTTGGATCCATATGCTAAACTTAGTTCTAGGTGATAGTTTTAAAGAGTTGCACAATTCAATAACAAGAATTAGGAATATTGTTAGATTTGTAAAGTGTTCACCACAAAGATGGGCTATGTTTCCAGAATGCATAGAGTTTTCAAAACTTTGTTAAAAAAATTAATGTGTCTTAATGTTCCCACAAAGTGTAATTCCACATCTATGATGTTAGATGCAATAATATAAATTCAAGTTGCATTTGAAAAGTTTGATAATAAGTACTCTACTTATGGAATTTTTTTTTTTTTTGAGGTTAATGACTAGAAAAATGTCTTATCATTTATTAATTAAGTTTTTAAGAATTTCCTATGAAACCACTAATATTTTATTTTACATCATTATAAGTATATATGTTGCATTACCAATTGACTACTATCTCTTATGCACACTTAATAAGAAAGGTGTGAATATTGTATTAGTCCTAACTGATTGTCAAATGAGAATGAATGACAACATCATTTTTTTTTTATTTTAATAATATTCTTTTACCCTCGTTAAAAGTGTTTAAGTATGTGCTTTAAAATTTTCAAGAAATATATAAACACGTACAGATAAAGTTATTGAATTAATTAAGTTTGTAGAAAAAAGTTTGAAAAGAAAATGTATTATTAGTATAAATCAATTCATGATGAGTAACACCATAGATATGAGTAACCACATAGATATGAGTAACCACATGCTGATATAATAGACTTTGCTTCTTAATATGAAATATAACCTTTGTTGAAATTCCTAAATATTTGGTAAGGTTGATGTTTATATTTGAGAGAGAAAGACTTTATAGATAAATAAAATAAACTAAAAAATACTCTTAATTTTTATTATAAAAGATAATGGAATACTTGATATTTTAATTTGATGAAAAATAAATTTTTGATGGTTTTCCACTTTGTCCACCATATGAGATATGTGTTAATCATCCTTGTTTCAATGATCACCTTCAAGAGTGAGTTTAGTATTGGAAGCAAATTTTTTAGAAGTTTGTTAAACCCATAATGATTGAAACACTTATTTGTGTTTAGAATTGGTTAAGCAATTTAATAAATTTCAAAATTTCATGGTTGTTCAATTAAAAAAATTGAAGGAACATAATGCTAAACTAGTTATAAGTTTATTATTATTATTATTATTATTATTATTATTATTATTATTATTATTATTATTATTATTATTATTATTATTATTATTATTATTATTATTGTAGTAGTAGTAGTAGTAGTTACTAGATTGTAATTTTGATAAATTATAATTGGATTTCCTTTGTAAGTATAATTTATGTTATGTTTTTTTTTTAAGTTATATGCAAAAATTAATTGTTGAGACTGCATCTTATTATATATTTTTTAAATATATCTCTGTTTTCTTCTTGTAATTATTTCATATCTTGTTGATTATTTTTAAGTAATATCTATAAATTTGGTTACTTGATAGTTTAAGAATGTTAATGTAATATAGTTATTTATATTATAATTAATTTTAAAAAATACAAAAATTGTTGAGTTTGAGATGAGCTGGATTTTCTTGTTTTTTGACCAAAGAGTAATGATCTTTAGACAAGCTCTGTTGAAATGTAGGTTGATGTACACCATTCTATGAAGTGCTGTCACTGTTCCCATTTGACATCTTGAGTTTTGGCATTTTGCTTGGTCTCCTTAGTGGATGACCTAAGATTTTGTGGTCACATTGGTTTTCTGGGTCTCTTTTTTATTTTGAATATTGTGTATGTGTTTCTCAATCATGCTTGAAATCCATCTTCTTCTATGGTTGAAAACTATCTTCTTCTATGGTTGAAGTTTATCTTCCCCTTTAAACTGAAGTTATTAAAATTTACGTTGAGTGACAATTGTGCATTTCAGTTAACCAATTAACTTCAAGTATTCTAACTTGATTAGATGTTATCTTTCTTAGTTTAGTACTACTTAATTAATTATTTGAGAAGGAAAAAAATTATACTTTTACACTTTTTTTTATTATAAAATAATTATAGTACTTTGTAAAACATTCTAAAATCATTATATTTTTAACGTTACTGCTTTTTGCAGATAAGGGAGAAAATTAAGAAAGAAAAAATGGTTTCTTTTATGAAATTATCCTGTAGTTTCTTATTTTTAAGACAAGTGTTATTTTCAGAAGTATTATATTTAAAAAAATATTATTATTACTATTATTTTATTCTAATATTTAACCCATTTTTTATTTAGTTTTTATTATTTTTATCATTTTTATTAAGAATATTATTGAATTATTAAATTTTAACTAATATTCGTATAAATATTAATTAATTAAATTTAAATTATTGATTTTATTGAGTATTTAAAGTAATTATAATACAATTTGATAAATATAAATATTAATTAATAAAATTTAAATTTAAATTATTGATTGTATTTAAAAATAATTATAATAAAATTTGAACAATTAATCTTTAACTTGTTTGTATAAATATTAATTAATTAAATTTAGATAATCAATCGTAGAGTATTTGAAAATAATTATAATAAAATCTGATTAATTGATCTTTCTACGAAAATATGAATGGCACGTCTAAATTGGATAAATTAACCTATTTTACCGTCAATAATGTCAAAATAATATTAATTAAAAACATTTCTTAACGAAAAAAATTATATCAGACCTACGCTAAAAAAAACAACGATAATAATAACACATAAACTCGATAATATCCCAACTCTAACTAATTCACCGTGTTCCAGTTTTAACTTAACTAATCATATTTTAACCAAAACCTAATTGGGAAAAAACAACACAATAATAAAAAATATTAAAATAGATAGCGGAAATAATTTTCTAAACTTGTAAGAACATGTAAGAAGTGACAAGAATAATCCTAAAAAGAAACATAAATATTTTTAATGTGTAAAACCCTTTTAAGATGAGAACTAAAAATCCACTTGCACACAGTCACTCAATCCAGCTCCATTAAGATTAAAATGAGAGTACAAAAGAGGTAAATCAAAATATAAAAATAAGTATCTACAAGTAATTAATAATACTCTTAAATTTAAAAAAAAAACTAAAAATTTAGCCACAATATAATATTGATATTTCCAATTACAAACCTAAAATTAACAATTCCAACGGTCAAAACGAATAACCTTATGTCATGAACTTGTTGTCAAAATTTTAGTCTCATACAACGATAAATTAAGTGGAAATTATAATTTTACTTAGACGGCTTGGTAAATAACACTACAAGAAATATATAACTTACAAATAAATTATATTTATATACTTACAAATAAATTATATTTATATACAAATAAATGTATATCCGTATAAATATATAAATATAAAATCTATAAATAAAAATATATTTATATATTTTAATATATATTTAAATATTGATATATTTAAATATTGATATATTTAAATATTGATATATTTATATATTGATATATTTATATAGCATAATGTATATTAATATATGAGGGGATAATATTGATATATTGATATATTTGTATATATATATATATATATATATATATATATTTATATTTATATATTGATATATTTATATATTAATATATTTATATTTTTATATTTTTATATTTGATATATTTATATATTGATATATTTATATATTTATTTATATCCTTATACATTTATATCTTTATATATTTATATATTTGAAAAAAAATATTAAATTTTAAAAATAATATTATATTTTTAAAACTAAATATTAGAAAAATATTTAAAAATATATATAAATTATATTTACATTTACAAAATATTAAAGATATATGTTTATATCTTTACATATTTATATATATTTATATGTTTATATTTTTACATATATTTATATCTTTCCATATTTATATATTTATATATAAAGATATTAGTTTTGTATACAAATAATATTATAATATAGTATATTATACTATTAGTATAGTATACAAATAATATGTTAGTATAGTATAGTATACAAATTATTAATTTTGTAATTTATATACAATGAAAATAATATAATGGTATATTGGTATAGTATATTTGTATTCTAATTTTTAAATAAACTAAAATTACGCTAAATGTATAATAATATATGAGAGGATAATAAATTTAATCCAATTATTTTTATAAATATATAAATATAAAATCTATAAAATATTAAAAATGATATTATATTTTTAAAAACAAATATTAGAAAAAGGTTTAAAAACTAGTATTATCTTAAATTTATTAAAAGTATAATTAAATCTCTATTTTCTTAAAAAAAAATAAAATTCTCAATTCTACATTTTTTTAAATTCTATCATTATATTATCATGCTCATTATATCAAAATGTTAAATACTTTTAAATATTAAAATTAAATTTATCAAAAATTAGGAAAAAAATTAATCCAAAAGAGTTCAAAAATATATTATAATATTGTCAATTTTAAGTTTAATTATATTGTTCATTCTCAAAGTAGAAAAATATATTGTAATTATTTTAATTTAATAAAATATAATTTAAAATTTTAATACTAAAATTAAAAGATTAAATAATAATAAATTTAATTCTTTAAATTCAGTAGTTAGAAACTAAAATTATAGTTTCTCTGTTTTAAATAATTAAAATAAATATTTAAAAATAAAAATCAAAACTAGTATTATCTTAAATTTATTAAAAGTGTAATTAAATATCTATTTTCTTAATTTTATTTGTTTCAAACTTCTCAATTCTACATTTTTGTAAGTTCTATCATTATATTATCATCCTCATCTCCTCCCATGTTCTACTTTATCTTTACAATAGTCAATATTCTTAACTAATTTATAGTTTTAATTATAATTTTTTAGTATATATTTTAGAAATTAATCAATTCTAATCTATTATTTGAAAAACTAATCAATTCTAATCAATAATTTAGAAAACTAATCGATTATAATTAATTATTTGAAAAAATTATCAAATAAGATCGATCATTTTGAAAATATAATCGATCGAATCGGATTTCGCTTGAGTGAGAGTAGTCTCGCTCAAGCGAAATACACTTCAGATATCGTATAAGCCTTAACCGCTATCTAATATACACTTCGTGATAGCTGTTATAAGGGAACCACTATTATATCCTCTCAATTATGATCGATCATTTCAAGTTATGATCGATCAAAATCGTATTTTGCTCGAAGCGAGAGTAGTGTCGCTCAAGCGAAATACAACCCGAGAATGCCAATTTTGTGCAGGGGCGTTTCGCTCGAGCGAGAATATTGTCGCTCAAGCGAAATACATTTTAGATAGCGGTTCCACAAGAACCGCTCTTAAAAGTGCACTTCTAATAGCAGTTAACCATTAACCGCTATCTAAAGTACACTTCTAGATAGCGATAACGTGGAACCGCTATCATATCTTCTCAATTATGTTCTTCTTTTCATCAATCATAATGAAAATTTACATTAACTATTTTTTTGAATATTATGTTTTTAAATTTGCTATTAGAGAAAACCTTTCATAATTCAAAATGTTAAATACTTTTAAATATTAAAATTAACTTTATCAAAAATTAGGAAAAAAATTAATCCAAAAGAGTTCAAAAATGTATTATAATATTGTCAATTTTGAGTTTAATTATATTGTTCATTCTCAAAGTAAAAAAATATATTGTAACTAGTTTAATTTAATAAAATATAATTTAAATTTTTAATACTAAAATTAAAATATTTTTGTTGCATGAGGTTTCTTCACTTAAAAGATTTTGCAAAATGCCTCTACAAATGTTTTTAACAATTAAAAACAAAGTATTTTGACAAAAGCTTTCTCAAATGCCTCTACAAAGTATTTTTAACAATTATATTGAGTTTAATTCTACAAATTAAAAGATTAAATAATAATAAATTTAATTCTTTAAATTCAGTAGCTAGAAACTAAAATTATAGTTTCTCTGTTTTAAATAATTAAAATAAATATTTAAAAATAAAAATCAAAACTAGTATTATCTTAAATTTATTAAAAGTGTAATTAAATATCTATTTTCTTAATTTTATTTGTTTCAAACTTCTCAATTCTACATTTTTGTAAGTTCTATCATTATATTATCATCCTCATCTCCTCCCATGTTCTACTTTATCTTTACAATAGTCAATATTCTTAACTAATTTATATTTTTAATTATAATTTTTTAGTATATATTTTGAAATTAATCAATTCTAATCTATTATTTGAAAAACTAATCAATTCTAATCAATAATTTAGAAAACTAATCGATTATAATTAATTATTTGAAAAAATTATCAAATATGATCGATCATTTCTAAAATCTAATCGATCAGAATCAAATATCGCTCGAAGCGATACTAGAGTCGCTCAAGCTAAATACAACCCGAGAATGACAATTTTGTGCAGTAGGCGTTTCGCTCGAGCGAGAAGAGTGTCGCTCAAGCGAGATACATTTTAGATAGCTGTTACACAGAACCGCTCTTAAAAGCTCACTTAGATAGCGGTTAACCTGGAACCGCTATTATATCGTTTCAATTATGATCGATCAAAATGCGTTATGACTGATCGTAACTATTTTAATCGATTAAATCTCGCTTTCAATCGATTAAAACAATTTCTGCACAGCGTTTTAATCGATTAAAACTTATTTTTATCAGCTTAAAATAACTTGAAAAGTTTTACGAGAAAGTTTTGCAGGATTTCAATCGATCGAATCGCTAAACAATCGATTAAATCAACTTAGAAGATTTTTTGTAAAGTGTTTTAATTGATATAAACGTTGTCGTATCAGCTTAAAACAAATCTGTTAAAGAATCAAGAACGTTAAATTTTTTTTTATAAAAGTAATTATTATATATTTTTTTATTTTATAAAAATGATTAATAAAAGAAAATTTTATTATTTTTTTCTTTTTTTAGGTGTAAAAGTATAATTAAATAAAAGATAAATATATATACTTTTGCATTTTAATTTTCAAATATTAATTTTTTTATGAAATTAATTTTAATTAAAAAAATTAAAGTGATATATATATATATATATATATATTTTATTTTTAATTTATTAATATTATCAAATTTTAGCTTAATAATTAAAAAAATTACCAATAATTTAAATTTTAATATATCTATAATTTTATATAATTATTAATATAAATTTAATTCTTCTAATAATATTAACACATTTATTAAATTAAAATTCTTTACTTTAATTAATTATTTTAAATTTTTTTAACGATTTTTTTAAATAAAAACAATAAAACTTAAAATTAATTTCTAACTAAATCTTCACATATTTATGGTTAATACTATATTATATTATTATGTTTAATTAAATTTTAAAATAAGTTCACTTTATTTTTACACTTTTATATAAAAATGACTAATATAAACTTAAAATATATATCCAACTATTAAATTATCCAAGATATTAATATAAATTTAAAATATCAATTCAGTAATTAAAATAATTTTAATTTTTTATAAATACATTGAAATACATTTTTATTAACATACAAGTAATATATATATATATATATATATATATATATATATATATATAAAAGAGACTAAATTAATAATTAATTTAATTATTGATTTAGTGACCGATTCTGATGGACCGATTCTAGTGACTAATTTAATAATCAATTTTAATTTTTTTATTCACATGCTAAATTAAAAAATAAAATTATATAATTATATTACTAAATTATTTAATAAGTTAGTAAACTATTTTTTTAAAATTTTTATAATGTTATTAACAATGTTATCACTTATTTTAAATTATTAAGTAGATTTATATTTAAAATATTTTAAATAAAATATTTATATAAATGAAAAATAGTTATCAATTTAAAAATTATTTTTTAAGTGATCGAAAATTTAGTCACTAAATCAGCTTACTAAATATAAAAAAATTCAGTCACCACTTTCGGCCACTATTAACCATTTTTCTAAGTAGTGATCGAATCAGTGACCGATCTGTGGATCGAATCAGTTGACCGATATCTCGTGATCGAAATTTTAGTCACTAAATCGAGCCACTAAATATAAAAAGGGAAATTAGTCATCGATTCGAGTTACTATCGATGATCGAATTTTTCGATCACTAATTTCGGTCACTATTTGGTGTTTTTCTTGTAGTGTAAGCAAAATAATGTTCTCTTCTCTTTCTCTTTCAAAGCTGTGAAATTTACTCCTCGTTACTAACCTACAAGACCCCTCTCCACTTAAGCTAAATTAGATAAAATGAACCCAACCCAACAAATCTCCCTCTCACAACTATGTGGAGGTAACCACTAATCAGGTAATCTCACAACAAGTTTCAAATTTCTACATTGGTAATACCTTAGTCATCATAACAGCACCATCATCAACATGTTTGGATCTAGAATGAAAAGTTTGATTTTTACCAAGATGAATAGCAATCTAACTATCTATAAATAATGGATAGTTGTTATACACAAAACCAAGCTCCTGCAAGAATTTCTTTAATTATAACAACTCCTTGCATGCTTTTGTAATGACAATGAACTTTGCCTATGCTACACATTTTTACAATCTTGATTTCTAAGTCACAGCTCCCCTACAAACTTAATCAAATAGCTTGAAGTAAACTTTCTAGAATCAATGTCTCCAGTCATATCTAAGTCTAAGTAACCTATCAAAATGAGTTTATTACCTCAAAAACAAAGTTTCAAATCACTAGTACCATGAAGATACTTCAAAATTCATTTCACAATATTTCAATGCTCTCTACCTAGATTGGACAAAAATCGACTAACTATACCAACAACATATGCAATATTTTGTCTAGTACATATTATTGCATACACCAAATTGTCCACTACAGATGTATAAGGAATTCTACTCATATATGATTTCTCAACTATGTTTGAAGGATTATGCTTAACACTCAATTTAAAATGAGTTGTAAGAAGAGTGTTAACTGCTTTAGCATTTTCCATCTAGAATCTTTGCAACACTTCCTTAATGTAGTGCTTCTGTGATAACCAAATCTACTTTTCATTTTTATCATGTGAGATACTTATGCCAAGAATCCTTTTAGCAGCTCTCATGTCTTTCATGGCAAATGACTCGCCCAATTGCTTCTTTAACATATCAATTCTGAAAATATTTTTCCCAACAATAAGTATATCATTAACCTATAACAACAAAATAATAAATTCATCATTAGAGAATTTTTTAAGTAAGATACAATGATCAGAAGTAGTCCATTTATAATCTTGATTACATATAAAAGACTCAAATTTCTTATATCCACTAGTGCAAAATAGACATTTTATGTCACCTATTTCTTGTCGAATTAAAAAATACCTAACTTAAAAAAATGTGGCGGCATTTTCGTAAATAATGGGTACGACTTTTACATCGGCCCCTTCTAGGTCTAACATAAAAGTCGTGTTTAATTCTACCTCAGGGTCACTTCTTCGTCTCACGTGATAAGGGTTTTTGAGGACGACGACGACAACGACTCTTTCTACACCTTCCAGGGTATATTTCGACCATTGTGAATAACGAAGACACCAACATTATGTCCCATTTGTGGTGATTGATGTTTCTCTCTGATTATATTTGAGTTTTAAAGCGTTTTTTTGTATATTCGATATTAGTGTTCTATGTCTCCTCTTATATGTTCAAATTAAATTCGTTATTGTTTTTAAGGATCTCAATCATGTTATTGCATGAATGTCTCCACTTGATTATTATTGAAATTGAATTTTTGTAGTTTGTGATTATCTGTTTATTCGTTTGAGTGCATTTTCGGTTTACACACTACATTTACGTCTCAATCACATTTTTTTTTATTTGTATATTATTATTTTTTTAAATATGAATTTTGAATTTCTAGGAGTGACGAAAATTTATAACATAGGTATATAAAGATCGAAGTTTGATGAATGCACGTCGTATTAATGAAGAGTACGAAATGGAAATTGAGGAATTTTTGAAATTTGTTCGTGAAAATGGAAAAACTATTAAAAGGACATATTATTGTCCATGCGTTTGTTGTTTGAATCAAGTTCGTCATGAATTTGAGGATATACGTGATCACTTATTTGTTCATGATATTGTTAAGAGTTATATAATATGGACATGACATAGAGAAATATTAGACATTTCAATTATGTCAACAACAGAAAATTTTGAAGAAGGGATGAATGATAATCTAGAGGATATGATACGTGATATTGGTGAAAAAAATTTATGAAAACACATCTATATGATTCTTTGAAATTTGATTTTGAGCAACAATTGTATATAGCATTTAGTTTTACAACATTATCAACAACTTTAAAATTGTTCAATTTAAAAGCAAGAGATGGATGGACTGATAAAAGTTTCACCAAATTATTGGAGTTGTTGAAGGAGATGTTTTCTGAAGATAACACATTACCTATTCGTAACTATGAGGCAAACAAGATATTATGTCCAATGGGTTTAGAGTACAAGAAGATACATGCATGTCCTAATGATTGCATATTGTACAGAATTGATTTTGCTACATTTAAAATGTGTCCGACATGTTGTTTGTCGCGTTTCAAAAACAAAGTTGATGGAAGTAGTAGTGAGGAAGAAATAGATGGTCCCCCTACTAGGTTCTATGGTATTTGCCAATAATACCTAGGCTTAAAATATTATTTTCCATAAAAGAATATGCAAACTTGACATGACATTCGAATAGTAGAAAATGTGACAATATTCTTCGACATCCAGCTGATTCTCTACAATGGAAGATGATTGATGAAATATTTCCAGAATTTGGTGCAGAGTCAAGAAACTTGAGAATTATATTAACTACAGATGGAATGAATCCTTTTGAGAAGTTAAGTAGTAAACATAGTTCATGGCTAGTTTTGTTGATCATTTACAATTTGCTTCCTTGGTTATGCATGAAGAGAAAATATATTATGTTGTCTATGATAATTTCAGAACCTCAACAACCAGGAAATGACATAGATGTATATCTTAGTCCTTTGATTGATGATTTGAAGATGTAGTGGGAAATAGGAGTGGAGGTCTTAGATTCATATCACGAAGTCAATTTTAGGTTGCGTGCAATGTTATTTTGCACAATAAATAAATTTCCAGTATATGATAATTTGAGCGGTTATAGTGTGAAGGGTTAGTATGCGTGCCCTTTATATCAAGAAGACACAAGTTATATACAGTTAAAACATGGAAAAAAGACTACGTACACTAGGCATTGAAAGTTCTAGTTACTAATCATCCATATCGTAAAATGAACAAAGCATTTAATAGATGTCAAGATAATGAAGTTCCATCGATGCCATGCAATGGTGAACAAGTACATGAGCAAGTGAAAAATATTAATTTTGTGTTTAGAAAGATGCAAAAGAAATCCAATGAGAAAAACATTTTGAAGAAACATTCTATATTCTTCAATCTTCCTTATTGGTGTAAGCTAGAAGTTAGACATTGTATAGATGTAATACATATTAGACACCAAGTCAAGAAATGAAAAGTTTATTACAATGGTAACTTTATCTTTTTTTCATTAATTATGTTTTTAAAGTGTAAATACATATTGAATAATATATGACTTTATTTCAATTAGAATTGTGTTTAGAATTAATTTTCTAAGTGGAAGACCCAGAACAACAAATTTGCACTTTATTTATCCTAAGGTTATAAACTTATTTATATAAATAAACACAATAATTATTGTTTGTATTTAAATTTTGAAAATAACATTATGTTTTGTTTCTCATTTCAGTGTAATAAGCAAACATACTCATTTGAATATGGATATTATATTATGTATTGGACGAGAGTCATAGTTTGTGCGAGTATAACTTATTCTTGGATGGAGATAATTGTTTTCAATATTTGTTAAGTTGATTTAACTTTATGTGTATTGCATGTTAATAGGAGTCAAATTAATATTTCAAGTATTTTAATATCCATTTCCATTACCAGACCATGATATTACAAATTAGAGAGCAAAGGGCAAGGTATTTCGTTCAAAACTTCTAGTACTTAGTTTGTAGGTTATTGTTTGTATTATATTGTATTAGCTTAGTTTAGAATTTAAATAGCTTAGTTTTTGTACTAGCTTAGTGTACTAGTTTAACTTTTATAGTTTGTATTATATTATATTATTGTAACTATCTCAAGAAACTTGAACGTCTGAACTGTTTGCCATTAAAATATGTTTACAGGTTTTGGTTGTAAGACAAAACAAAATCAATATTAAAAAAAAAGGATGAAATTTACGTCGGACCAGGCTTTAACAGACGTAAATTTACGTTAGATCTAGCTAGGGCCGACGTAAATTTATGTCTATTGTGACATGATCCGACGTAAATTTCGTCCCTTTTTTTTAATTTTTGTAAGTCATTTACGTCTATTTTGTGTTTTGTCCAACGTAAATAAATGTTGGTCCTCGATATAATTAACGTAAATTTATGTCGGTTATAGTAGCCGACATAACTTTATCTCCGTATTAACATCGGACGTATATCGACGTAAAAAGACAAAAGTAATAGACATAAAAAGTTCATCTTGCACTAATGATCATTGTCTTGGAGCTTCAAACCGTATAGACTCGTTTTTAGTCTACACACATAATCTTCCTTGTCTTTAACTAGAAATCATCAGGTTGTTTCATGTAAATATCTTCCTCCAAATTACCATAAAGGAAAGTTATATTCACATTTATCTACTCAACCTCCAAATCAAGGGTAACAATTAAACTTAGTACAGTTCTGATGGATGACATTTTCACCACAGGTAAAAAACCTCATTGAAATCAACACCCTTTTCTGTCTAAAACCTTTCACCACTAATCTGACTTTGTACCTTGGAAATGTAGAATTAGCCTCTTGTTTCACCCTTAAAATCTACCTATTCTCTAAAGCCCTTTTGTCCTTAGGCAATTTTACTAAGTCATAAGTGTGATTATCATGCAAAGATTTCATCTCATATTGCATTGCATCCAGCCATTCTTGTTTTTCTTAACGTTCCAAAGCTTCTTCAAAACACTCAAGTTCTCCACCATCAGTCAAAGTTACATACTCATCAGAAAAATACCTAGAGGATGATTTTCTCAACCTATTGGACCTCCTGGTAGGGACTTGTGGTAATTTAGATATATCATCACATTCCTCTTGAGCATCATCAATTGGAACCTCTACATCATCTCCAACTTGTTGATCATCAACATCACTATGTTGTTCATCATTTTGAGCATCAGACTCAATATTATTCAAGACTGTGAACAGGCAACCGAATCAGATTATCATCAATGAGATTACTATCTTTCTCGGTGTAGTCTTCTCCACCTTGCTAACATCGTTAATGTTTGTTCTTCCATAAACTGCACATCACGACTTTTGACAAAATTTTTCTCAATAGGATCATACAACATATATTCAAACTCAACCTAACCATGACCAATAAAGATACACTGTCTTGTCTTTACATCTAACTTGAATCTCTCATCTTTTGGAACATAAACAAATGTCCTTCAACCAAAGACACGCAAATGATCATAGTTAACATCCTTGTCGAACTAGATTTTGTCTAGTACCTCAGTATTCAAAACAATTGCAAAACTAAGATGAATAACATGCACGACTACAAGCAACATCTCTCCCGAAAAATGCTTAGGAAAATTTACTTTAGAAAGCATATATCTAACTCTTGCAACCAAAGTCATGTTCATCCTCTCTGCTAGACCATTCAATTGAGGAATTTGAGGAGGATTCTTTTCATGTATAATACCCTACTGCTTGCAATAAATATCAAAGGGTTCATGATACTCTCCATCATTATCAATACGAATGCATTTCAGCTTCTTACCTGATTGCCTCTCAACCAAAGCATGAAATTCTTTGAACTTTTCAAGTACTTGATCCTTTTTTTTTAATGCATAGACTCATAGCTTCCTGGAAGAATTATCAATAAAAGTAACAAAGTAAAGTGCATCACTCAACGACTTTACCTTCAATGGGTCATAAACATCATAATGCACCAATTCAAGCAACTTTGACTTTCTTGAGGGAGGATGTTTCTTAAAGGATACTATGATTTGTTTACCAACCATGCAATGAGAATATTTCTCCAAATATGCACTCTTCAATTCCAAAATCACATCCTTTTTAGCTAAGAAATTAAGCCCTTTTTTACTTATATGATCAAGTCTTATGTGCCATAAAGATGTCTCCATATACATAGTGTTCACACTGTCCTTAACAACCAAAGTTTTAGTCTAATACTATCTAGAATTTTTCTCCCCTCTAGCCATGACCAAGTTATCTTTAGTGAGTTTTCATTTATCAGAACCAAAGTGATTGTCATAGCCACAATCATCAAACAAATTCACAGATATCATATTAAAATGCATATCTTGAACATGTTTGACTCCTATAAGTAATAACTGCACTCCCATGTTGGTTTGCAAGTTGTTGGAAATATTACTTTATTATCTTTTATTTAAATTAGGTATTAAGAGATATTATTATCTTTTAAGAGAGAAGATAAAATATATTAGATTAGTATTTTAATTTAGGCAGTTATGATTGAGATATTGTTAATATTTGATATTTTGTAATATTTTTACTCTATATATACATAGAGTACATGAATAAAAAATATCCCCATATGATATATCAGAAATACACATACACAAAACCCTAAAACTTCCCATCAATGGTATTAGACCTTTGGTTTAATACAATGGAAGGAGAAACAAACTTTTCACAAGTCGTTATTCCAATCACTACTAGAAAAATGTCAAATAGTAACCGAAATCAGTGATCTGAAAAAGTTAGTTACTATTAGTGATCGAATCGAGTAACCAAATTATTATTTTTTAATTTAGTAACTGAAATAGTAACTAAATTTTCGGTCACAATAAATCGAGTTACTATTTCAGCCACTTTATTATTTAATTTACTTTTTTATTATTTAATTTAATTTTTTAATTTTTTTAGTTATTCTAATTAGTATCTAATTTTCACTCCCTCTCCGTTACCCTCCCAACTTTCATCTTCTTCGCACCGATAATCCTCCAAAATTTTGTGTTCTTCATGCTGACGACCCTCCCAAATTCACCTTCCGCTCACAATTTCACTCCCTCTTTGTGACCTTGTACCAGTGACTATCCACCATTGTTCGAGCTTAATCACCTTCGTCTCTCCAACCCCAATCCTCCACCCTTCTATTCAGCTTCGAAGATCTTTAACCCAGCATGCATGACCTGACCTCAAGCTTGAAATCCAACCCAGTGACCTTGAATCTCAAATCTGAGTGACCAAAACACCCAATCAAAACCCAAGCAACTTCGAATCTCAACCCCAGCCTCAACCTCGACGAACTCGAAGCCGAACCCCAACTCTGGCGACATTGAACCCCAATGTCAAGCCAAACCCAATTGTCATGATGTGAAACCCAACGCAAACCCAGCGGAGCTCGAACCTTAACACATACCCTAGTGACGTCGAACTCTAACCTCGAGCCAACCCCCACTTTAATTCGGTCGCAATTAGCGATTGATTGATTGCTCAAGGATGTGTAAAAGATGATATATTCAATGTATGTTAAAAAAGTTCAAGCCAAACTGTTTTTATAGAAGATTTTCAAAACTGCTGGTTTAATTAATCTGTTAAAAGATTCTTTTAATCTGTTAAAAGTGCAGTTTTAATCTGTTAAAACTTCTTTTAATCCATTAATACATTCTTGATTCTTTAACAGATTTGTTTTAACTGATACGACAATGTTTATATCAATTAAAACACTTTCCAAAAAATCTTCTAAGTTGATTTAATCGATTGTTTCGCGATTCAATCGATTGAAATACTGCAAAACTTTCTCGTAAAACTTTTCAAGTTATTTTAACCGATAAAAATAAGTTTTAATCGATTAAAACGTCTGTGCGAAATTGTTTTAATCGATTGAAACGAGATTTAATCGATTAAAATAGTTATGATCGGTCATAACCGCATTCCGATCAATCATAATTGAAACAATATAATAGCGGTTCTAGGTTAACCGCTATCTAAGTGAGCTTTTAAGAGCGGTTCCTGTGTAACCGCTATCTAAAATGTATTTCGCTTGAGCGACACTCTTCTCGCTCGAGCGAAACGCCCCCTGCACAAAATTTGCATTCTCGGGTTGTATTTCGCTTGAGCGACTCTAGTCTCGCTCGAGCGATATTTGATTATGATCGATTAGATTTTCGAAATGATCGATCATATTTGATAATTTTTTCAAATAATTAATTATAATCGATTAGTTTTCTAAATTATTGATTAGAATTGATTAGTTTTTCAAATAATAGATTAGAATTGATTAATTTCTGAAATATATACTAAAAAATTATAATTAAAAATATAAATTAGTTAAGAATATTGACTATTGTAAAGATAAAGTAGAACATGGCGAGGAGATGAGGATGATAATATAATGATAGAACTTACAAAAATGTAGAATTGAGAAGTTTGAAACAAATAAAATTAAGAAAATAGATATTTAATTACACTTTTAATAAATTTAAGATAATACTAGTTTTGATTTTTATTTTTAAATATTTATTTTAATTATTTAAAACAGAGAAACTATAATTTTAGTTTCTAGCTACTGAATTTAAAGAATTAAATTTATTATTATTTAATCTTTTAATTTTAGTATTAAAATTTTAAATTATATTTTACTAAATTAAAATAATTACAATATATTTTTCTACTTTGAGAATGAACAATATAATTAAACTCAAAATTGACAATATTATAATACATTTTTGAACTCTTTTGGATTAATTTTTTTTCCTAATTTTTGATAAAGTTAATTTTAATATTTAAAAGTATTTAACATTTTGATATAATGAGCATGATAATATAATGATAGAATTTACAAAAATGTAGAATTGAGAAGTTTAAATTTTTTTTTAAGAAAATAGAGATTTAATTACACTTTTAATAAATTTAAGATAATACTAGTTTTGATTTTTATTTTTAAATATTTATTTTAATTATTTAAAACAGAGAAACTATAATTTTAGTTTCTAACTACTGAATTTAAAGAATTAAATTTATTATTATTTAATCTTTTAATTTTAGTATTAAAATTTTAAATTATATTTTATTAAATTAAAATAATTACAATATATTTTTCTACTTTGAGAATGAACAATATAATTAAACTCAAAATTGACAATATTATAATACATTTTTGAACTCTTTTGGATTAATTTTTTTTTCCTAATTTTTGATAAAGTTAATTTTAATATTTAAAAGTATTTAACATTTTGAATTCTGAAAGGTTTTCTCTAATAGAAAATTTAAAAACATAATATTAAAAAAAGAGTTAATGTAAGTTTTCATTATGATCGGTCATAATTGCATTCTGATCGATCATAATTGAAACCATATAATAGCGGTTCCAGGTTAACCACTATCTAAGTGAGCTTTTAAGAGCGGTTCCTGTGTAACCGCTATCTTAACTGTATTTCGCTTGAGCGACAATCTTCTCGCTCGAGCGAAACGCCCCTGCACAAAATTGGCATTCTCAGGTTGTATTTCGCTTGAGCGACTCTAGTCTCGCTCGAGCGATGGTGCAACCTCTATTAGAAGTGCTCTTTTAAGAGCGGTTCAAGTGGAACCGCTATCATATACAACCAGATTTTTTGATTCTGATCGATTAGATTTTTGAAATGATCGATCATATTTGATAATTTTTTCAAATAATTAATTATAATCGATTAGTTTTCAAAATTATTGATTAGAATTGATTAGTTTTTCAAATAATAGATTAGAATTGATTAATTTCTGAAATATATACTAAAAAATTATAATTAAAAATATAAATTAGTTAAGAATATTGACTATTGTAAAGATAAAGTAGAACATGGGAGGAGATGAGGATGATAATATAATGATAGAACTTACAAAAATGTAGAATTGAGAAGTTTGAAACAAATAAAATTAAGAAAATAGATATTTAATTACACTTTTAATAAATTTAAGATAATACTAGTTTTGATTTTTATTTTTAAATATTTATTTTAATTATTTAAAACAGAGAAACTATAATTTTAGTTTCTAGCTATCTGAATTTAAAGAATTAAATTTATTATTATTTAATCTTTTAATTTTAGTATTAAAATTTTAAATTATATTTTACTAAATTAAAATAATTACAATATATTTTTCTACTTTGAGAATGAACAATATAATTAAACTCAAAATTGACAATATTATAATACATTTTTGAACTCTTTTGGATTAATTTTTTTTTCCTAATTTTTGATAAAGTTAATTTTAATATTTAAAAGTATTTAACATTTTGATATAATGAGCATGATAATATAATGATAGAATTTACAAAAATGTAGAATTGAGAAGTTTAAATTTTTTTTTAAGAAAATAGAGATTTAATTACACTTTTAATAAATTTAAGATAATACTAGTTTTGATTTTTATTTTTAAATATTTATTTTAATTATTTAAAACAGAGAAACTATAATTTTAGTTTCTAACTACTGAATTTAAAGAATTAAATTTATTATTATTTAATCTTTTAATTTTAGTATTAAAATTTTAAATTATATTTTATTAAATTAAAATAATTACAATATATTTTTCTACTTTGAGAATGAACAATATAATTAAACTCAAAATTGACAATATTATAATACATTTTTGAACTCTTTTGGATTAATTTTTTTTCCTAATTTTTGATAAAGTTAATTTTAATATTTAAAAGTATTTAACATTTTGAATTCCGAAAGGTTTTCTCTAATAGAAAATTTAAAAACATAATATAAAAAAAGAGTTAATGTAAGTTTTCATTATGATCGGTCATAATTGCATTCTGATCGATCATAATTGAAACCATATAATAGCGGTTCCAGGTTAACCACTATCTAAGTGAGCTTTTAAGAGCGGTTCCTGTGTAACCGCTATCTTAACTGTATTTCGCTTGAGCGAGAATCTTCTCGCTCGAGCGAAACGCCCCCTGCACAAAATTGGCATTCTCGGGTTGTATTTCGCTTGAGCGACTCTAGTCTCGCTCGAGCGATGGTGCAACCTCTATTAGAAGTGCTCTTTTAAGAGCGGTTCGATGGAACCGCTATCATATACAACCAGATTTTTTGATTCTGATCGATTAGATTTTTGAAATGATCGATCATATTTGATAATTTTTTCAAATAATTAATTATAATCGATTAGTTTTCAAAATTATTGATTAGAATTGATTAGTTTTTCAAATAATAGATTAGAATTGATTAATTTCTAAAATATATACTAAAAAATTATAATTAAAACTATAAATTAGTTAAGAATATTGACTATTGTAAAGATAAAGTAGAACATGGGAGGAGATGAGGATGATAATATAATGATAGAACTTACAAAAATGTAGAATTGAGAAGTTTGAAACAAATAAAATTAAGAAAATAGATATTTAATTACACTTTTAATAAATTTAAGATAATACTAGTTTTGATTTTTATTTTTAAATATTTATTTTAATTATTTAAAACAGAGAAACTATAATTTTAGTTTCTAACTACTGAATTTAAAGAATTAAATTTATTATTATTTAATCTTTTAATTTTAGTATTAAAATTTTAAATTATATTTTATTAAATTAAAATAATTACAATATATTTTTCTACTTTGAGAATGAACAATATAATTAAACTCAAAATTGACAATATTATAATACATTTTTGAACTCTTTTGGATTAATTTTTTTTCCTAATTTTTGATAAAGTTAATTTTAATATTTAAAAGTATTTAACATTTTGAATTCTGAAAGGTTTTCTCTAATAGAAAATTTAAAAACATAATATAAAAAAAGAGTTAATGTAAGTTTTCATTATGATCGGTCATAATTGCATTCTGATCGATCATAATTGAAACCATATAATAGCGGTTCCAGGTTAACCGCTATCTAAGTGAGCTTTTAAGAGCGGTTCCTGTGTAACCGCTATCTTAACTGTATTTCGCTTGAGCAACAATCTTCTCGCTCGAGCGAAATGCCCCCTGCACAAAATTGGCATTCTCGGGTTGTATTTTGCTTGAGCGACTCTAGTCTCGCTCGAGCGATGGTGCAACCGCTATTAGAAGTGCTCTTTTAAGAGCGGTTCCAGTGGAGCCGCTATCATATACAACCAGATTTTTTGATTCTGATCGATTAGATTTTCGAAATGATCGATCATATTTGATAATTTTTTCAAATAATTAATTATAATCGATTAGTTTTCTAAATTATTGGTTAGAATTGATTAGTTTTTCAAATAATAGATTAGAATTGATTAATTTCAAAATATATACTAAAAAATTATAATTAAAACTATAAATTAGTTAAGAATATTGACTATTGTAAAGATAAAGTAGAACATGGGAGGAGATGAGGA